>SMDT01001022.1:0-117964 GCA_005392925.1 Aquilaria sinensis | reverse complement strand
TTCGGGCAAACTGGGGGGGGACCTTATCTGGTTCTCGATGAAGTCCACCCAAAGGTCTACAAATTAGGCGATGTCGAGGGAGTAGAGTTGAAAAACACTTAGCATTCAGATTCTTTGAAAAAATTCTACACTTAGACATTTTTTCCAAGAAAAGCTTGTGGTTACTCCTCTCCGAAATCACCAATAAAAACGTGGTTTATAAACAGAATATGGTCACATTGCTAAAATGGGTTTCTAGCACATTGAATTTTTTTCGAAAGTGATAGTTCCTTAGCAAAGCCTAAGACTCGGCGGAATACGTTCGAAAAAATTAAAGTAGTCCACATATCGGGAAGATCTCGCTAAAAGAAGAATAGTACAACAATTCCCGAAGGCATGATTGCGGATGTAGATGTTCGCCAAAAATACACACATAAGAATTATACGAACTTCTGAAGAGTCATGATTGAAGGAAAGAACAGGAACTTAGGAAAAAATTTCTTTCATTCATAAGTTCTGAGGCAACATTACAAGAGAAGCAAGATTACAAGAAAAAGAAAGAAGAAAAAAGCCTATTGAGCCGGAGCATCCGGAACCTCCTCGGCAGTGGTATCTTTCTCTTGGACAGGAGCATCTGAAGGCGTGGGCACAATAGGAGGGAGGTTGAGGAACTCCAGCTTCGACCATGTCCACTTGGGCTCTTTAGGAAAATCCAAAGCGGCCAGGAAGAAAAGGTCGAGTTCGGTGTGCCGAGAAAGGACTTGGTGCCGTGCCAAACAGAAGTCGTCTTGAAAAGACACCTTCGTCATTTGGTCGGATTGGTCCTTCTCAGCACTCAGAGTTGACAGCTCGGCTGTAAGCTCGGCAACCTCCCTCTCGGGTTTCTTCTTCTTCTTTTTCTTGGCCTCCTTTTTCAACAAATCGACCTCGGCTTGAAGATCGGCGTTCAAAACAAGTGCCTTCGCAAGGTTCTCAGCGTCTTCCTCCTTTTCTTTCCGAAGGGCCACGTTCTCCGAAGAGAGAATAACACATTTTGTATCGAGGTCCTCAACCTTGGCCGAGAAGTCGAGAAGGAGCTTCTTCTTGCTCTCCCGAAGCTCGGTTCGAAGATTCTCCAAGTGCTCATTTGCAATTTTGCTCAGTTCGCCGCACTTGAGGACGTACTTGGCACAAAACTCTTTCGCCTGCCTCAGAGAATTCTTGGACCGAGAACTAGCCTCAGTCTGTTTTACCGCCCAAGCTCGAAAGTATCCGCTGTATGCCAGAAGTTGCAAAAAAGAAAGTCACGAGTAAAGGTCAAGGGACAACAAAAAATTCAGAAGAAAATTTTATAAGTCTCCAAAGAAAGAGGGAAGAAATTTACCTGGGCGACATGTTCACTCATCTTTACCGCGAGGATTTCCTCGTTCGGGCATTCAGCGAGGAGTGACTCAAAGGTGGTGTTCGTTAGCACACCCCTCGCCATTTGGGGAGCCATCAACTAACTGTCCTCGGAGAACAAGTTAATGTCCTCCGTGAAAGTCCAAAGGGGCTCCTTCGGTACTTTGTCCTTCGGGATATGGCCATCCCGAAGGGCCCTTTTCTGGGCATGAGCTTCCACCCAAGGAGCAGGCGTCACCTGTTAGACACCTCCTAAGTGTTTGGCTTAGGCCAAGGAAAACCAAGGAAAATGATGGAAAACAGAAAGGAGAAGTAAGAGGAGCTATGGAGACTAGTACAGTGACTTATGTGCAAAACTGGAGACTTTCAGGGCTTAATTGCACATAGAAAATAGATTATGGGAAAGTTGACAGGAAGCAGAGGAAGGGGACTAAATTGTACACTAAAACAAGTAGTACAATTGAAGCTACAAACTTAAGGATGGCATTTTCGGCCATGCAAACTTTTGTGATGGCTAGTGCAAGACTAGACCATTTAAGGGAGACAACAATGATTGCTAGTCAAAGTCTTGTCTACCACTAATGTATTATTTACTAGTTACTAGTTAAGCTAACTAGTCTTTATTTTAGTTACATGGCCGGTTATGCATGGGTGTATATAACACCTTGGTACTTGTGTTGTTCATTTGCTTGGCATCTTGGGCCATGTGTGGACTTAAGTGTCCATTTAGACACAAGTTTTAGTGGCGGTTTTGTGGACTTGTAAGCTTGGAAGGCTACTTTGCACCATGCATTTTATTGGAAGGCAACAGTTGGCATTTAGCTAACTAAAACCCAAGTTAATTCGGCCGAAACTAGTCAAAGGCCATTTTGTTCATTTCGGGCTTGCCTTTGTTCTTACTTGGCCGAGAGAGTTCTTGAGAGTTCATTGGGAATTTGGTCTTGGATTTCAAGGAAACTTGAAGGCATTAGAGAATTCAAGCTTGAAGAGTGTGTTTCGGCCTTGGCTTGCTTGGATTCAAGTGTTGTTCTTCAAGTTTGAAGGAAGGCCGAGCCAACCCAGCTAGGGTTTTGAGGTAATCCTTGTTATCCTCTTGAATACATGGTAAATCTTCCATGAACAAGAGATTTAAATGCTCAATTGAAGTTAGATTGAGCTAATTGAGCAAGTAATGTCTCGGTTTGGAAGTGAAATGTTGGCCGAATGAATTGGATGAATGAACATGGTGTTCTTCTTCTTAAAGATGGAAATTTATCCATGTTTGATGCTTGATATTACCTATGTAATCTTGTGATAGGTTGTTGGGGTGAAGGACACCAAATTTGTGGAAGTTAGTGTGTTGGCCGAAAGGTGGATTTGAGGTAATTCATGTTCTACCTCTAATTACATGGCATTGATGCCATGAGCTTTGATTATTGATGATATAGTGAATGTATGTTGGGTTGGATTGATGAAGAACAAATGTGGGTGAAGTTGGGTTTTATGGCCGAAAGCTTGAAGTGGTATAATTTAGTGTCCATTACTTGAGTACATGGTAATGATGCCATGAAACATGTTTAGTGGTGATTTGGTGATTATATGATGAACTAAATTGATGAAGCACATTGTTATGTGATTATGGGCATTTTAGCCGAGAGCTAAACTTAATGTGAAATGGTGTGTTTTACTTGGTTACATGGTATTTGTGCCATGAGCAAGCTTTATGGGTGATTACATGATTATGTAATGAATTAGAAGGATGGATAGTATAACTATGTGAAGGTGGGCACTTTGGCCGAGAGCTTAAATGTGTGTATTGTAGTGTCCTTCATAGAAATCATGGTAGTTAATCCATGGGTTTGTGTTGTTAATGCCTATGTATTGTTATGGTAGGCATTGTGGTTGAAGGGCACTTGGACATTTGAAGTTGGCTTGAGACCGAGAGCTATTGAGGTAGGGTTCACTGGCACTTGATATTGCTTGGTATTATACACCATGGTTCAAGTGTCTAGAGTGACTAAGTGATGGTTAAAATTTGCCAAATGACCTTAGTTGCTTGATGGGCTTAATGTATATACTTGGTTGTTTTGTTGATTAGCTAATTAACTATGGTACATGTACTAGAAATGCAAGTAAATGTGGCCTATTTGCTTGGCATTTTGGGAGCTCCAAATGGAAATGATATATTGGTAAGATTTGTGTACAAGAAATGCACATGGGTACATGTATGGCTTATATGGCCGAGAGCAACAACGTAGAGTGTGTGTGTGTACTTGTGTGCTTTGGTCATTTCTTGTGCATGCTAACCCCATTTGAGGATTAATTGTTATGATAATATATTTTGTATATGGGTATGCTTGGTTTTCTTGTCTTTGTGTCTGTTTTGCAGGTTGAGCTAACCAATTGGAGGTTAAGCTTTGAGTGAACACTCAGCTTAACTAAATAGACTCTTTTTAGAGTTGGTTATATATAAGTGAATCCTACTGAGTTATACTCACTGCCCATCCTTTATTTTTCAGGCAAGGATATTCGGCCTGAGTAGTGCTAAGCTGCTTTGTGTGTGTGCTTAGTGTTTATTTGCTTAGTTACCAAGGTATGTGCCAATGTGTGCTTGGCGTAGCATTTTGGTTTCATTACAAGTCTTATTTACCTATGGTTGGCCGAGACTTATGTTTTAAGTTTGCAGGCTGTAGAGTGGGAACTGTCTAGGAGAGCATGGATACTTGGACTTTAGCTCTGATTGTGGTATTCACCTTTATGACCATGAATATGGCCATAGGTTTGGTGTTGCAGTGTGTACTTCTGTATGGGATTCTCAAGGTTTTATTTGACCATTAGGAGTATGGTCTCGGGTTGTATGTAACTTGGCATGAACAACTTATGGATGCTTGGCATATATAGCCATGTTAGATACTAGGTAGACTACCTTTTGATTTGTATATATGTGTAGTCTTGGATACCTAGTTTGTGGATGTTTTGTGGATCTTGGATGCCAAGTTATGTATGGACTTATGGATGGCATTATGCTTGCCTATGTATGCTGGATATTATGGGCCAAAGTTGCCACTTTTATGTGAATGGTTATGGACCTAGTTATGTGGAACTGTTGTGCATAATGGTATGTACTTTAGTAGGCCGAGAGCACCATGCATCTTTATTTGTTGTTTTCAAAACCTAAACCAACCTTGTGGGCTTCTTGGTTGCCATATAGATAGTACACTTGATTGCACACCATGTATGCACTTAAACTTCATTAAGTGTTGCCTTGCTTGGAATGCAAGTTTTCAGTTAAAATCTTGCTTGTTGTGCAAGTTAGTGTTTTGGGCCTTGCCTTTGCTGCAAGTTGATAATGGATCTTGTTAAAGCCACCTGGGCCACCTCCCAGGCCTCATAACTTAAGAAAATAAGACTTAAAAGTTGCCATTACTTGCTTGGCCGAATCAGACACTTTGAGATTAAACATTGGGTTTGGGAGTTAAATTAGAAGATGATAGGCCAGGCTTGAGTGAGGTGTGACATCACCTCCTCTGTAAGATCACGCCGAAGTTCCATCAGTACGTTGTCCTTTAGCCATAAATCTATAAGATCATAGATACCAAAAACACTAAGATTTTTAGATAAACAGCTAAGCAATGAACCTGATGGAACCTCGGTAACGACATGCTCGGTCTCGCCCACTTCGCAAACTTCGCCGGGAATGTACTTGCCTTTCCTCCTCCTTCTCTGCTCGAGTTCTTGAGCCAAAGTCGCTCCAATCAAAGTCTCAGTAGTTGTATCCAGGCTTAGAGCAGTCTCAAGGGCAGTAGGATCCAAAGGAGGATCGGCGTAGGCGGGAGACCTGGCAGGCGACTGGTCCTGCACTTCGACAACGTCTTCGGGGGGAGGAGGAAGGACGTCCGCCTTGGCTTTCTTCACCTTGGACGGCCCTCCACTGGTCTTCTTCCTCTTCACGGGCGCCTTCCTCCGCGTCTGCTCTCCCTTCTCGGCCTGGCCGAGAAAAAGGGACTTGTAAAACTCCGCAGATTGATCGCCCATCTCTGCAAAATGAAAAAACATCAGTGTAAGTCCAAAAGGAACACATGTAAGCAAAACCCAGAAGATAACTTACTCTCGGCAAAAGCCTCGTACGAGATCTCGCACCGAAGAAGCATCACCAGCCATGCTTTCTTCCCCGGGAGAACAGGCACGGGCAAGTTCAAGTCGAACTTATGCTCGTGGATCACCCCCAATTCCCGAAGGACCTCTTCGGTCATAAGGTCCCACTTAATGGGAAAGGGGTACAAGGAACGCGGAGGGACCTCAGGGTCCCAATCCACAACCGCCCGAATGCGTCGGTTGAACTCGTCAAATTCAGTGGCCAACCCTGAGGTCAACAGCTTCCGAGGGTCAACAACGTCAGTCTTCAGCACCCCCAAAGCCCATCTGGTCGGGACGTAGCTCCATCTTTCGGGAACTGACAGAAAGAAAAACTTTTTCTGCCACCCCCGCCAGCTATCCTTCGTTCCGAAGGTGAAGGTGAATTTCTTGCTCCCGGACCCTCGGGGGAGTAAGAAGTAGAAGCCACCCTTCGGGACCGGGTGAAGCTTGTAGTATTGCATGAAGAAAAGAAAGTGGGGCTTTATCTTAAAAACCCCACACATGCAAAGAAAGGCATTGAAGTAAGAATAAGAGTTTGGAGGGAGCTGGTTCACGGCGATCCCGTGGAACCTGCAGAACTCGCATACCATGCGTGGAGGGGGATACCGAAGACCGGCCTTCAATTGGGCTCGGTAAACAGTGATTTCATCAGAATGGGCCATGTAACCGTACGTGACCGAAGAAGGTAACCTCGGGGCGGTGTAGGTAGGGAGGTAGAATTTTGCCATCCACTTCGTCATCTTCTCCGAAGTAGTGCAGCAGGGATGAGACTCAAGGGGGAGAAAGTTCTCGGGGATAGGACAGACGGACATCAGTGGAGCAGGGTTTGACATTTTTCAAAAAAGAAGAGAGGTAACCTCGGGTAAACTAAAGAAAGAAAAAAAAACAAAACTTTGGAATGAACGACTTCGGAAGGAAGGAGGAACTTCGGAAAGAAAAAACCCACCGAAAGCTTTACCGAAATCGGGATTCCTAGACGCCGTCGTGAAAGGTTGCCGGAAATCGCCCTGCCGCTAGAACCGCTGCCGGAAGGAGAAAAAGACAAGAGAGAATTCTGGAGCAAATGAGAGCAAGGGAAAGGAGTATGAAGGTCTGAGGCAAAAGGGGTTTATATAGGCCGAAGGGGGCAGGCGAAATGTCGTCATTATTACTCCTCGAAGGTGAAGAGATGCAATTAATGTAACCGACATAACCGTCTGCCACTCACCGGCTGCCACGTGTAAGACATCACGGGAAACGAGGGCACGGCTCTGACAACTGGCAGACCTATATAACCTTGCCCGAAGTAAAGCGCCCACGTACAAGGGAAGACAAAATGGGTCACTGACAGAAAAGTCAATGTCAGTACGCACCTCAGACAATGACCTCGGCAGAAGAGCCAGGGACACCACTCAAACGCCAGAGGAATTACCTCGGTAGAACACCTTAGCTCACCGGAGTTTCCTCCTGGGAAGAAGGAGACTTCGGATAAAAGCCCATCATGGTGACAAGACCAAGCATCGTTTGCCACAAGAAAGGTTCCCAGAACTCCCAAAACCGAAGGAACATCTTCGATTTTCTGAAGGGGGGCATGTGATAGCTGAAGGGCTATCGCCCCCGAAGAACCTCACATGAGCGCGCCACTTCCGGTCAAAGCAGACATGACAAAACCCTGGCAAAGAAAGGACTGCAGCACCCTCGGACAAGCCAGATAGGCGCTACCGCTCAGGAAGTCCATGGGACCAACTTCGGTCAGAAGGAATCACCGCCTTTCCCGAAGGTGACCTCGCGCCGACCTCACATGGCCAAAACCACCTCTGGATGCTCTCTAGGCCACCCTCGGGGCGCGCTCATGAAGTGCCACATCAGGTACCCAAGCCTGACCTCAGGAAAGTCTGACCGAAGGTGCCTCGTACAAACAGGGGACCTCCCTCCAGAGGAATTCACCTTCCCTAATGAGCCCTATACCTCGAAGGAGTTCAGTCCACCGAAGAGGCCACGTAGGTGTACGACGAAACAGCTGAGGAGTCTCTGACACACCGTACTCGTACAGCCTCCGACACGCCGCCCTTAGACACGCTCCAACATGCCGCCCTTAGACACGCTCCAACACGCCGCCCTTGTACTGCACTAGGCTCCTGGCCAGGCGGCCTATGGTCGGCTAGATGCTCCCCCTCTCCCCAAAGGTACGGACTACATCTGACCGAACACATGCCATGATCTGGGCAAGCTACGAGGAAACAAGCTTCTCCTGTTTAGCTCCCTATAAATATTCAGGAAGCACCCCAGGTAAAGGGATCGGACACTAAGGAAAAATCTCCCCTCTCCCTACTTATGTCTGGTACTGACTTGGGCGTCGGAGACTCCTCCCCCAGAAAAACATTCCGGGGAGCTCCTGACCCTTGCCATTTTGAGTCCTTGCAGGCCTTCTCCCACCGATGGTTCCTCATCCCGGTGTTCTCCCACTTCAAGTTTGTTAGGACCATCCCTTAGTACTTGGCTTAGGCCAAGAATATAGAGAAACACCAATTTAAAACATGAGGGACTTGTTTGAAAATGAGGATAAGGGTGCAAATGTAAACTTGAGAAAGTTTGGGTTTTAAGTGTGCATGGGAAAATTGGACCATGATGTTTTTGGCATGAAATAAAGTTGGAAGACTACAAAGTACACTTGAACTGGTGATGCAAACGAAACAATGAGGCATTTAAGGGTTAATTCGGCCATGCAAATAAGTACAAGGATAAAGGTGGAATTAGACCAAATCTTTTTTTGACTTTAAATGGCCGGTTATTATGATGTCTTCCACAAAAAATTTATACTGTTATTATATGGTTAATTAAACTTGGTAAAATGCCAAAATTTTGCATGGGCTGATAACCATTTTTAGCCATTTTGATTAAAGCTTGGCAATATAAGCCATGAATCAAGATTTGGGCCGAGATGATCATGTATTCTAGTGACTAAAGTGTAACTATGGAGACTTGAGGGGTGAAACGTACCATGCAAACTAACATGGTGATGCCCCAAGGCATCTTCGTTTGCTGTCATGTTGACAGGTGGAGAGACTTCCTGAGGAGGCGAGCGCCTGGAGCTCTGGTTTCCCAGCTGAGTGTGCCTGAAAAGCTCAAAGAAGAGGTTAGGAGGTCCCCGGTTTGCTTTTCCGGGGAGGACCCTCCGACGCCCAAGTCAGTTTTCTGAGTGAAGGTGGAGGAAGAACACTAAGGGATCAAGTGTCTTGCCTGTTTTGTGTTTTCTCAGAGGGAGGAAAATGCCCATCCTTTGCCCAGTCCCTTTTCCTAGTATTTATAGGAGTAGATGGTCCGTTCAGATCATGACACGTGTTCGGTCGGATTTGATCTGTGCTTTTGGACCTAGGGGACAGGCAGCCGTTTGCAGCCTCCTTTAGCCCTGGACCCGGACAGGTTGTGTCAGGACTGGGGCGGCTGCGGCGTGTCAGTTCGCCGTTCTGATGTGACGTGTAGGGCTTGTGGGCGACATGTCAGAGGCTCCTTAAATGCTCATACCGTACTCCCGAGGTCCCCTGGGCGAGGTCGCCCTTCGGTGCGTGCACCCTCTTCGGATTCTATCCGTCCTTCGGTGTGAGCACCTCCTTCGGGATCTATCCCATAGTTCTGGGAGTTCCCTTGATGGACACCTTCTTCGGGACTCACACCCATAGTTCGGGGATTCCCTTGTTCAGGTTCGGGGAAGATCCTCTTCTTGCCTTCGGGGAGATTCTTCTTGTTCGGGGAAGATCCTCTTCGGGGCAGTCAGTTTGGCCCCTCGATGGAGACGGTGTTGTCCTCGGAATTCCTGACGAGCTAACCAAAGTCTCGAGCTCATAGTGTTTGACTTCGCACCTTCCGAGGTCAGTGAAAAGATCCTCTCTTGGGTGACGTCAGACTCCTCGGCCAATATTCTGGCAGGGAGTTACTACCGAGGAGGCAATAGCCTTTGGCTATCACAGGCCCCCCTCCGAAAAGCCGAAGTGAGAAACTTCGGTTCATCGGTTTTCGGGTCCTGTGGCTATGATATCTGCGCCGAAGACGCCTTCTTCTGCTTGTAGCGATGGGCAGCATTTTTGCGTCCTCGAGGCGCGAGAAGATAGGCTGTCCCTGTGCCGAAGATACACCCTCTGCCCGAAGTCACAGGCTGTCTCTTGGTATCCTCGTGTCGAGGGAAGATAGGATAACCTTGTACCGAAGATAGACCTTCTGCCCGAAGTCACAGGCTGTCTTTTGGTGTCTTCGAGGTAACCTACTTTTTTGCCTTTATAGGTCTGCTCATGCGTCGCGTCCTGCGTCTAGCGGAGTCAGTCTAGGGCGGCGCCTCTAAACCAAACGATGTCAGAGGGCGTGCTCGACGTGATGGGCGACACGTGGCACGTTCGCTGCGCGATGACCGACACGCGGCACGTTTGCTGCGCGATGGCTGACACGTGGCGCACTATTACTGGGTGAGAATGCACTGAGTACGGCAGGCGCGACTTTTCAGGCTCATTTAGCAGTTATGGCGACGGTTCGCCTTCCAAGGGGTACTAATGACGACGGTTCACCTGGCCTTCTCGGCCTATATATACCAGTCCTGTCATAACCCTCTTTTTGCTTCTGCTTTTGCTTTCTTCTGCCTTCTAATTCTCTCCCGATTTTCCGCGGCGGTTCTCCTTTTTCAGGCATTTTTCCGACCACTTTTCACGACGGCTTCCAGAAATCCAAATTCCGGCAAGACCCTTGGTGGGTTCTAGTCCTTTTGCTTTTTTCCAAAGCTTTTTCTTTGTTTTTCCCGAACTCGTTTTCATCATGTCTGTTCCCGAGAGTTGGCAACCTCTTCTTTCTCACCCCTGCTGCACTACTCCGGCAAAGCTAGCGAAATGGAAGAAAAAGTTTTTCTTACCCTCTTACTCTGTGACGAGGTTGCCCCGTCCTGACCAATTTCCTTTCTCCAACCGAAGTGATGAAATCACCGTTTTCCGAGCCCAATTGAAGGCCGGACTTCGGTATCCCCCCCCGGAGATGGTTAGCGCGTTCTGCGACTTCCATGGCATTGCCGTTAACCAGCTCCCACCGAACTCGTACTGTTATTTTAACGCCTTCCTCTGTATGTGCGGCGTTTTCAAAATAAAACCTCACTTTGTAGTTTTTCTTCAGTACTACAAGCTCTTCGTGGTCCCGAAGGGTGGCTTCTACTTTATGCTACCTCGGGGATCCGGGAGCAAAAAGTATACGTTCACCTTTGCCACCAAAGACAGCTGGCGAGGGTGGCAACAAAAATTCTTTTTCCTGAAGAAGTCGGAGACTTGGTCGCACTTCCCGACCAAGTGGGCTCAGGGGAGGCTCAAGATGGATGTTGTTGACCCGAAGATACTGCTAGACGCCGATGTAGCACCTATCTTTGAGGACTTCGACAGGCGCATCCGGGCCGTCTCTGACTGGGCTGCCGAGGTCCCTCCTCGTGCCCTTTACCCGTTTCCGATCAACTGGAGGCTCATGACCGAAGAGGTCCTTCGGGAACTCAAGGTGGTAAAGGAGCATGAGACAGACCTCAATATGCCGAAACCGGCTTCTTCGGGGAAGGACTCCTGGCTCGTGAAACTCCTTCGGGGGAAAGAGACTTATGAGTCTTTTTACGAGAGTAAGTTACTTTCTCATTTTTCCCTTCATGACTTCATCTTGGACTTACACTGATCTTCTTTTTCTTTTTTCAGAGATGGGCGACGACGCGGCTGCCTTCTACAAGGCTCTTTTTACCGGGCAGGCCGAGAGGGGCGAACAGACAAAGAAGGCCGCCTCTCGGAGGCGGAAACAGACTTCGGGCGGCCCTCCTTCCAAACGGGCAAAGAAAGCTGCTCCTTCCTCTCTTCCGCAAATTCCGGAGGAGGTAGGCGAGGAGCCCGAAGACCCTGCTGCCCCTTTGCCCGAGGTTCCTTCTGCCGACGTCCCTTCTTTCGACGTGCTACCTCAAAGCCCCACGCCTTTGCATTCTCTTCTGGAGGGCGATGGGGAGGAGACCCCTTCTGCCGAGGAGCGGCGTCAAATAAAAGGCAAGGGGATCTCTACTGAGGCGACGTCGATTCTTGACGACGACGTTACCGAGGTGCCAGCAGGTTTGCACTTTTGTCGAATCAACCTTTTGTTTTTTGCAAATCCTTAAGACTTTTCTGGCCTTAACTAATTTTTTTGCCTTGTTGTGCAGCGGAGGTGGCCGCTCCTGACTGGGTTGCCGAACACGCCCGCAAGAGGGCCCTTCGGGATGCCAAAGTCCCAGCAGGGAAAGTTCCGAAGGAGCCGTTCTGGACGTTCACGGAGGACATGGATATGTACTCCGAGGACTGTCCTGAGATGGCCAGGCAGATGTGCAAAGGGGTGCTTACCGAGGCCTCTTACAAGGCCCTTGCGGCGGCTTACCCAGGTGACAACTCTTTGGCCGCCAAACTCACTGAACATGCCGCCCAGGTACGCTTCACTTGATGTTAAGGGGAACCTCGGTTTAGACCAAGGAAGAGTTGGTTGGTATCACCACTATGAGGTTCATCATCATAGACGTCCCTTCTTCATCCAACGCCATCCTAGGAAGGCAGACACATGGAAATCTTCACATTCACCCAGATGTGAAGTACCTAATGGTCATATTTGGTGCAAAGGAAAGGGACACAGAAATATTCATTGATCAAACCGAAGTAAGGAAAGTCTTCATGAAGGTAACACAAACCCAACGAAAGTTCACACACAGAGTTGGGGAGAAAAGAGCATGGTTGGTGAAGAGGCAATAAAAGTACAAAAAAATGACTATGAAAAAATAAAAATAGACGATGTAGAGCTTGTCTCAGGCCGAAGTACCCAAAAGCGGAAAAAACTGTCCGAAGGTGACAAGAAAAAGCTTGTATCCCCTTTATTAATGAACAAAGATCTGTTTGCCTACTCTCTGAGTAATATGCCTGGGGTAGACCCTAGTATAATCCAACATTGTCTTAAAGTGTGTCTGTAGGTGAAACCTATTCGGCAGAAGAAAATGTAGCCTCTCAGCGCATAAGAACAACTTTGTTAAAATTGAAGTAAAATGGTTAACGGAGGCAAGAATAATAAGGGAGGTCAAGTACCCCGAATGGCTAAGCAATGTAGTTGTTGCAACGAATGGGGGGAGTGATAAGCTCTGGATGTGCATCAACTTCTAAAACATAAATGATGCCTACCCAAAGGAGTAGTATCCTTTACCACCAATAGACCAATTGGTAGACTCCCCTGTCAAATATGGTTTGCTTAGCCTCCTCGACACCTTTAGCGGATATCAACAAATTTGGATGAATCCTAAAGATGAGGAAAAAATCACCTTCATTACCAAAATTGGGACTTACTGCTACGTCAGATGCCCTTCAACCTTAAAAATGCGGGAGCAACATAGAAAAGGCTGATGAACAAGGTATTCAGCTCTCAAATTAGGAGGAATATGGAAGTATATGTCGATGATATGATATTCAACAGCAAATAGCCTGGTAGTCATATCGTAGACTTGGAGGAAACATTCCACCAACTTCTAGAATTCGAGATCCGTCTTAACCCCAAGAAATGTGTATTAGAGGTAACGGCTGGCAAATTCCTTGGGTTTATAGTATCCAAAAGAGGATTCTAAACTCCCACGATGACCAAGGATGTGCAGAGGCTTACTGGGAGAATCATAGCCCTTAGCAGATTCATTTCCAAATACGAGGACTGGTGCCGACCATTCTTCAAAGTGCTCACCAAAGTAGTGAAGAATGAAGGTAACTTCAATTTTGAGGAACACACTTGGAATGAAGATTGCCAAAAGGCTTGGGATGAACTCAAGAGCTACTTAACCGACCTGCCGACACTTCGGCAACCACTGGAAGGAGAACTTCTCATCATCTACCTCGTTGTTACCAAAAAGGCCATAAGTTTGGTACTTGTAAGGGAAGAGGAAGGAAAAAAGTGGCTAGTATACTATGTACGAAAGTCCTTACAAGGTGATGAAGTTAAGTACCCTCTCCTGCAAAAGGCCATCTATGCTCTAGTGCTGGCAAGCAGAAGGCTACGGCTTTACTGCCAAAGACATCCTATCATTGTTCAAAGTATCTTACCTCTTAGGGATGTCATAAGGAAGGTAGACCACTATGGAAGATTATCTAAGTGGTGTATCGAGCTTAGTGAATACGACATCACCTATGAGCCAAGAAGGGCAATAAAGGCCCAAGCATTGGTGGATTTCATAGCCGAGGTACCAAAAACCAAAGATACCTTGGAGGACCTCCGTAGTGACTAACCTGAGTGGACACTCTTCACTGATGGTGCCTCCAGTTCTGAACATCAAGGAGCCAGAGTAATTCTACGGGGACCCGAAGGTATGGAAGCATCAAAGTCCATCAAGTTTAGTTTCAGTGTCACCAATAACGTTGCCGAATATAAAACCCTCATAGTAGGCTTATGGTTGGCAAAAAGAATTGGTGTAAGAAATCTGAAGGCCCACAGTGATTCTCAGCTGGTGGTTTGACAGATGGCAGGGGACTACGGGGCAAAAGACCCATACTTGGCAAAGTACCACGACCTCGCAAAAAGGCTTATCCAAGAATTTGACAAGGTACAGATAAAAAACATACCTCAGCGGGATAATATGGAGGCGGATACTTTGGTTAAATCAAATGAGTCCACCTAAGTACTTTATCAGCCAAGCGTAGCATTAATGTCCATTGCAACCTCGGGTAGAGGGTGGAAAGATCCTATCAAGATATATCTCACAACTTTAGAACTTCCTAAAAACCCTATTGAAGCTGTGAAAGTGCAAAAGTGCTCAAGTAGATACTTCCTGATTGGAGAAGAGTTGTACCGACAAGGGTATGCAAGTCTGCTATAAAGGTGTGTCAGCGAAGAGGACATAGAGATAGTCCTCAAAGAAGTCCATGAGAGGGACTGTGGTTCTCACATTGTGATTGATGCCCTTGCTAGAGTACTACTCTGCCAAAGATATTTCTGGCCTACCTTAAGAAGTGATGTAAGCTAGTTTGTCCAGAAATGCAACAAGTGCCAGAGGCACGCTCCCATCCAGAGACTACCCTAAAAAATAATAACTTCTCCAAACTATACTTGACCCTTTGCTATTTGGGGTATTGACCTAACTGGTCTTCTCCCAATAGCCTAAGGAGGAGTGAAGTTCTGCGTAGTTGTAGTAGACTATTTCACCAAGTCGATCAAGGCAGAGCCTTTAGCAGCAATAATGGCAAAGGACATACAAAGATTTGTCTGGAAGAACATCATATATAGATTTGGCGTACTAAGGATGATAGGTTACTGATAAAGGTTTCCAGGAATTTACAGCTAACCTCAGGATAAAGTTGCACTTCACCCCGGTTGACCATCCTTAGAGCAATGGACAAGTTAAAGTGTCCAATAGAACGATAAAAGATGGTCTAAAAAAGAGGTTGAAGGAAGCAATGGGAAAATGGCCAGGAGAGCATCCAAGAGTGTTGTAAAGCTACCGCACAACTCCTAGAAGGGCCATGGGTGAGACACCCTTCTCACTTGTCTTCAACATAGTGGCTATTATCCCTATCGAGGTAGTATAACCATCTGTTAGAATACAAGTGTTCGATGAAAAAGGAACAACCTTGGTTCAAGAACCAAGTTGGATATGATTGACAAGCATAGAGAGATGGCCAAGCTCAGAAGAAAAGCTTTTCAGCAGAGAGTAACCGTTGCTACAAACTTACATGTCAAGCATAAAGCAATCAAAAAAGGGGACCTAATTCTTCGAAAGGCTAAATTCGAAGCCCAAAGACCATCTCATGGAGTACTTTAGGCAAACTCAGATGGACCTTATTTGGTCCTTGAGGAACTTTGGCCAAAAGTCTATAAGCTCGATGACACCGAAGGTGAAGAATTGAAAAATACATGGCATTCAGACTATTTGAAAAAATTCTATACTTAGAAAAATTTTCAAGGGAAAAATTGTGCAAAAGATGCTGAATGAGGCGAACCGAATGTGGTTGCTTCCGAAAGTGCATGGGTGGCATGTACAATTTTTACCGAAAATGGTCAACCAAGCATGGTTAGTCCCAAAGGTACTTAACTATTTTTTAAAAGCAAGCCTTCGAAGAAGGTTGACCGAAGAAGGTTGTGAAACGTTCAGAGAGGCTAAGGTTGTGAATACTTGATGGTATCTTTAAAGGATTATATGACTCAACATCGAAGATGGTTAAATGCCGAAGGACGAAGACAATGTCCGAAGTCTTACTAATCAAGGACTTGGTCAAAATTTTGGACAAAAAATGGGAGAGTTCCATTAAGTTCAAATGACAAAGTACAAAGTACACAGCAAAAAAAAAAGTAGAGAAAAGGCCTATTGCTTGTCTTGCCCATCTTTGGGGTCTTCAGTATCCTTAGCATGATCATCTTCGGCATCATCATCCTCATCTTCACAACCATCGTCAGCCGAAGGAGGAAGAACGGGGAGGTTGAGAAACTCAATACTCGACCGCACCGAGGATGGTTCTTCAGGGATATTAAGCACACACAGGAAGAAGAGGTCTAGGTCAGGATACTCAGGCAAGACTTGATAGTGAGCAAGGCAAAAGCTATCCTGAAACGAGCACTTAGTCACCTCATCGGACTTAGCATTCTCCGCCTTCAAATCCCCTGGTTCTTTCTTAAGTACTTCGACCTCCTTTTCCAGCTTTTTCTTTTTTTTCTTCCTCCCCTTCTTCAACCATTCATTTTCAGGAAGAATGACAGTATTATTCTTTAGTGACTTCTTAAGGTCAGCAATTGCATCCTCCCTCTCCATCCAAAGGATCTCACCTTCAGTAAAAAGGTCAATAACCTTTGCATCGAGGTCAAAAATCTTGGAGGTGAACTCATCAACCAGCCCCTTCTGGCTCCTCGACACCTTCTCCCGACGACTGCCGAGGTCCTCCTTGCCAATCTCGTGTAGCTTGTCGTACTTGACGACCGAGCTCACAAACAGTTCCTTGACCATGGCCAAGTTATCCTCTAATTGACTCCAAATATAAGAATATTTTGGCTACCCATGGCCGAAAGCACCCTACGTACAACAATAGCTGGAAAAAAGGAAATGAGGGGAAGGAGTTAGAATGTGGATCACCAGCAACAAGAGACTCAAAAATTTTCTCAGTCCTAAAGAGCTAAGGTTTACCTGGGCAGCATCTTACCACCTTACCAAATGGGAGAATTACAAGTGTGTCATAATGACTAAAAACCATTATATTGTGTAATTCTCACCATAGTGATTGAAGTGTAGGGGGTAAAAGGCATGATCAACACCTCCTAATGTGTGGTAGCCAAGATTAAGACTTGTGCTAGTATTTTCCTTCTTTGTTGCCATACTGTGCATGAAATGTCAATTTGCGTGCGATGGTTGGACCAATATGCATGTGTTTACATAGTGTCCAAGAAGGCCACTTAGGTATGCACACTAAGGGTAGTGTTCTGATGACCTACAGAACATTACCAATCCTGGGAGTCTAAATGCACAATTTTGGCACCATAATTGGACTACCCCAGAGTGGTAACAGCCATTGCCTCTTTCTCCAAGATATCAAGACTAAGCACGAGCATGAAATGTGTCACTCTTGTGTAGCCCAGTCCTTGCTTTCTTGATTACCGAGTAGACTAACTTAAATTGATGACATTGATATCGTATATCAACTCATCTTAGCATGGCCATGCTTTTTCTACGTCTCACTCTATCAAGGGGCCGAAAGATATCATTCCTGTCACATAGGAGGGACAAATCCCATCTTGATTATACAAATACCTCCAAATGATATGTGACATACCCAATGACCTCCTTCAAGTTCACTCAGTTACGAGCAACAAAAAGAAGTATCAAAGTATATGACTCACATGTAGGGAACCTTGATGACCTTAGGTCAAAGGACTACATATACCATGATCACTATGAGAATCACTAATGACACTTATATAACGATCCATGTAGCATTCTCATGGCGGGTCGGTCCAGTACACAAGTTCTCCGACTTGTACCCATATGTAGACTACTTATCTCATATTAGTCTCCACATATGCTAGTTGTTATGTATTATTCTAACCCGCTCTACAATAATACTAGACCAGAGACATTTAAGAATATAATTTTTCTAGGGTTACAATTATGTTTATTACCTTATGTAGAAAGAAAACAACAAACACAATTGCTGGATTAATGCCTTAATAAAATATCATGACTCAATGTGGAAAATACAATCATCTTAAGATTGGGTTTTGGGCATAACACTAACAGGATAATGGTTCCCAATTCCCAGATAAAGGATTTCAAGAATTTGCAACCAACCCCTGGGTAAAATTGCACTTCACCCTAGTTGCCCATCCTCAGAGCAATGGACAAGTTGAAGTGTCTAATAGGAAATAAAAAATGGTCTAAAGAAAAGGTTGAAAGAGGTAAACACAAAATGGCCAAAAGAACTATTGAATGTGTATAGAGTTACGAAACAACCCCTAGAAGTGCTATTAGAGAAACACCTTTCTCACTTGTCTTCGGCACTAAGGCCATCATCCTTGTCGAAGTCATACAACCATCTATTAGAGTACAGGTGTTTGAGGAAGAAAGGAACAATCTTGATCTAAGAGCTAACTTAGACATGATGGACGAACCTAAAGAGATGGCTGAACTCAGAAGAAAAGCCTTTCAGCAAAGGGTAGCCATTGCCGTAAACTCTCATGTCAACCCTAAGGGGATCAAGAAAGGAGACCTTTGTTCTCCAAAAGGCTGAACTGGAACCCCGAAGACCATCTTATGGCATACTTTGTGAAAATTGGGAAGGACCTTATTTGCTCCTTGAGGAAGTTTGACTAGGAGTCTATAAGCTCAGAAATATCAAAGGAGGGAGATGAAGAACTCATGGCATTCTAACTCTTTGAAAAAATTTACACTTAGAATTTTTCAAACATTCTACACTAAGCCTTACAGAAGGTGGATGACCGAATGTGGTTAATCCTGAAAGTACCTAAGTATTTTTGTACAAAGCAGGTTGATTCTGAATAAGGTTCATCGAATTTGGTTGATTCTGAGTGTGGTTAACTGAATATGGTTGAATCTATTCTTAAACACTTAGAATGATATTCATAACTCACCGAAGATAACTGGACCTTACTTTCGAAAAAGACTAAGGTTGTGAATCCTTGGTGAAATTTTTTATGGTTGTATGCAACCGAAGGTGCTGAGACCTATGTTACCAAATATGGTAAATGTCGAAGGTCATCCTAGAGGTCATACCTGATGGCCAGGGGCCTCACCGTTCAGAGTCATGATGACTGGAGGAGAGACTTCTGGGAGGAAGAACGCCTGGTGGATTGGATCGCCCAAAGGAGAGTGCCTGAAAGCTCAGAAACAAAGGGTTAGGAGGCCCCCGGAGTGTTTTTCCGGGGGGGGGGAGCCTCCGACGCCCAAGTCAGTGGTGGCTGAGAGAAAGGCAGAGAAAATAGCACAAAGGGCTGAGGAGTCTCGCCTGGTAATTTTCTCAGAGTGTGGGAGCCGTATTTTTGCCAACCAGCCTCCTGCCAAGTATTAATTCCTGGTATTTATAGGAGCGCCTAGCCCGTTCAGATCGCGACACGTGTTCGGTCGGATGTTCCTGAATTTCTGGGCGTAGGAGACAGATAGCTGGTAGCAGGTTGCCTTGAGCCATGTGCTGAGATGGGCCATGATGTGATTCTGATGGCGTCAGCGTGGCAGAGCGCCTTTTGAGGCAGATTGTGGCGTCTGTGAATGGATGTGTCAGAGGCTTCCTTAAATGCTTCCATAAATGCTCCTACCGTACTCCCGAGGTCCCTGGGTGAGGTCGTCCTTTGGTACGGACAGAGCCTCTTCGGGAAACAAGCCCTCAGTTCGGGGGTTCCCAGTTTCAGGGAGTTCCGCCTTCGGGGATATCATGTTCGGCTCGCTTTGTCTGGTGCCACTTTTCCGAAGGCAATCTGTTCACAACCTTGGGGGGGCAAGTAGTGTCCTCGGGTTTTCCTGGCGTGCCGGGCTCGGAGCTCTTCGGCTATCTCCCGAGGTGCATGATCACACCTTTTCTCGGGTAGCGCCAGCTTCTTCTGGCCATTTTTGTGGCAGGGAGTTCAGCCAGATAGAGGCGATAGTGTTTGGCTATCAATACCCACTAGGACTTAGCCAAATTTTTGGAAATAAAGTTCCATTAAGAAGCATCATACACACAAAAAAAAGGGCAAAAGCAACTAAGCCCTATGGGTTTTTTTGCCCATCATCATCTTCTTCAGTATTGCATCCTCGGCGTCCTCCTCATCCTCATCAGTTGCCGAATAAGGGAGCTCAGGCAAATTCAAGAACTCTACCTTTGACAATGGTGATGAGGGTCCTTCAGGAATATCAAGTGCTTGGAGATAGGAGACGTCGAGGTTGGGGTACCGGAGGAGCATCTGATGACAAGTGAGGTAGAAGCCATCTTGATGTGATGACTTTGCCACCTACTCTGCATTAGCCTTATCAGCCTTCTGATGCTCCACTTCCTTCTGAAGCACCTTTATATCCTGTTCAACCTTTTTCTTCTTCTTCTTCTGCTTCATTAATGCTTCAATTTCAACAAGGAATTTGTAGTTGATCTATAAGGACTTGGTAAGGTTAACTACAGCATTTTTTTTCTCCTTCAGAAAGACCTTCCTCTTAGTGCTCAACTCGAGCACCTGCACCTCGAGGTCTGAAATTATCGAGGAGCACTTGTCAAGGAGCCCCCTCTAACTCTCCAACACTTCTTGGAGAACCTTAGGCAGGTCCTCCTTCGCAATCTTGTTGATCTCACCATATTTCACGCATGAGCTCACAAACAATTCCTTGGCCTTAGCCAAGGTCTCCTATGACTAACTTTGGATGGCAGACTATTTGGCTGCCATACCCTAAAGTAGCCACCGTATGCCAGTAGCTGCAAGTGGAAAATACCTAATGTGAGCCACAACAATTTTGAAGACTTTGGCAAATCAAAATTTTTCTATGTACTGATGGCCGGGGGCCTCATCGTTTAGAGTCATGATGACTGGTGGAGAGACTTCTAGGAGGAAGAACGCTTGGAGAATGGTTCGCCCAAGGGAGTGTGCCTGAAAGTCCAGAAACAAAGGGTTAGGAGGCCCCCGGAATGTGTTTCCGGGCGGGGAGCCTCCGACGCCCAAGTCAGTGGTGGCTGAGAAAAGGCAGAGGAAATAGCACACAGGGGCTGAAGAGTCTCGCCTGGTGGTTTTCTCAGAGTCTGGGAGTCAAACCTTTTTTGCCAACCCGCCCCCTGCCAAGTATTTATTTCTTGGTATTTATAGGAGTGCCTAGCCCGTTCAGATCGCGACACGTGTTCGGTCTGATGTTCTCTGAGTTTCTGGGCGTAGGGGACAGATAGCTGGTAGTAGGTTGCCTTGAGCCTTGTGTTGAGATGGGCCATGTTGTGATTTTGACAGCGTCAGCGTGTCAGAGCTCCTTTTGAGGCGGCTTATGACGTCTGTGAAAGGACGTGTCAGAGGCTTCCTTAAATGCTTCCTTAAATGCTCCTGCCATACTCCCGAGGTCCTTGGGCGAGGTCATCCTTTGGTACTGACGGTGCCTCTTCGGAACACACGCACTCAGTTCGGGGGTTCCCAGCTTCAGGGAGTTCCGCCTTCGGGGAGATCATGTTTGGCCCGCGATAGCTGGTGCCTCTTTTCCGAAGGCGATCTGTTACAACCTCGGGGGGTAAGTAGTATCCTCAAGTTTCCTGGTGTGCCAGGCTCGGAGCTCTTCGGCTATCTCCCGAGGTGTATGATCCCACCTTTTCTCGGGTAGCGCCAGTTTCTTCTGGCCATTCTTGTGGCAGGGAGTTCAGCCAGATAGAGGCGATAGCCTTTGGCTATCACATGCCCCCCTTTGGAAAGCCGAAGTGAAGACTTCGGGTTTGCATCTCTTTCCGAGGTTGTTCTTGGGAGTCTCTTAGGAAGCTCAACCTGTTCCGAGGATACACCTCTTGCCCAAAGGTATGGGCTGTTCGGCCTTGGCCTGTTCTTTGGTGTCTTCAAGGCGGAGCCTGTGCCGAACATACACCTACTACCCGAAGGTCATGGGCTGTTCGGCCATAAGCTGTCTCTTGGTGTCCTCGAGGTAACCTGCTTTTTCTTCTTGCAGGTCTGTGTAACGTCGCGTCTGATGGCCAAGCGTGTCAGTCTAAGCGACACGTCCCAGCTTTTTAGGGATGTCAGAAGACGTGTCCCCTGCTTTGGCGCGGTGATTGACACGTGGCGGTTTGCCATTGGAGGAGAGCCGCGTCGGTTACAGAGGGCGCGCCTTTTCAGGTGCAGAGGGCAGTTACGGCGACGGTTCGCCTCCAAAGGGTACTTATGACGACGTTTCGGTTACCCACCTTTGGCCTATAAATAGCCCATTCCATCATAAGTCCCATTTGCTTTTACTTCTGCTCTTTCCTCTGCTTTGCCCCTGTTCTTGTACTTTCTTGCTTTCTGTGGCGGAGCTGTCTTAATCAGAGCTTTTTTCAGCCAACTTTCACGACGGCGTCCTCAGACTTTGGCAAATCTTTTGGTGGGTTTTTGTTTTCCAGAGTGTTTTGATCCCTCTGTTCTTTTGAGTTTTTTCTGGAAACTATTTTCTTCCCATTTCCGAACTCGTTTTCATGTCGAAAATGCCTATCCCTGAGAGCTGGCAGTCTCTTTTAGCCCATCCTTGTTGCACCACCCCTGCAAAATTAGAGAGGTGGAAGAAAAAGTTCTTTCTTCCCTCTTACGCCATTACAAGGCTGCCTCGCTCTAGCCATTATGCTTTTTCAAACCATAGTAACGAGGTTACCGTTTTCCGAGCCCAGCTGAAGGCCGGACTTCGGTATCCTCCCCCGAAAAAGGTTTGCGAGTTCTGCCAATTTCATGGCATTGCTGTGAACCAGCTTCCCCCGAACTCGTTCTGCTATTTTAACGCCTACCTCTGCATGTGTGGCGTGTTCGGGATAAAACCCCATTTTATATTCTTCATGCAGTACTACAAGCTCTTTGTGGTCCCGAAGGGTGGCTTCTATTTCTTGCTACCTCGGGGATCCGGGAGCAAAAAATTCATGTTCACCTTCGCCACTAAGGACAGCTGGTGGGGGTGGCAACAGAAATTCTTTTTCCTGAAGATGGAGGAGGCCTGGTCGTATGTTCCGACCAAGTGGGCTCAGGGAAAGTTAGATGTGGACGTCATTGATCCGAGGTTGTTGCTGACTCCAGAGTTGGCTTCCACTTTTGCGGACTTCGACGGCCGCATTCGGGCTGTCTCTGACTGGGCTCCCGAGGTCGCTCTGCGTGCCCTTTACCCTTTTCCTATCAACTGGAAGTTGATGACCGAAGAGGTCCTTCGAGAGCTAAAGGTGGTGAAGGAGCACGAGACTGACCTCGAGATGCCAGCTCCTGCCATTGCTGGGAAGGATTCCTGGTTGGTCAAGCTTCTTAAGGAGGAAATTTCTTTCGAAACGCTTATCGAAAGTGAGTTGTCTTCTACTCCCTTGCTATTTCTTCCTCAGACTTACGCTGATATTTCTCCTCTTTTTCAGAGATGGGTGACGGGACTGCCGCGTATTACAAGTCCCTTTTCTCCGGCCAAGTGGAGAAGGGCGATCAGACGAAGAAGGTGGCTTCCCGAAGGTGGAAGTCTACTGGCGCTGGGCTTTCAGGGAAACGGGCAAAGAGAACTGCCCAGGTTCCTCTAGAAGAAATTTCCGAGGAGGCTGCCGAGGAGCCTGGGACAGCCGAGATTCCGGCGTCTGAGGCTGCTGCCAAAGTCCCTGCCGCTACCGAGGTCCCTTTCGCCGACGTCCCTCCCCAGGGCCCTTCCGCGCCGCAGGCCCTTCTAGAGGCCGTGGTAGAGGCTCCTTCTGCCGAGGAGCGGCGCAGGAAGAAAGGCAAGGGGATTTCGACCGAGGAGTCTCAGGACTCCGAGGACGTCGTGGTCGAAGTGCCGCCAGGTTTGTTGTTTTCAGAACAAGTATGGCTCTTTTGTTTTTCTGAAATTTCCTTTGTCTCTGACCTGCTTCTCTTTTTCGCCCTGCAGGGGAGTTGCTTACCCCGAACTGGGCGGCCGAACATGCGAAGGCGCGGGCCCTTCGCGACGCCAAAGTCCCGCAAGGGAAGATACCCAAAGAGCCTTTCTGGTCATTCACGGAGGACATGAACTTGTACTCCGAGGACTGTCCTGAAATGGCAAAGCAGATTTCGAAGGGGGTGCTTACAGAGGCCTCCTTCAAGGCTATTGCGGCGGCTCATCCGGGCGATGACACCCTCGCCGCGAAAGTCACCGAGCATGCTGCTCAGGTATGCTCTCCACACCCTTTTCCCTTCAATTTTTCCTAAGTGCTTGGCTCTTTCTGACCTTGCGTTCATCTTTTCACAGCTGATGGGGTACGCCGGCTTTCTCCGAGTTCGGGTGGCCAGGCAGACGGCATTCCGAGCTTCGGCCTTAGAGGCCCTAGAAAAGGCGAAAGCCACGTGCTCGGAATTGACCGCCAAGAACCAGCAGCTGGCAGATGCTGCGAAGGAGGAAGTTGCTGCCCTTCGGGAGGAGTTCCGGAAGGAAAAGGAAGACTTTGAGAAGGACTCCTCCCTGAAGATAGCTGACCTCCGCGATCAAGTGGCGGGGATGCTTGCTGCAAACCAAGACCTTCTCAAAGATAAGTCAGCTGGTGACAATCTCATAGTCACGCTCTTGTCTGAGAAGAGCGCCCTTCAAGCCGAGGTCAAGTCTTTGAAGAAGGAGTCTGAAAAGAAGAAGATAAAGGCTCTGAAGAAGGAGGTTGCGGATCTGCAGGACGAGCTCGAGGACCTTGAGGTTGAGAAGGACAAGTCTGACCAAATGAACAAGGTCGCGTTCCAGGACCGATTCTGCCTTGCTCGGCATCAAGTTCTTGAGAGGTTCCCAGGTCTGGACCTCTCTTTTTTGGAGGCTCTGAACATTCCCGAGGGGCCTCGGTGGTCCTGGTCAAAAATCGAGCACCTGAATCTTCCTCCCTCACTTCCGGCGCCGAAGGTGGTGGGAAAGGATGGGGAAGCGGGTGGCTCTCGGGACGCCGAGAACCCTTAGGCTGTTTTAGGGCTCCTTTTCCCTTTTCTTCTTTATTTTTGTACTCCTTCTTCGGGCACTTCTTCTTTGTAAGCTAGCTTTCTTGTAAATGAAGATCTTTTTTGGCCAAGTGTTTTTGCAAGTTTCTTTATTTCCATTGCCCCGAACACATTTGCTCAAGAGACTTCGAAAAACCTGCGATCAAAGAAACTTGACTAACTGTGAAAGATCTTTCCCTTGGCCGAGCCTGTTTGCTCAAGAGGCTTTTTGGAAAGTCTGAAAAATTTGACTAAGTCTTTTTGCAGGTTTTTGCATTTCCATTTTGTCCCGAACACATTCGCTCGAAGGACTTCGGAAACCCCTTAGTCAAAAAATTTTTCATTTCCCCTTGTCCCAAGCATGTTCGCTCAAGAGACTTAAGAAACCTTTTGCGAGAATTTTTGTTTTCCATTTTTCCCGAGCGTGATGGCTCAAGGGACTTTGGAAAGTCATATTTGTGCTTATTACGGCGAGTACCGCTGGAAGATTTTCCCATCTTTCCCGAGCGTGATGGCTCAAGGGACTTCGGAAAGTCATATCTGCGCTTGTGGCGAGCATCTTCACGGAATTCTGTACAATTCTGCACTTAAGAAATTTTCTCAAGACACTTCTGTACTTAGAATATTTTTCGTACAGTATGATTCCTTCGCTCAAGCTTAGGCGTAGAATTTTTTCAAGGCGTCTGAATGCCAAGTGTTTTTCAATTCTACGCCTTCGGCATCGCCAAGTTTGTACACGCCTTTTCGTACTTCGGCGAGGACCAGATAAGGTCCTTCCCAGTTTGCGCGAAGTACTCCGTGGGATGGCCTTCGGGGCGCAAAGTCAGCCTTTCGGAGAACGAGGTCTCCTTTCTTGATTTCTTTTGGCCTGGCCCGTAAGTTTATAGCCGCGGCCACTCTTTGCTGAAAAGCTTTTCTTCTCAGCTCGGCTATTTCTCTGTGTTCGCCGACGAGGTCGAGCTTGGTTCTGAGGCCGAGGTCCTTTCCACCTTCATCAAATACTTACACCCGTACTGAAGGTTGAACTATCTCTATTGGGATAATAGCCTCTGTACCGAAGACGAGTGAGAAGGGAGTCTCCCCTGTGGCTCTTCGGGGCGTCGTTCGGTAACTCCATAATACGCTTTGGAGTTCTCCTGGCCATTTCCCTTTTGCTTCCCCCAGTCTCTTTTTCAGGCCATCTTTTATGGTCCTATTAGATACTTCCACCTGCCCGTTGCTTTGGGGGTGAGCTACTGGGGCGAAGTGCATCTTTATTCCGAGGTCGCTGATAAATTCCTGGAATCCTTTGTCTATGAATTGGGATCCATTATCAGCCACTAGTACCCTCGGTATGCCGAATCTGCATACTATGTTCTTCCACACAAACTTTTGCACTTCTTTTGCCGAGATAGTTGCTAGGGGTTCTGCCTCGACCCATTTGGAGAAATAGTCTACTGCTACCACGCAGAATTTCACGCCTCCGGGCGCTGAGGGGAGTGGCCCAATAAGGTCTATACCCCAGACAGCGAAGGGCCAAGGATAGTCAGCCGAGGTTACCATTTCCGAGGGTGCCCTCTGGATGTTCGCATGTCTCTGGCAACTTCCGCATTTTCAGACGAACTGCCTTGCATCCTTTCTCAGGGTAGGCCAGAAGTATCCTTGGCGAAGTATCACCGCCGCGAGGGCATCAGTTCCAATATGTGAACCACACATGCCTTCGTGGACCTCTTCAAGGACCATTTCAGTATCCTCTTCATCCACGCATCTTTGCAGCGGGTTTGCATATCCCTGTCGGTATAACTCTTCGCCAATCAGGAAGAATCGGCCGGAGCGTCTTCGCAATCTTGCAGCGTCGCCGAGGTCTTCGGGTAGCACATTTTCTGCGAGGTATCTCTTTATGGGATCTTTCCATCCTTTTCCCGAGGTCACTATGCTCAGCACTGAGATGCTCGGGTGATCTAGCACCTCGGTGTATGTTTTTGACTTCGCCAAGCAATCTGCCTCAGTGTTATTCCGCCGAGGTACATTTTCGATCCGTACGGCGTCAAACTCTTGGATGAGCTTTGCTACCAGCTCGTGGTATTTTGCCAAGGTTGGGTCCTTCGCCCCATAATCTCCTGCCGTCTGCCGAACTACCAGCTGGGAATCGCTGTGAGCTTTTAAGTTTCTCACGCCAATCCTTTTGGCCAAGCGTAATCCCGCTATGAGGGCTTCATACTCAGCCACATTGTTAGTGACGCTGAAGCTGAAGTTGATAGCCTTCTTTACCGCTAGGCCTTCGGGTCCTCTGATAATTACTCCAGCTCCCTGGTGTTCGGATCCTGAGGCTCTGTCAACATGCAAGGTCCACTCTGGCTCACCTCCATTTGGATCCAAATGGCTTTCCTTAGTGGTGGGTATTTCGGCGATGGGTCCTCTGATAATTACTCCAGCTCCCTGGTGTTCGGATCCCGAGGCTCCGTCAACATGCAAGGTCCACTCCAGCTTACCTCCGTTTGGATCCAAATGGCTTTCCTTAGTGGTGGGTATTTCGGCGATAAAATCTGCTAGTGCTTGAGCTTTTATGGCCTTCTGAGGTTCATATATGATTTCGTGTTCGCCAAGCTCTATGCACCACTTGGAGAGCCTTCCCGAATGATCAACTTTTTTCATAACATCCCGTAGTGGTAGACTACTTCGAACGATGATGGGGTGAGCCTGAAAGTATGGTCGCAGCCTTCTCCCTGCAAGCACCAAGGCGTATATAGCTTTTTGAAGCAGAGGGTACCTGACTTCGGCGCCATGCAGGGATTTGCTGACGTAATAGACTGGCCATTGCTTTGGCCCTTCTTCTTTCACGAGGACCGAGCTTACAGCTTTCTCCGTGACGGCGAGGTACAAAACGAGGGGCTCTCCCTCCCGAGGTTGTCGCAGAGTCGGCAGGCTAGCCAAGTAGACTTTGAGTTCTTCCCAGGCCTTTTGGCAATCTTCGTCCCAAGGATGATCATTCCTTCCGAGGTCGCCTTCCATCTTTGCTGCCTTTGTGAGGACTTTGAAGAAGGGTCGACACCTATCTCCGTACCTGGAAATAAACCTGCTCAGAGAGGTTATTCTTCCGGTGAGCCTCTGCACGTCTTTGACTGTGGCAGGAGTTCGGAACTCAAGCAGCGCCTTAATCTTCTCGGGATTAGCGTCAATGCCTCTTTCGGATACCATGTACCCAAGGAATTTTCCCGAGGTTACCCCGAAGATGCACTTTTCAGGATTGAGCCGAATCCCGAAGGCTCTGAGCTTTTGGAAAGTTTCCTCTAGGTTTGCAACATGATAGCCAGGCAGTTTGCTCTTGACTATCATATCATCAACATACACCTCCATGTTTCTCCCCATTTGGTCTTTAAAGACCTTGTTCATCAACCTTTCGTAGGTGGCTCTTGCATTATTTAGCCCGAAGGGCATTCTGACATAGCAGTATGTTCCTCCCTCGGTGATGAAGGCGGTTTCTTCTTCATCTTCGGGGTCCATCCTTATTTGATGGTAGCCACTGAAGGCGTCTAGGAAACTAAGGAGCCCATATTCGGCGGTTGAATCTACCAGTTGATCTATTGGCGGCAGAGGGTATGAGTCTTTTGGGCAAGCATCGTTCAAGTTTCTGAAGTCGATGCACATCCGGAGTTTGCTGCTACCTTCTTTTGTGGCAATGACCACGTTGCTTAACCATTCGGGGTACTTCACCTCCCTGATGACTTCGGCGTCTAACAGACGCTGGACCTCAGTTTTGACAAAGTTGCTCTTGTGGGCCGAGATGCTTCGTTTCTTTTGCCGGACAGGTTTTGCTTTCAGGCTTACTTTGAGGCTATGCTGTATTATGCCAGGGTTTACCCCTGGCATATCTTTCGGCGAGTAGGCAAACAGATCTTTATTTTTCAGCAGAAAGGATACAAGGTTTTCCTTCTCACCTTCGGTCAAGCTCTTCCCTATTCGGGTAGATTGTCCTGGGATAAGTTCTACTGTTTCCATTTCTGCTTTTGCGAGATCTTCTTCTTTGCCTTTTTCTGGAGCCTTTGCCTCCATTGTTTGTGCGAAGTTGCTCGCCGGGGCCTTTCGTGCTTTCACAAACACCTTTCTCACCTCGGCCTGCTCTATGAAGATTTCTGCATCTCCATCCTTGGTGGCGAATGTGACAGTCAAGTACTTCACATCAGGGCGAATGTGCAGGTTTCCCTGTGTCTGCCTTCCAAGGATGGCGTTGTACGAGGACGGGACGTCCATGACGATGAACCTCGCCATTGTGGAGGCGTACAACTCAGCTGCTCCGTCTACCGAAGTCCCTCTCATCATCAGTGGGAGGTCGATCCATCCGAGAATGGGCAGTTCGGATGGTCCGACCCCGAAGGTGGGCGAGGTGACTAGCTTACGCTCGCTGCTGGAGATGCCCAAGCTCGGCCGTAAGTGCGAGAATAGGACGTCCGCATTTGATCCGTCATCAAGTAGCACCCTTTTGACGTCCCAGTTCCCTATCCTCACCATGATCAGCAGCGGATCGTCGTGGGGGAAGACGATGGTGGATCCATTTTTGCGGGCCAGCTTCTTTGCTGGATTTTGATATTCCGTGACTGCAATTTCTCTGGCCTTCCGCTTTCTTTCCGAGGATGGGAGCCCTGTGCTGATTGTTTGGATAACCCCTGCCGGAGGTGGAGGGCGCCTTTTTGGACTTCGGTTTCTCCGCCTGTCGGAGTCATAGTCCTCATCTTCGGCCCTTTCTTCCTCCACTTTTCTGCCTTTCGGGGATGGCATCCGCAGGTATTTCCGAAGTTGGCCCTGTTTTATCAGCGACTTTATGTACTTCTTCAGCTGGAAGCAGTCTATGGTGTCATGACCGTGGTCGCGATGAAACTGGCAGAACTTTTTTGCATTCTTCTTATTATCGGCGGTCATGGCCCTTGGTCACTGAATCTGCGTCCCTTGCCTTTCCAGCGCCATGAGAATGTTGGTCCGTGTAGTGCTCAATGGTGTGAAACTTTGGGGTTTCCTTCCCCGCATCCTTCGAGGTCGTCCTGCTTGCTCGGTCGGATGCCGAGCTTGTTGATTGGACCCTTCGGCGCGGTGGTGATCGGACATCAGCCCTGCCATTCTTAGTTCCTCGGCGGTCATGTGCTGTTCTGCCCTTCGGTAAAATTCTTCGAGGGTCTCCGGGGGGTCCTTTGAGAACTCGTAGAATAGCTGTGAGTCTCGCCGAAGGCCCCGTGTCATGGCAAGAATGCGGATTTCGGGCTGGAAGTCTGGGACGCTCAGAGCTTCCCTATTGAATCTTTCGACATAGTCTCGGATGGTTTCTCCGTTCCTCTGCTCTATGTCGAACATCTGGACAGGCATCTTCGCAGTAGGTCGACTCCCAATGAATTGCTGCATGAAGGCCATGGACAACTCATGGAACTCAGTATTGGTCCCTGAAGGCAGTGAATTATACCAAGCAGTTGCTGGCCCTGTGAGGGTGACTTCGAAGCACTTGCACATGGTAGCTTCGTCAGCACCGTGCATTATCATGCTGCGTCTGTACTTCGTCAGATGGGCCTGTGGATCAGTACGGCCATCATAAATCTCCAACCGAGGTACTCTGAAGTCACCTGGCATGGCTGCCTCAACAACGGCCTGAATGAATGGAGAGACATCTTCGCAGAATGTTCCCGAGAGTCTGGCCCAAACGGGTTTTCTGGCCATTTGTTTCTCCACCCTAACTAGCCGTGCTAATATCCTCTCCATAAGCACTATGGCACTAGGCCCTTCTTCAGGGAAGGGAGATTGTCGGCGCCTCTTCGGGAAGCGAGTTCGGCACTGAGGGGACAGGGACCTCGCCTCAGGCAGCGAACTTCTTTGCTGTAAGACCTTCGGTTCCTCAGATCTCTTCTGTCCCACAAGCTGTTTCCCGAGGGGAGTATTTTCTGTGGACAATTCTTCGCGCGGATCTCCGCTTCCCAAACTGCAACGAGTAGACTTCGGGCTTCTCTCCTGAGGACGTGCTGGTGAGGGAGGTCTCTAGGCCTGTGCTTGCTGTGGCCACCTTCGGTCAATCTGCTGTGTCATTTCAGACACGACCGAACGCTGAAAGTCTTTCAGGAAGCTCATAGTGATTACTAGAGGGCGGTCTTCCTCGGGCACAGAAGTCCCTGGGAGTGTTTGCTCAGCAGCCGGTTATGTCTCAGGCGCGGACGGGGACTTTAGGAGCCCCTTGTCCTTAGAACGCCGAGTTTCAACGACGGCGATCTCAGAGCGGGTTCCCACAGATGACGCCAAATGATGGCCGGGGGCCTCATCGTTTAGAGTCATGATGACTGGTGGAGAGACTTCTAGGAGGAAGAACGCCTAGGGGATGGTTCGCCCAAGGGAGTGTGCCTGGAAGTCCAGAAATAAAGGGTTAGGAGGCCCCCGGAATGTGTTTCCGGGGGGGGAGCCTCCGACGCCCAAGTCAGTGGTGTCTGAGAAAAGGCAGAGGAAATAGCACACAGGGGCTGAAGAGTCTCGCCTAGTGGTTTTCTCAGAGTCTGGGAGTTAGACCTTTTTTGCCAACCCGCCCCCTGCCAAGTATTTATTTCCTGGTATTTATAGGGGTGCCTAGCCCGTTCAGATCGTGACACGTGTTCGGTCGGATGTTCTCTGAGTTTCTGGGCATAGGGGACAGATAGCTGGTAGTAGGTTGCCTTGAGCCTTGTGCTGAGATGGGCCATGTTGTGATTTTGATAGTGTCAGCGTGTCAGAGCGCCTTTTGAGGTGGCTTATGACATCTGTGAAAGGACGTGTCAGAGGCTTCCTTAAATGCTTCCTTAAATGCTCTTACCGAACTCCCGAGGTCCCTGGGCGAGGTCGTCCTTTGGTACGGACGGTGCCTCTTCGGAACACACGCACTCAGTTCGGGGGTTCCCAGCTTCAGGGAGTTCCGCCTTCGGGGAGATCATGTTCGGCCCGCGATAGCTGGTGCCTCTTTTCTGAAGGCGATCTGTTACAACCTCGGGGGGTAAGTAGTATCCTCAAGTTTCCTGGCGTGCCGGGCTCGGATCTCTTCGGCTATCTCCCGAGGTGTATGATCCCACCTTTTCTCGGGTAGTGCCAGTTTCTTCTGGCCATTCTTGTGGCAGGGAGTTCGGCCAGATAGAGGCGATAGCCTTTGGCTATCAAGTACAATTGATTAATTGAGCAGCATGCTCGACCATCCGAGCTGCGAGGATCTCCTCATTCGGGCAGTCCTCAATCAAAGTTTGGAAGGTGGCGTTGGTCATGATGCCCCTCGCCATCTGAGGGGCCATCATCTGGTTGCCTTCATAAAATAGGTGCATGTCCTCGGTGAAGCTCCAAAAGGCTCCCTCGGTACCTTGTTTTTCAAAATCTTTGAGTGCCGAATGGCTCTCCACCGAAGGTGGTCCATCATCTACACCGCTTGGGCCCTATCCTCTGTAAAGTCACGCTGAAGTTTTGTTATTACATTATCTCTTAGCCATTCATCTACAAGGTCTAAAATACCAAAAAATCCAAAACTCATAGATGAATGACTAAGAGACAAACTTGGTGTAAGCTCGGTGTTAGAATCACTGACGTCGAGTACTTAGGCAGGGATTTTTTTCCTTTTACACCTCCACCTCTCCTAGGCCTCCTCTGCCAAAATCTCCCCCAACGAGGTCCTTAACATTTCAACGGTGGCATTGGGACTCAGAGGGGTTAAGAAGATGGCCGCCACTAAGGGTGGGTAGTGTTTGGTCCTCAAACTGGTCTTCAGAAGGAAGAGGCAAGGAATACTCCCTAGCTTTCTTCGACTTCAATGCTGATGATGGTCCAGCTGGCCCCTTTTTTCTCTTTGAAGCCTTTTTCTTTTGCTCCCTTTTCTCACTTGACCAAGGAACAAACTCTTGTAGAAGGCTACAGACTTATCACCCATCTTTGCAATGGAGAAAATATCAGTGTACGTATTAAAAGTTCTGACACTACGATTAAAGGAATAACTTCATTTCTACAAGGCCGGAGTATGAGAGTTCACCCCGAAGGAGCAGCACAAGCCATTCCTTCTTTTCATCCACCAAGGGCTTCATCATATCATTGTCGGTAACTTGTTCGGTGATAACACCAAGCTCCCAAACAACCTCCTCGGTCATAAGGCTCCATCTGATGGGGAATGGGTAGAGGAGGCGTAAAGGTATTTGGGCATCCCAGTCCATGATTGCTTGAATATAGCTATCAAACTTTTCAAACTTAGACTCCAACTGTAGAGTTAGCAGCATCTTCAGATCCACTACATCGGTGGCCAGGGTGCCCAAATACCATTGAGTTAGAAGACGTTTCCACTTCTTACACACCTCCATGAAGAAATACTTCTTCTGCCACCCTTGCTACCTGTCTTTCTTTCTCCTGGATCCCCAAGGGAGCAAGAAGTAGAATCTCCTCTTCGGGATATGAGGGAGTTTGTAATATTGGAGAAAGAAGATAAAGTATGGAACAATTTTGAAAACCACACACATACAAAGGAAGGCATTAAAGTAGGCATACGAGTTCGGGGGCATCTGATTGGCGGCTATGCCTTGGAAATGACAGAAGTCAGAGACCACCTTCAGGGGAGGATAACAGAGACCCACCTTCATTTTGCACTCTGAATACAGTAACCTCCTTCTGCCGAGGAAGGTGGCTCCTTTCATTATGGCCAGGGAGCATAATTTTTGCATAAGAATGGAGAAAGAACTTCAGTCTCTACCTCTCTAACTTCTTCGAAGTTGCACAGCTCATATAGGAGTCAAGAGGGATCCAACCCTCGGGAAATGCCTTAACCTTTGCTTGTTCAGCTGACATCCTTGGTGACTAAAACTGTCACACCCTACATAGGCCCCAACCTGTGCATCTACAATGCCACTCAATTGTGCCAGTAAAGCACTAATTAATTTGTACCATTCATTTGAACTTATAATATTTGTATATGTTAGATTAGGTCTCGGCTAACTTTCCTCTTTGTTGATCAATTGTACCAAAGGTGGCCACAGACGCCTGCGGACCGAAGGCCCTCCTCACCAACACCTTATCGGGAGAGAAGCCCGAAGTCAACTCACCGGAGTTCGTGAACCAGGGACCAACGTGACGAGTCCTCGTGCCCCTCGGGGTTTGACATACAAGAGAAATGGGGTCCAAACGGCCCAGGACTCGCCATTGAAGGAGTTCTTAACCGGAAGAGAAATCGCAATCCCCTCGGCACTAAAGTTACTCTCTAAAACAGAGGCCGCCAGGCAGCAAGAAGAAGAGCCCAGCGCCACACTCCTCATGGAAAAAATCCTAAAGAGGTTAGAGACCGTCGAAAGACAGGGTGCTCAGAAACTCATCTAGTCTAGGTTGCCAGAAACCTTCAGCGGAGACGAATCGCCGTTTAGCTGAATAGTAGTCGAAGCACCCATGCCGAGTGACTTTTGGGTACCTCGTTTGGAAACCTATGGTGGCCGAAGTGACCCCTAGGCTCACTTAACCAAATACAAACGCAGCATGGTGTTGCACGGTGCTGATGACGCCACCTTGTGCCAATGCTTTCAGGTCACCCTCTCCGAACCGGCGATGACATGGTACAACTCGTTAGCCCCCGGATCAATCATGGGGTTCCAAGAGTTGTCTACCGCTTTCACGCAACAATTCATCGGAGGCAGGTCGACGGCGAAAATGACAGTCCAAATGTTTCACATAGCACAGAAGAATGGAGAAACTATCCGTGACTATGTCGAAAGGTTCAATCGGGAAGCCCTAAGCGTGCCAGACTTTAGGCCAGAGATACGCATCCTCACCATGATACAGAGACTGTGGAGAGACTCACAGTTGTTTTATGAGTTCTCGAAGGACCCCCCAGACACTCTCGGTGAGTTTTACTGAAGCACAGAGTAGCATATGACAGCTGAAGAGCTGAGGATGGGAGGCCGAAAGCTGGACCACGTCCGTACTGAGGGGCTGAGCCAACAAGCTCGCTACCCAACCGAATCAGGGGGTCGACCTCGGAAGCTGAGAGGGAAGAAACCGTTGACTTTTACCCGTTTAAACACCACAAGGACAAACATTTTCATGGCCATGGAAAGGCAGGGAACCCATTGGGATCATGGGCATGATACCGAGGATTGCTTCCAGTTGAGGAATTACATAGAGTCCCTGATAAAGCAGGGCCAACTCCGTTGTTACCTACGGATGCCCTCCCCAAAGGGGAGAAGGGAAGAAGAAAGGAAAGGAGATGACGAGGAATATGACTCCGACAGATGCCGGAACCGAAGTCCCAGGAGACACCCACCACCTCCGACGGGAATAATACAGATGATCACCACGGGACTACCCTCGGCAGAAAGGAAAAGAAAAGCCGGGGATATCTCGGTGATGGAATATGGTAACCCATGAAAAAAGCTTATTCGGAAGGATCGATCTACCCTAATATTCCCTCATGATGACCCCCTGCTAATCATAGCAAAGATAGGGAGTTGGGATGTCAAGAGAGTTCTCCTGGACGATCGTTCTAATGCTGACATCTTGTTCTCGAATCTACTGCCGAACTAGGGTATCCCGAGGGGCAGTCTCAAACTCGTCACTTCTCCTACTTTCGGGGTAGGTCCATCCGAACTCCCTGTCCTCGGGTGGATTGACCTTCCCGTGATGTTAAAAGGAATGTCACTACAGATCAAGGATGAGCTCTTTGCCTCCATAATGACAAGGTTCATCGTCATAGATGTCTCTTCGTCATATAATGCCATCCTTGGAAGACAGAAGCAAGTAAATCTTCACATTCATCTAGATGTGAAATACCTGACTGTCACCTTCGCCACAAAGGATGGAGATGCTGAGGTCTTCGTTGACTAAGGGGAAGTGAGAAAGGTGTTTGTCAAAGCAAGAAAGGCCCTAGCAAAGAGCTGCGGATGAATTGTGGAAGCGAACGCCATACTCGCAAGAAAGGCAAAAAGAGAAGAAACAAAAGACCCCGAGAAAATAGAAATAGAAGATATAGAACTTGTCCCAGGCCGAAATACCCGAATAGGGAAAAAAATGGCCGAAGGTGATAAGGAAAAACTTGTAACTTTTCTGTTAATGAACAAAGATCTATTTGCCTACTCACCGAAGGACATGCTTGGTGTAGACCCTTGCATAGTTCAGCTTAATCTTAAGATACGCCCCGACGAGAAGCCAGTGCACCAAAAGAAAAGAAGCTTTTCGGCACATAAGAACAGCTTTGTAAATTCTGAAGTCCAACAGTTAGTGGAGGCCGGCGTAATAAGGGAAGTCAGATATCCTGAATGGCTCAGTAACATAGTTGTCGCCACAAAGGAAGGGAGTGACAAACTCCGAACGTGCATTGACTTCTGAAATGTAAACGATGGTTGCCCTAAAGATTCACACCCACTACCGCCAGTAGACTAGTTTATGGACTCAACCGCTAAGTATAGCCTCCTATGTTTCCTGGACACCTTCAGTGGGTATCACCAATTCAGGATGAACCCCGAAGATGAGGAAAAAACCGCCTTCATCACTGAAGTTGGTACACACTGTTACATCAAAATGCCCTTCGGGCTTAAGAATGTAGGAGCCACCTACCAGAGGCTAATGAACAGGGTCTTTCGTTCCCAAATAGGGAGGAACATAGAAGTCTATGTCGATGATATGATAGTTAAGAGCAAAATGCCTAGTATCCATATCGCGGACTTGGAGGAAACATTCCATCAGCTGAGGATCTTCGGAATCCGTATCAACCCTAAAAAGTGCATGTTTGGGGTGAATGCGGGTAAGTTCCTTAGATTCATGGTGTCAGAAAAAGGTATCGATGCCAATCTAGAAAAGTTCAAGTGTTAGGTTCATTTCCTAAGTGCTTGGCTTAGGCCAAGGAAATAAGGAGAAACACCATGAAAACATGGAAGAACTGTGAAAGCAAAGCATAGTTGTGTATGTGCTAAGTTGATGACTTTCGGGTCCTAAATGCACAAAGAAAATGGCCATGGGAAGATTGCAAGGAAATAAAGTGGGAGGACTCAAATGCACATTTGAACTAGTGGTGCTAGTGAAACTAGAAACTATGAATGGGAACTTTTGGCCATGCAAAGTTGTAAGGGGACTAGTGAGATACTAGGCCTATTTTTGGTAAATTTCAATGATGACTAGTCAAATGATGTTCCCCACTAAGGAATTAAGGCATCATTGCCTTGGTTTGCCTAATTAGTACTTGTGCAAGTACTTGGCCGGAATATACATGGGATTAATGGTCATTTTGGATTCTTTTGATTTGTGCTTGGCAATGTGAGCCATGAAGTGATGTTAGTACCAAAATGTACTTATGTTTTAGTGGTGAAAATGAAGTAATGAAGCCATGGAGGGTTAAAAGAGCCATTCAAGTTTAGTGAGGCCGAAAGCTAGCTTTATACCACTTTAGTTACATGTGGCTTATCATAAAAAATGCATGGTTCCACTAACCCATTTGCAATCATTTCAGGCTTACTTCCCCAAGACCAAAAGCTAGCCTTTGTTGTGTTCTTGAGGTGTTCTTGAGCTTCCACCGAAATGGTTTCGGATTAGAGCACAAAGGAGGCAAATTGGAGCTTGAGTGAAGAATCAAGCTTGGAGTTTCCATTTTCGGCACTAGGCAATTCAAGATTGAGCTTTGATTTGAAGAAATAAGGGAGGCTGAGAGATTCAAGCTTGAGATTGAGGTAATTACTTGTGATTTCCTTGAATACATGGTATAGATTCCATGAACAAGGGGTATTGATGCCTAATTGGTAATGTGTTAGGCCATTTTGTTGAGAAGCATTTTGGTTTCGATGTTTGAGCATCAACCGAGAGGAACTCAAGCTTGGAATTGAGGTAGGGTTCACTAATTACTTGTTTGCTTGGTAATATACCATGATTCAACTGTTAAAGTGGCTAAGTGATGGTTCATTTTGCTAAATGACCTTAGTTACTTGATGGGCTATTGTGATGATTCGGTTCTGATTGTTGATTAGCTAATTGACAATGGGCATGTGCTAGAAATCCTAGTGAATGAGGCCAATTTACTAGGCATTTTCGGAGCTCTAGTGGATGTGGACTTTATGGTGAAGTTTTGTGTGCAATGGTGCACAAGGGCACGTGCTATGGTATTTGGCTGAATGGTCATTATGGTGTGTGAGTGTGTTCATTGTGTGCTTGAGTGTTGCTTTGTGCTTGCTAACCATTTACTTGCTATTATGGTTTATATGTCTCAGACATGCTAGTTTGTATATATATATGTTGTGGTTTTGTTGTCTTTGTGTCTTATTTTCGCAGGACATTATGAGCAAATGGAGGTTAAGTCTTGAGTTGTATACTCGACTTAACTAAATAAACTCTTTAATGAGTTAGTAATAGTAGTGAACTCTACTAAGTATTAGTACTCATTGTCCATAATCTTGTTTTTCAGGAAAGGATATTCGGCCTAAATAGTATAGCTTTAGTTTGCTAGTGTGTTGTGCTAGCTTTGCTTGTGTACTAAGGTATGTGCCAATGTGTGCTTGGCTTGATTAACTTTGTACATTACAAGTCTTTTATTGAAGTTGGCTGAGAGTTATGTCTTGAGTTGTGTAGGCTTGTAGAGTGGGATCTGTCTAGGTGTGCAGCATGGATGTGTGGTCATTAGCTCTGGTAGTGGTCTTCATTTTTATGACCATGAACATGGCCATAGAATTATGCTACAGTGTGTCCTACTTTATGGCACACTGAAGGCTCTGTTTGGAAAGTAGGGGTTTCGGTTTGTAAGCATAACTTGGCAAATGAAAACTTTGGTGAATCATGGCATGTAGCCATGTATGTGTACTAGGTGGACTACTTTTGGATGTACATATATATGTACTCTCAGATGTGCCTAGTTGTTTTGTGGTACATGGAGTACCTTAGTAGGCCGAGTTATGTTTGTTTATGTGCTATGGTTTTTTACATGATAACTTATGGACCTATGTATATATTTGGTATGAATGTGAAGCATGTTTATCTTATGAACCTCCCATGTACTATTTATTTTCGAAATGTTCATGTGCACTCAAACATGAGTTTTCAAATTTGTTGATACCTTGGGCTTCTTGGTTTCCATTCTAAGCAGCACACTTGATTGCACACATCCTAAACACTTAAATTTCATTGAGTGTTTGCCTTGCTTGTAATGCAAGTTACCTATTACAACCTTGCTTGTCTTGCAAGTTACTATTTTGGGCTATACTTTTGCTCCAAGTAAATAATTGGGTTTTACTCATAAGCCTTATGGGCCACATCCCAGGCTAAATACCTTAAGAAAATAAGACTTAAGGTTAAGTTACATTGGTTGGCCAAATTAAAGGTTCCAATAACACTCCAGAATAAGATTAGTTGGGGGAGTGTAGTATAGAGTGAATGGGCCAGGGCCTGTGTGAGGTGTGACATCAAGGCCCTACTGAGATTCCGAACTCCCACGACAACAAAGGATGTGCAAAGGCTCATAGGGAGAATCACGTCCCTCAGCAGATTCATCTCCAGATATGGGGATCACTGCCGACTATTCTTCAATATCCTTACTAAAGCGGCAAAAAATAGTGGTGGCCTCACGAACGAGGTACTTCCTTGGAACAAAGAATTCCAAAAGGCTTGGTAAGAGCTTAAGGTCTACCTGACTCGCCTGCCAACACTCCGGCAACCACGGAAAGGGGAACCCCTCATACTATACCTCGCTGTCACTGAAAAGGTGCTAAGTTCGGTCCTCGTGAAGGAAGAAGGAGCGGAGCAATGGCCAGTATATTATGTGAGCAAGTCTCTGCATGGTGCCGAAGTCAGGTACCCTTTACTGCAAAAGGCTAGTTACACCCTGATACAGGCAAGCAGAAGGCTGCATGCGTATTCCCAAGGCCACCCCATTATTGTCCGAAGTAACCTGCCCCTTCGGGATGTCATGAAGAGGGTTGACCACTCGGGAAGGCTTTCCAAGTGGTGCATAGAACTCGACAGGTACAATATCACCTATGAGCTGAGGAAGGCAATAAAAGCACAAGCCTTGGCGGATTTCATTGCCGAAGTACCCATTGCTGAAGAAAGTCAACTAGAGCTCAGGAAAATGAGCCGGAGTGGACTCTGTTTGTAGATGGGGCCTCCGGCTCTGAGCACCAAGTAGCTGGAGTAATCATTCACGGTCCCGAGGGTATAGGGGTCATGAAAGCCATCAAATTCGGAGTCAGCGTCACCAACAATATGGCAGAATGTGAAGCCCTTGTAGCAGGATTACACCTTGCTAAAAGAATTGGCATTACAAACTTGAAGGCGCACAGCGATTCTCAGCTAGTGGTCCGACAGATGGCAAGGTAGTATGCCGCGAAGGACCCAACTTTGGCAAAATATCACGAGCTCGTATCAAAGGTCATTCAGGAGTTCAACATAGTGCACATTGAGAACGTGCCTCACCGAGACAATTCTGAGGCGGATAGTCTGGCTAAATCAAAAAGGTCAGCTGAAGTGTTGAGCCATCCGAGCATAGCAATAATGAGCATGATGACCTCGGAAAGAGGATGGGAAAATCCCATAAAGAGGTATCTTACGACCTCGGAGCTTCCCGAAGACCCTCATGAAGTAGCAAAAGTGCGAAGATGCTCCGGACGATATTTCCTAATCAGGGAAGAATTGTACCGACAGGGGTACACAAGCCCGCTACAAAGGTGTGTCAGTGAAGGGGACATTGAGACAGTCCTCCAGGAAGTCCACGAGGGGGCTTGTGGTTCCCACATTGGAACTGACGCCTTAGCAGGAGTGATACTCCGCCAGGGGTACTTCTGGCCCACCCTAAGAAAGGACACGAGGCAGTTTGTTCAGAAATGTGATAGTTGCCAAAGACACACAAACATCCAGAGGTTACCCTCGGAATTGATAACCTCGGCAAGCTACCCCTGTCCCTTTGCAGTATGGGGCATTGACCTCATCGGGCCAGGCCCGACTGCACCTGGAGGTGTGAAGTTCTACGTGGTCGTAATGGATGACTTCACTAAATGGGTCGAGGCAGAGCCCTTTGCCACAATTTCAGCAAAGGATATACAAAAATTCATCTGGAAGAACATTGTGTGCAGATTCGGCATACCGAGGGTCATAGTGGCCGACAATGGTTCACAGTTTATTGAAAAGGGATTCCAAGAATTCATCACCGACCTCGGGATAAACATGCACTCCACCCCGGTAGCTTATCCTTAGAGCAACGGACTGGTAGAGGTATCTAATAGAACCATAAAAAATGGTCTAAAAAAGAGATTGAGGGAAGCAAAGGGAAAATGGCCAGGGGAACTTTCTAGTGTGCTATGGAGCTATCGGACAACCCCCCGAAGAGCCACGGGTGAGACACCTTTTTCGTTCGTCTTCGACATAGAGGCCACTATCCCAATCAAGGTAGTCCAGCCATCAGTCTGGATACAAGTGTTTGACGAGGAATGGACTGACCTCGGATTAAGAACTAAGCTCGACCTAATTGACGAACACAGAGAAGTGGCTGAACTTAGAAGAAAAGCCTTCCAACAAAGAGCGGCTATGGCTGTGAACTTGCATGTTAGGAAAAAAGAAATCAGAAAGGGAGACCTCATACTCTGAAAAGCTGAGTTCGAGCCCCGAAGACCGTCTCATAGGGTACTTCGACCAAACTGGGAAGGACCTTACTTGGTCCTTCATGAGGTTTGGAAAGGGGTCTATAAGCTCAGCGATGCCGAAGGTAGAGAACTAAAGAATACATGGCATTCGGATGCCTTGAGGAAATTCTACGCTTAGAATCTTGTCAGGAAATTGTACAGTTAGAAATTTTTCTAAGTATAGAAAATTTTCTGGAAAGATAACTCCACCTAAGAAATCTTGCCGAACAAGGTGCAAGTAAGTACTTGTGAAAACCACACATTTCCCCCAAAGTTGGTTTGGTCATTTTCCCAAAAAGGTGTGTCGACCGAACACGGCTGATGAAAGTAGGTCAAACATTGCCTAAAGGTATTGATAGCCGAACGCTATCGCCTCTATCTGGCCGAACTCCCTGCCATAGTAATGGCCAGAAGAAGCTGGCGCTTCCTGAGAAAAGGTGTGATCAGGCACCTCGGGAGATAGCCGAAGAGCTCCGAGCCCAGCACGCCAGGACACTACTCGCCCCCCCCAGGGTCGTGAACAGATCGCCTTCAGAAAAGTGGCACCAAACATAGCGAGCCGAACACGATATCCCCGAAGGCGGAACTCCCTGAAGTTGGGAACCCCCGAACTGAGGGCTTGCTTCCCGAAGAGGCTCTGTCCGTACCAAAGGACGACCTCACGCAGGGACCTTGGGAGTACGGCAGGGGTATTTATGGAAGCATTTAAGGAAGCCTCTGACACATCCATTCACAGACGCCACAAGCCGCCTCAAAAGGCGCTCTGCCACGCTGACGCCATCAAAATCACATCATGGCCCGTCTCAGCACATGGCTCAAGGTAACCTACTATCTGTCTCCTATGCCCAGAAAGTCAGGAACGTCCGACCGAACACGTGTCGCGATCTGAACGGGCTAGGCACTCTTATAAATACCAGGAGTTAGTACCAGACAAGAGGTTGGTTAGCTGGCGAAATACGGCTCCCATTACCAGGCAAAACTCATCAGCCCTTTGTGCTATTTTTTCTGCCTTTCTCTCAGCCACCACTGACTTGGGCGTCGGAGGCTCCCCCCCCCGGAAAAACACTCCGGGGGCCTCCTAACCCTTTTGTTTCTGAGCTTTCAGGCACTCTCCTTTGGGCTGTCCAGTCCACCAGGCGTTCTTCCTCCCAGAAGTCCCTCCACCAGTCACTATGACTATAAACGATGAGGCCCCTGGCCATCATTTGGCGCCGTCTGTGGGAACCCGCTCTGAGATCGCCGTCGTTGAGACTCGGCGTTCTAAGGACAAGGGACTCCCGAGGTCCCCGTCCGCGCCTGAGATACAACCGGCTGCTGAGCAAACACTCCCAGGGACTTCTGCGCCCGAGGAAGACCACCCTCTGGTAGTCACCATGAGTTTCTTAAGGGACTTTCAGCGTTCGGTCGTGTCTGAAATGACACAGCAGATCGGCCGAAGGTGGCCACAGCAAGCACAGGCCCAGAGACCCCCCTCAGTGACACGCCCTCGGGAGAGGAGCCCCAAGCCCACACCTCGCAGTTCGGGGAATGGAGACCCTCGCGAAGAATCATCCACAGAAATTATGGCCTTCGGGAAGCATTCTGTGGGACAAACCAGGTCCAAGCAGCCGATAGTCTCACAGCAAAGCAGTTCGTCACCTGAGGCGAGGTCCTTGTCCCCTCAGCGCCGAACTCGCCCCCCGAAGAGGCGCCGACGATCCCCATTCCCTGAAGAAGGCCCTAGCGCCACAGTGCTCATGGAGAAGATATTAGCACGGCTGGACAGAGTGGAAAAACAGGTGGCCAGAAAATCCGTTTGGCCCAGACCCTCGGGAACATCCTGCGAAGATGACTCCCCTTTCACTCAGGCCGTCGTTGAGGCAGCCATGCCAGGCGAGTTCAGAGTACCTCGGTTGGAAATTTATGATGGCCATACTGATCCGAAGGCCCACCTGACGAAGTACAGACGGAGCATGATAATACACGGTGCTGATGACGCTACCATGTGCAAGTGCTTCGAAGTCACCCTCACAGGGCCAGCCACGGCGTGGTACAATTCCTTGCCCCCAGAGACCATCACTGAGTTCCGGGAGTTATCCACAGCCTTCACCCAGCAGTTCATTGGGAGCAGACCTACTGCGAAGATGCCTGTACAGATGTTCGACATAGAGCAGAGGAACGGAGAAACCATCCGAGACTATGTCGAAAGATTCAACAGAGAAGCTCTGAGCGTCCCAGACTTCTGGCCCGAAATCCGCATTCTCGCCATGACACGGGGCCTTCGGCGAGACTCACAGCTGTTCTATGAGTTCTCAAAGGACCCCCCGGAGACCCTCGGAGAATTTTACCATAGGGCGGAGCAACACATGACAGCCGAGGAACTGAGGATGGCTGGGCCGAAGTCTAGTCATCACGACGCCAAAGGGTCCAGTCAACAAGCTCGGCATCCCACCGAACAGGCAGGACGACCTCGGAGGATGCGGGGAAGGAAACCCCAAAGTTTCACACCATTGAGCACTACACGGACCAACATCATCATGGCACTGGAAAGGCAAGGGACGCAAATTCGTCGGCCAAGGGCCATGACCGCCGATAACAAAAAGAATGCCCAGAAGTTCTGCCAGTTTCATCGCGACCACGGCCATGACACCGAAGATTGCTTCCAGCTGAAGAAGTACATAGAGTCGCTGATAAAACAGGGCCAACTTCGGAAATACCTGAGGATGCAACCCCCGAAAGGCAGAAAAATGGAGGAAGAAAGGGCTGAAGATGAGGACTATGACTCCGACAGGCGGAGAAACCGAAGTCCAAAAAGGCGCCCCCCACCTCCAGCAGGGGTGATCCAAACCATCACCACGGGGCTCCCATCCTCGGAAAAAAAGCGGAAAGCCAGAGAAATTGCAGTCATGGAGTATCAAAAGTCCATCAAAGAAACTGGCTCGCAAAGATAGCTCCACCGTCGTCTTCCCCCCACAACGATCCGCTGCTGATCACGACAAAGATAGGGAACTGAGGCGTCAAAAGAGTGTTGCTTGATGATGGCTTAAAAGCTGACGTCCTATTCTCGCACCTGCTGCCGAGCTTGGGCATCTCCAGCAGCGAACTAAAGCCTGTCACCTCGCCCACTTTCGGGGTTGATTCATCCGAACTCCCAGACCTCGGATAGATCGATCTCCCGTTGACGATGAAAGGGACTTCGGTAAGCGGAGCAGCTGAATTGTACGCCTCCACAATGGCAAGATTCATCGTCATGGACGTCCCATCCTCATACAACGCCATCCTTGGAAGACTGACAATGGGGAACCTGCATATTCGCCCGGATGTGAAGTACTTGACTGTCACATTCGCCACCAAGGATGGAGATGCAGAGGTCTTCATAGACCAAGTCGAGGTAAGAAAGGTGTTTGTGAAAGCACGAAAAGCTCCGGCAAGCAACCTCGCGCAAACAATGGAGGCAAAGGCGCCAGAAAAAGGCAAAGAAGAAAATCTCGCCAAAGCAGAAACGGAAGCAGTAGATCTTGTCCCAGGACAATCTACCCGAATAGGGAAGAGCTTGGCCGAAGGTGACAAGGAAAAACTTGTATCCTTTCTGCTGGAAAATAAAGATCTGTTTGCCTACTCGCCGAAAGATATGCCAGGGGTAAACCCTGGCATAATACAGCATAGCCTCAAAGTAAGCCCGGAAGCAAAACCTGTCCGGCAAAAGAAACGGAGCATCTCAGCCCACAAAAGCAACTTTGTCAAAACCGAAGTCCAGCGTCTCCTAGATGCTGAAGTTATCAGGGAGGTCAAGTACCCCGAATGGTTAAGCAACGTGGTCATTGCCACAAAAGAAGGTAGCAGCAAACTCCGGATGTGCATCGATTTCAGAAACTTGAACGATGCTTGCCCAAAAGACTCATACCCTCTGCCGCCAATAGATCAACTGGTAGATTCAACTGCTGAGTATGGGCTCCTAAGTTTCCTAGACGCCCTCAGTGGCTACCATCAGATAAGGATGAACCCCGAAGATGAAGAGAAGACTGCCTTCATCACCGAGGGAGGAACATATTACTATATCAGGATGCCCTTCGGGCTCAAAAATGCAGGAGCCACCTACCAGAGGTTGATGAACAAGGTCTTCAAAGACCAAATGGGGAGAATCAAGAGCAAGCTGCCCGGCTACCACGTTGTAGACTTGGAGGAACCTTCGAAAAGCTCACAGCCTTCGGGGTCCGCCTTAATCCTGAGAAGTGCATCTTCGGGGTGACCTCGGGAAAATTCCTTGGGTGCATGGTATCCGAAAGAGGCATCGATGCTAACCCCGAGAAGATTGAGGCTCTGCTTGAATTTCGAACTCCTGCCACAGTCAAAGACGCGCAGACACTCACCGGAAGAATAACCTCTCTGAGCAGGTTTATTTCCAGGTACGGAGATAGGTGTCGACCCTTCTTCAAAGTCCTCACAAAGGCAAGAAAGATGGAAGGCGATCTCGAAAGAAATGATCATCCTTGGGATAAAGATTGCCAAAAGGCCTGGGAAGAACTCAAAGTCTGTGGCCAGCATACCATGCCTTGGTACTCTACAACAACCTCGGGAGGGAGAGCCCCTCATACTCTACCTCGCCATTACAGAAAAAGCTGTGAGCTCGGTCCTCGTGAAAGAAGAAGGGCCAAAGCAATGGCCGGTCTACTATGTCAGCAAGTCCCTGCATGGCGCCGAAATCAGGTACCCTTTGCTTCAAAAAGCTACATATGCCTTGGTGCTTGCAGGGAGAAGGCTGCGACCATACTTTCAGGCTCACCCCATCATCGTCCGAAGTAGTCTGCCGCTACGGGATGTCATGAAGAGGGATGATCATTCGGGAAGGCTCTCCAAGTGGTGCATAGAGCTGGGCGAACACGAAATCACGTATGAGCCTCGGAAGGCCGTAAAAGCTCAAGCACTGGCATATTTTATCGCCGAAATACCCATCACTGAGGAGAGCCATTCAGATCCAAAAGAGGGTGAGCCAGAATGGACCTTGCACGTAGATGGAGCCTCAGGATCCGAACACCAGGGAGCTGGAGTAATTATCAGAGGCCCCGAATGCCTAGAAGTAACGAAGGCCTAGAAGTAATGAAGGCCATCAAGTTCAGTTTCAACGCCACCAAAAACATGGCCGAGTATGAGGCCCTGATAGTAGGATTACGCCTGGCCAGAAAAATTGGCGTGAGAAACTTGAAAGCCCATAATGATTCCCAGCTGGTGGTCCGGCAAATGGCAGGGGACTATGGCGCGAAAGACCCGACCCTAGCGAAATACCATGAGTTGGTAACAAAGCTCATTCGGGAGTTTGACGCCGTACGAATCGAAAATGTACCTCGGAGGAATAACACTGAGGCAGATTGCTTGACGAAGTCAAAAAATATATATACCGAGGTGCTAGACCATCCGAGCATCTCAGTGCTAAGCATGACGACCTCGGGAGCAGGGTGGAAAGACCCAATCAAAAGATACCTCGCAGAGAATTTGCTCCCCGAAGACCCCGGCGATGCTGCAGGACTGCGAAGACGCTCCGGAAGATTCTTCCTGATTGGCGAAGAGTTATACCGACAGGGATATGCGAATCCGCTGCAAAAATGTGTGGATGAAGAGGATACTGAAATGGTCCTTGAGGAAGTTCATGAAGGCATGTATGGTTCACACATTGGAACTGATGCCCTTGCAGCAGTGATACTCCGCCAAAGGCTACTTCTGGCCTACCCTGGGAAAGGACGTAAGGCAGTTCGACCGAAAGTGCGGTAGTTGCCAGAGACATGCAAAAATCCAGAGGGCACCCTCGGAAATAGTAACCTCGGCAGACTATCCTTGGCCCTTTGAAGTCTGGGGCATAGACCCTATTGGGCCACTCCCCGCAGCACCCAGAGGCGTGAAATTCTGCGTGGTAGCAGTGGACTATTTCTCAAAATGGGTAGAGGCAGAACCACTAGCAACTATCTCGGCAAAAGAAGTGCAAAACTTCGTATAGAAGAACATCGTATGCAGGTTTACTAGTGGCTGATAATGGATCCCTGTTCATAGACAAAGGATTCCAAGAATTCACCAGCGACCTCGGAATGAAAGATGCACTTCGCCCAGTAGCTCACCCCCAAAGCAACGGGCAGGTGGAAGTATCAAATAGGACCATAAAAGATGGCCTGAAATAGAGATTGGGGGAAGCCAAGGGGAATTGGCTGGGAGAACTCCAAAGTATATTATGGAGCTACCAAACGACACCCCGAAGAGCCACAGGGGAAACTCCTTTCCCACTCATCTCCGAAACGGAGGCCATTATCCCAATAGAGATAGTTCGACCTTCGGTTCGGGTGCAAGTATTTGATGAAGGTGGTAACGACCTCGGCCTAAGAACCAATCTCGATCTGGTGGCCGAACACAGAGAAATAGTCGAGCTGAGAAGAAAAGCTTACCAACAAAGAGTGGCCGTGGCTATAAACTTACGGGCCAGGCCAAAAGAAATCAAGAAGGGAGACCTCGTTCTCCGAAAGGCCGACTTCGCACCCCGAAGGCCATCCCATGGCGTACTTGGCGCAAACTTGGAAGGACCCTATCTGGCCCTCGCCGAAACAACGAAAAGGCGTGTACAAGCTTGGCGACGTCGAAGGCATAGAATTGAAGAGCAATTGGCACTCGGGCGCCTTGAAAAAATTCTACGCTTAAGGTTGAGCGGAGGAGGTATGTTGAACAAAAAATGTTCTAAATATATAGTAGTATCTTGAGAAAATTTCTTAAGTGCAGAAATGAACAATATTCCGTGAAAGATGCTCGCCATGATAAAGCGTAGATATGGCTTTCCAAAGTCCCTTGAGCCGCCACGCTCGGGAAAGATGGAAAACAAAAATCTCGCAGAAGTACTCGCCGTAGCCAGCGCTGAGATAATTTCCCGAGCTCCCTTGAGCGAACGTGCTCGGGAAAATGGGAAGTGAAAAATCTCGCGGAAGGTTTTCCGAAGTCCCTTGAGCAAACATGCTCGGGACAACTGGAAAAACAAAAATTTTTGACTGAAGGTTTGCCGAAGTCCCTTGAGCAATCATGTTCGGGAAAAATTGGAAATGCAAAAAGCCTGCAAAAAAGACTTAGTCAAATTTTCTCAGACTTTCCAGAATGTCTCTCGAGTAAAACGTACTCAGGACAAAGGAAGGTAAAAAAGTTTCTTTGATCGCAGGTTTTCCGAAGTCTCTTGAGCGAACGTGTTCGGGACAATGGAAATAAAGAAACTTGAAGAAACACTTAGCCAAAAAATCTCCGTTAAGAGCAAAGCTGCCTTACAATAAAGAAGTGCCCGAAGAAGGAGTACAAAAAAGAAGGGAAGGAAAAGGGGCCCTAAAGAAGCCTAAGGGTTCGCGGCGTCCTGAGAGCCACTCGTTTGTCCACCCTTTTCCGCCACCTTCCGCGCTGGAATTGGAGGAAGCTTCAGAATTTCGATCTTGGACCATTTCCACGGAGGTCCCCCAGGAATGTTTAGACCCTCTAGAAAAGAGAGGTCCAGACCTGGGAACCTTTGGAGAACCTGGTGCCGAGCGAGGCAGAAGCCGTCCTAAAACGCGACCTTGTTCATTTGATCAGACTTGTTCTTCTTAAGCTCAAGGTCGTCAAGCTCGTCCTTCAGATCCCCGACCTCCTCTTCCAGCACCTTTATCCGCTCCTCCCCCTTCGGCTCCTTCTTCAAAGACTGGACCTCGGCTTGAAGGGTTTTCTTCTCAGACAAGAGTGTGACTATGATATTCTCTCTTTTTTTGCCTTGTCTTGGAGAAGGTCTTGGTTTGCAGCGCGCAGCCCCGCCACATGATTGCGGAGGTCGGCAATCTTCAGGGAGGAGTCCGCCATCAAAACTTCCTTCTCCTTTCGGAACTCCTCCCGAAGGGTGGCAGCTTCCTCCTTCGCAGCATCTGCCAGCTGCTGGTTCTTGGCGGTCAATTCCGAGCACGTCGCTTTCGCCTTTTCTAGGGCCTCTGAGGCCGAAGCTCGGAATGCCGTCTGCCTGGCTACCCGAACTCGGAGAAAGCCGGCGTACCCCAGCAGCTGCAAAGGAGATAAAACGCAAGGTCAGTAAGAGCCAAACACTTAGGAAAAAATTGAAGGGGAAGAGTTGTGAAGGATATACCTGAGCAGCATGCTCGGTGATCTTTGCGGCAAGGGTGTTATCCCCTAGATGGGCCGCCGCTATAGCCTTGAAGGAGGCCTCGGTGAGCACCCCCTTCGAAATCTGCTTCACCATTTCAGGACAGTCCTCGGAGTACAAGTTCATGTCCTCCGTGAATGTCCAGAAAGGCTCCTTTGGTATCTTCCCTTGCGGGACTTTGGCGTCGCGACGGGCCCTCGCCTCCGCGTGTTCGGCCGCCCAGTTCGGGGTAAGTAACTCCCCTGCAGGGCGAAAAAGAAAAACAGGTCAGAGACAAAGGCAATTCCAGAAAAAACAAAGGAAGTACACTTTGTCTGGAAACAAACCTGGTGGGACCTCGGCAACATTGTCCTCGGAGTCCTCGGCCTCCTCGGCCAAAATGCCCTTACCCTTCCGCTTGCGCCGCTCCTCGGCAGAAGGTACTTCTACCACTACATCAAGGAGGGCCTGCGACGCAGTAGGACTTTGAGGAGGGACGTCGGTTGGAGGGACCTCGGAAGCAGCAGCCTCAGGCGCCGGAACCTCGGCTGTCCCAGGCTCCTCGGCAGTCTCCTCGGGTATTTCTTCTAGAGGAACCTGAGTAGCTCTCTTTGCCCGTTTCCTCGAAGGACCCGCGCCAGTAGACTTCCGCCTTCGGGAAGCCGCCTTCTTCGTTTGATCGTCCTTCTCCACTTGGCCGGAGAAGAGGGACTTGTAATAGGCGGCAGTGTCGTCGCCCATCTCTGAAAAAGGAGAGAAACATCAGCGTAAGTCCGAGGAAAAAACAGCAAAGGAGTAGAAGATAACTCACTTTCGGCAAGCGTTTCGAAAGAAATCTCCTCCTTAAGAAGCTTGACCAACCAGGAATCTTTCCCGGCAATGGCAGGAGCTGGCATCCCGAGGTCAGTCTTGTGCTCCTTTACCACCTTTAGTTCCCGAAGGACCTCTTCGGTCATCAACTTCCAGTTGATTGGAAAAGGGTAAAGGGCGCGCGGAGAGACCTCGGGATCCCAGTCAGAGACAGCCCGAATGCGGGCGTCGAAATCCGCGAACACGGGAGCCAACTCTGGGGTCAGCAGCATCCTCGGATCAGCAACGTCCGCATCCAGTGTTCCCTGAGCCCATTTGGTCGGAACGTACGACCAGGCCTCAGCCATCTTCATGAAGAAGAACTTCTGTTGCCACCCCCGCCAGCTATCCTTAGTGGCGAAGGTGAACATGAATTTCTTGCTCCCGGATCCCCGAGGTAGCATGAAATAGAAGCCACCCTTCGGGACCACAGAGAGCTTGTAGTACTGCATAAAAATCCTGAAATGGGGTTCTATCCCGAAGACGCCACACATGCAGAGGTAGGCGTTGAAATAGCAGAACGAGTTCGGGGGAAGCTGGTTCACCGCAATGCCATGAAATTGGCAGAACTCGCACACCATCTTCGGGGGAGGATACCGAAGACCGGCCTTCAGCTGGGCTCGGAAAACGGTAACCTCCTTACTATGGTTTGAAAATGCATAGTGGCTAGAACGAGGCAGCCTGGTAACGGCGTAAGAGGGAAGAAAGAATTTTTTCTTCCACCTCTCTAACTTCTCAGGGGTGGTGCAACAAGGATGGGCTAAAAGAGGCTGCCAGCTCTCAGGAATGGGCATTTTCGACATGAAAATGAGTTTGAAAACGGAAGAAAACAGTTTCCAGAGAAAAACTCAGAAGAACACAGGGATCAAAACGCGCTGGAAAACAAAAACCCACCGAAAAGATTTGCCAAAATCTGAGGACGCCGTCGTGAAAGTTGGCTGGAAAAAAGGCTCTGATTAAGGAAGCTCCGCCACAGAAAGCAAGAAAAATGCAAGAACAGAGGCAAAGCAGAGAAAAGAGCAAAAGAGTAAGCAAAAGGAACTTATGATGAAATGAGCTATTTATAAGCCAGAGGTGGGTAACCGAAACGTCGTCATAAGTACCCTTTGGAGGCGAACCGACGCCGTAACTGCTCTCTGCACTTGAAAAGGCGCGCCCTCTGTAACCGACGCGACTCTCCTCCAATGGCAAAGCGCCACGTGTCAACTGCTGCGCAAAAATAGGGGACACGTCCTCCAAACGTCCCTTGAAAGCTGGGACACGTCTTCTGACATCCCTGGAAAACTGGGACGCGCCGCTCCAAGACTGACACGCTTCGAGGACCGAACAGACCTGCAGAAACAAAAAGCAGGCTCCGCCTCGAGGACACCAAAGAAAAGGCCAAGACCGAAGAGCCCGTGATCTTCGGGCAAAAGGCACATCCTCGGAACAGGTTATGCTTCCAAAGAGACTCCCATAGACGACCTCGGAAAGAGATGCAAAACCGAAGTCTTCCTTCGGCTTTCCAAAGGGGGGCATGTGATAGCCAAACGCTATCGCCTCTATCTGGCCGAACTCCCTGCCACAAGAATGGCCAGAAGAAGCTGGCGCTACCCGAGAAAAGGTGTGATCAGGCACCTCGGGAGATAGCCGAAGAGCTCCGAGCCCGGCACGCCAGGACACTACTCGCCCCCCCCAGGGTCGTGAACAGATCGCCTTCGGAAAAGTGGCACCAAACATAGCGAGCCGAACACGATATCCCCGAAGGCGGAACTCCCTGAAGCTGGGAACCCCCGAACTGAGGGCTTGTTTCCCGAAGAGGCTCTGTCCGTACCAAAGGACGACCTCACCCAGGGACCTCGGGAGTACGGCAGGGGTATTTATGGAAGCATTTAAGGAAGCCTCTGACACATCCATTCACAGACGCCACAAGCCGCCTCAAAAGGCGCTCTGCCACGCTGACGCCATCAAAATCACATCATGGCCCGTCTCAGCACATGGCTCAAGGTAACCTTACTATCTGTCTCCTATGCCCAGAAAGTCAGGAACGTCCGACCGAACACGTGTCGCGATCTGAACGGGCTAGGCACTCCTATAAATACCAGGAGTTAATACCAGACAGGAGGTTGGTTGGCTGGCAAAATACGGCTCCCGTTACCAGGCAAAACTCCTCAGCCCTTTGTGCTATTTTCTCTGTCTTTCTCTCAGCCACCACTGACTTGGGCGTCGGAGGCTCCCCCCCCCCCCCCCCCCCCCGGAAAAACACTCCAGGGGCCTCCTAACGTTTTGTTTCTGAGCTTTCAGGCACTCTCCTTTGGGCTGTCTAGTCCACCAGGCGTTCTTCCTCCCAGAAGTCCCTCCACCAGTCACTATGACTATAAACGATGAGGCCCCTGGCCATCAGGTATTTGGCAAAGCTAGCGTTTTCCCGAAGACGGTCGATAAAAAGAGCAAAAAGTATCTTGCCAAGGGTCCCAGACCGAAAGTGGTCAAGACAACCCTTGGAGACAAAAATTATTGCTTGGGGACTTAGCCAAATATTAAAGGGAGGAAAAATGTCATTGAGAAGGCCTTATTACATGGAGGAGATTACAAGAAGAAGATTACAAGGAAAAAAGAAAAAGACAAAGTAAAGCCCTAGGCATCTAAGGGACCCCGGCATCATGAGTTGCTCTGTCCCCAACATCCTTTGCCACGACCTTCGAGACCTAAGGAAGGGAAAAAGGTAAGTTGAGGAGCTCAATTTTCGACCAAGTCCAGCGAGGCCCCTCGGGGATGTTCAGGGCAGCTAGGAAGGAGAGGTCGAGGTCTGGATATTTCTCCAAAACTTGGTGTCGAGCTAGACAAAAGCCATCTTGAAAGCCAACCTTGGTTGCCTAGTTAGCCATTTCAAACTCAACAGATAAGTCTTCCACCTCATTTTGCAAATCGGTGACCTCATTCTCCAGCTTCTTCGTCTTCTTCTTCTTCTTTGTCTCCTTCTTCAGGGCCTCAACCTTGGCCTGAAGATCGGCGTTGTCAGCGGGGGCCTTCGTCAGGATAGCAGAATCTTTTTCCTTCTCCTTTCAATAAGCCTCATTGGCAAAAGTGAGCTCGATGACCTTCGCGTCGAGGTCAGACATTTTCTGGGAGAAATCATTCAAGAGCTCCTTCTGGCCCTCCAAGAGTTCCTCCCAAAGTTTGGCAACCTCCTCCTTGGCTATTCTGCTTAACTCGGCATTCTTGATGACCGAGTTAGCATAGAACACCTTTGCCTTCTCCAGATGCTCTTCGGTCCAAGTTCAAACCGAAGACTGTTTTGCTGCCCAAGCTCTGAAGTATCCGCTATATGCCAAGAGCTGCAAAAAAAATGGGGGAGAAGGACATTTGGTAAAGCTACACAAAGAAAGCCAAACACTTAGAAAAATTAGGAGAAAAAATAAAGGGTGTAAAAAGTACTTGGGCAGCATGCTCGGATTCGTGCACTTTTCGGCCACGGATTTGAAGGTAGCCTGGGTGAGCACGCCCCTCGCCATTTGGGGAGCCATTTGCTGGCCATATTCGGAGAACAAATTCATGTCCTCCGTGAAAGATTAGAAAGGCTCCCTCAGGACCTTACCCTTCGGGATATGAGAGTCACGAAGGGCCTGCTTCCAGGCATGCTCCACCATCCATACCGAGGGCGCCAATTCCTCTACAAGGTCAAGGCACAGTTCCATTAAGATATTGTTCCTTAGTCGTATATCAATGAGATTGAGAGTACCAAAAATGTCTAAGGGACAAACCTAGCGGCACCTCGGCGACGTCATGATTGGAGTCCCAAACCTCCTCCACTTCGGCAATGAGATATTTACCCTTGTTTCTTTTGCGCTCCTCGAGTTCCTCAACAGAAGGGCCTCCTGCCGAAGAGCCTTGAAGGTCCGCTGAAGTAGTAGGACTCCGGGGAATGGAGCTGACAGCATGCTTTGGTGGTAGGACGGCCTGGACCTCGGGCTGATCCTCGGCCTCCTCGACATCTTCCAGGGGTAGGGGAAGGGGGTCCTTCTTCGCCTTCTTTGCCAAAGATGGACCGCCTCCAGACGTCTTTCACCACTTCAGGCCCCCCTTCTTCGTCTGTTCCCCCTTCTCGGCTTGACCGAGGAAGTGGGATTTGTAGAAAGCGGCTGACTGATTGCCCATCTCTGAAAAAATAGGAACATATCAGTGTAAGTCCAAAGGGACACCTATACCAAAAATTGGAAAGAAATTTACTCTCAAAATGGGCCTCATAAGAGAGCTCCCCCCGAAGGAGCATCACCAGGCAGGACTTATTCCCGTCGGCGGTAGGAGCTGGCATGCCGAGGTCCGTCTTATGCTCCTTGAGCACCCCTAGCTCCTGAAGAACCTCCTCGGTCATAAGGTCCCACTTAATGGGGAAGGGGTACAAGGAATGTGCTGGGACCTCAGCATCCCAGTCAGCGACAGCTTGGATATGGCTGTCGAAGTCCTCAAACCTCGCTGCCAACTCAGGAGTTAGGAACTTCTTGGCATCAACGACGTCCGTCTCCAGCTTTGCCCGGGCCCACCTAGTCGGCATGTCTGAGCATGCCTCTACCACCGTCAGGAAGAAGAACTTCCTTTGCCACCATCGCCTACTATCCCTAGTGCCGAAGGTGAACATAAATTTTTTGCTCCCAGATCCCTGAGGCAACATGAAATAGAAGCCACCCTTCGGGACCAGATAGAGCTTCTAATACTGCATGAAAATGATTAAGTGGGGTTCCACCTTGAAAACCCCACACATGCAGAGAAAAGCATTGAAGTAACAATAAGAGTTAGGTGGAAGCTAATTCACGACTATGCCATGGAATTAGCAAAAGTCACAAATCATCTTCGGCAGAAAAAACCGAAGTCTAGACTTCAGTTGGGCACAGAAAATGGTAACCTCATCACTACTATTCATGAAGCTGAAGTGACCAGGATGAGGTAGTCTGGTAGTGACGTAAGAGGGAAAGAAGAATTTAGCTGTCCACTTCGCTAATTTTTCCGAAGTGGAACAACAGGGGTGAGACATGAGAGGCTGCCAACTCTCGGGAATGGGTTGGATGGACATAAAGGGGAAAGGGGAAGACATGTTCGACAAGAGAAATGACTTCGGCAAGGAGAGTCAAAGGACTTTGGGAAAAAAGAAAGAAGCTCCGAGGACAAGAAAAGATAGAAACCAAAACAACCGAAGGACCTCTGGAAAAGAAACCCACCAAAATGTTTGCCGAAGTCGGGATTAGAAGATGCCATCAAAAATGGTTTCCGGAAATCACTTCACCGCTTGTACCGCCACAAAATGAGAAGGAAGAGCTCAAAGACAGATGAGAGCAAGAGAGAGATAAAGGAAATCAAATGAGGGGAAGGAGGGTTTCTATAGACCGAACAAGGGTAGCCGAATCGTCGCCATAACTACCCTCGAAGGTGAAAGGACGCGGCTGGTGTAATCGATATGACAACCCCAACTGTCGCGTGCCATGTGTCGGCCAACGCGTGAAATGAGGACGCACTTTTGGACACCGCAAAAACCTAGGCATGCCTATCCAAGCTGACCCGTCTGGTTACGAGACGTGATGGTCCACTAACCTGCAACAGAAAAAGTAAAAATCAAGAGAGTGCGCATCCCGAGAACACCAAGGGACTAACTAGAGGGCAAGTAACGACGCCTCGGCTAGGAAGGCACACCTTCGGGTGGCGAAGTGTCGAAGTGTATCCTTGTACAGTGTCCCGGTCGGAGTCCTGCAAGGTGTCCCCAAAGAGTATAGAGCCGAAGTCTCCACTTCGGCTTTTCGAGGGGGGCATGTGATAGCCGAAGTGCTATCACCCTCCAAACCCATAAGCTCAGACAAAGCACCACCCTCGGAGAAACGAGCAACACCCTCGAAAATTCGAGGGTCACCCACAAGGAACGCGACCATAGATTTTGGAAAAAAAGAGGGTCGGGCCCATTGAACATCTGACCTGGGCGATCCATCATCACCCCTGGAAACGACAGTACCGACCTCGGGAATACGGCGGATCGCCATCCTCAGTAAGGTGATCGAACCGGCTTCAGGATAGAAAGACTCACCACTTTCGGCAGGGAAGAGCGTCCCCAAAGGGGACCATCCTTTGCGAGGGGATTCCCGGATTACTGAAATGATCTCGGAAGAAAGTCCTCCTGTCCTAAAGAGTTCTCTTCCACCGAAGGGATCTCAGTAGTATGGCACAAACAATTAAGGAGTCTCTGATATGTCGCCCTGGTACACAACACGCCACCCTTATAACACCCTCTGACACGCCATCGCTGCACACATCCTGTCACACAGTCCTACCCTAGCCATAACCTTTGGTCAGAACGGCCTGCAGACGGCTAGAGGCTACCACACCCGAAGGTATGGATTGCATCCGACCGAACACGTGGCTCAATCTTAGCGGGTTACGTCAGGTAGATTTATTCATTCATATCCTCCTATATATAGGGGAAATGGCTCTAGTAGACCCAAGAAGACATTTTTCTCTTCATATTCCTACTACTTTCAGTCTCTAAAAATACTGACTTGGGCGTTGGATGCTCCTCCCCGGAAAAATACCCCGGGGACCTGCTAACCTTTATTCTTTGAGTGTTTCAGGCAATCTCTCCCCAGAAACTTCTCGTTCAGGCGTTTCTCCCTCACCAGAAGTCCCTCCCCGTCTTACTATGTCATGCATTGAAGATGCCAATGGGCATCACATGGCAACCAAGATGCCCATCTCATTCAGCTTTTAAAAACAAAAGCTTTTCATGCCACATGCACATTCGGCACAACAATATCCAAGTGAGGTTTATTACAATATGGTCAAAAACTTTCGTGTAACAAGTACAAATACCATAACTTGGGATTTCATTCATTCATATCAACTACATAATAGTTCCATGACCTAACTGAGCCTATATGTACACAAAATGACCTCCACACTTAGTACTGCATACATGGAACCATAGCATGACTACTCAAAATCCAAAATAGCCAAGAGTTATGCTTTATACAACCATGATCCTAGTAGTTTCCGAATGCTACATTAAAGGAGCAATACAAAACTAAAGCTTGTAGGAAGACACCTACAATTATGCCCATACCCATAAATGCAAACCACCGTACTAAAGCCCATGAGCACATGTCCATTTGATCCTAGACTTGTCCAACAAACCTACACCAACCTGCAAACTCAAACACATGAGTTTATGCATCAAATATAAGACTTGCACTATGTACTTATAAGCCAAGCATTTGGTTGAGTACATACCTTGGCAATACCGAGCTAAAACTTAGCACACAAGCACTACACAACTTAATCAAGCTCAAGACCTTTTCTAGAAACATATACAATGAGGGGCATGAGTTTCATAAACTTAGTAAAGTTCACTACAGCTCCAAAGAGCTTATTTAGTTATGCCCGAAAGCTTAACCTCCTTTTAACATTACTTTTCCTGCAAGAAAGACAAAAAAAACACCAAAAATTGCAAGTACAATAACATATAAGCATAATAACTACAACTATGAGGGGATAGCAAGCACATCCAAGCAACCAAGCACACAAAACACACACCACAAGCCCAAAGTTCATCTCGACCGAAGCAAAACTAGTAAGTACATGAATAACTTTGCAATCCAAGCTTCACCAATCCAATAGCCATTCCACTGGAGCTCCAAGTTCATAATATGTTAGCCTACCTACCATGAACCTTAGTACCTGCCTTTAGTGACTAGCTAGCCAACATTTCACATAAACCCGAAGGTCTCACATATGGCCCATATAGCATTCTAAGATCATATAGCTTAATGCTACCATCAATTAGAAGCCAATACTCTACTTGAACGTGAAACAATACCAAAATCAAGTAGTTTACGTGAATCCTTACCAATTCCTGTAACAAGTACTAATACCATAACTTTTGATTTCATCCATTCATATCAACTACGTAATAGTTCCATTATCAAACCGAGGCTATATGTACCCAAAATAACCTTTATACTTAGTTCTACATACTTGGAACCATACCAAGAGTACTCAAAATCCAAAATAGCCAAGAGGTATGCTTTATACAACCAAGATCCTAGTAGTAGACGAAGGCTACCTTAAAGGTGCAGTACAAAACTAAACCTTGTGGGAAGACACCTACAAGCATGCCCATACCCCTAAGTGCAAACCACCATATTAAAGCCCATAAGCACATGTCCATTTCATCCTAGACTTGTTCCACAAACCTACATCAACCTACAAACTCAAACACATGACTTTATACATCAAATATAAGACTTGCACTATGTACTTATAAGCCAAGCATTCGGTTGAGTACATACCCTGGCAATACTGAGCTAAAACTTAGCACACAAGCACTACACAACTCAATCAATCTCAAGACCTTTTCCTGAAACATATACAATAAGGGGCATGAGTTTCATAAACTTAGTAACGTTCACTATAGCTTTGAGGAGCTTATTTAGTTAAGCTCTAAAGCTTAACCTCCCTTTTAACATTACTTTACCTGAAAGAAAGACAAGAAAACACCAAAAATTGCAAGTACAATAACATATAAGCATAATAACTACAACTGTAAGGGTTTATCAAGCACATCCAGGCAACCAAGCGCAACAACACACACACACACTACAAACCCAAGGTTCCTCTCGACCGAAGCCGAACTAGCAAGTACACGAATAGCATTACCATCCAAGCTTCACCAATCAAATCCCCATTCCACTAGAGCAATTTAGTCCTCCAATAGCACTTTCACACCAAAAGGTCTCACATATGGCCCATATAGCATTCTAAGATCATATAGCTCAATTCTACCATCACTTAGAAGCCAATACTCTACTTGAACATGGAACAATACCCAAATCAAGTAGATTACGTAAATCCTTACCAATTCCTATAACAAGTACTAATACCATAACTTGCCATTTCTTTCATTCATATCAACTACATAATAGTTCCATGATCAAACCAAGGCTATATGTACACAAAATAACCTCCATACTTAGTACTATATACTTGGAACCATACCAAGAGTACTCGAAATCCAAAATAGCCAAGAGTTATGCTTTATACAACCAAGAACCTAGTAGTAGTCGAAGGCTACCTTAAAGGTGCAATACAAAACTAAAGCTTGTGGGAAGCAGCTACAACCATGCCCATACCCGTAAGTGCAAACCACCATACTAAAGCCCATGAGCACACTTCCATTTGATCCTAGACTTGTCCCACAAACCTACACCAACCTGCAAACTCAAACACATGAGTTTATGCATCAAATATAAAACGTGCACTATGTACTTATAAGCCAAGCGTTCAGTTGAGTACATACCTTGGCAATACCAAGCTAAAACTTAGCACACAAGCACTACACAACTCAATCAAGCTTAAGACCTTTCCCTGAAACATATACAATAAGGGCCATGAGTTTCATAAACTTAGTAAGGTTCACTATAGCTCTAAGGAGCTTATTTAGCTAAGCCCAAAAGCTTAACCCCCTTTAACATTACTTTACCTGCAAGAAAGACAAGAAAACACCAAAAAATGTGAGTACAATAACATATAAGCATAATAACTAAAACTATGAGGGGTTAGCAAGCACATCCAAACAACCAAGCATAACAACACACATACCACAAACCCAAGGTTCCTCTCGACCGAAATTGAACTAGCAAGTACACGAATAACATTACCATCGAAGCTTCACCAATCCAATCCTCATTCAACTAGATCTCCAAGTTCATAAATAGTTTGGCCTACTTACCATGAACCCTAGTACATGCTGATGCCCATCGGCATCTTCTCTGTATGACATAGTGAGATGGTGAGAGACTTCTCGTGAGGAAGGAATGCTTGAATGAGAAGTTTTCGGGGAGAGATTGCCTGAAACACTCAAAGAATAAAGGTTAGGAGGCCCCCGGAGTATTTTTCAAGGGAAGAGCCTCCGACGCCAAAGTCAGTATTTTTAGAGACTAAAAGTAGTAGGAATATGAAGAGGAAAATGTCTTCCCTTGTCTACTGGAGCCATTTCCGCTATATATAGGAGGATATGAATGAATGAATCTGCCTGACGTAACCCACTCAGATTGCACCACGTGTTCAGTCGAATGCAACCCGTACCTTCGGGTGTGGGGGCCTCTAGCCGTCTGTAGGCCATTCTAACCAAAGGTCAAGACCAGGGTAGGACTGCGTGATAGAACGTGTTCGGCTATGGCGTGTCAGAGCGTGTTATAAGAGCAGCGTGTTGTGTATGAGGGCGGCATATTAGAGGCTCCTTAATTATTTGTGCCATACTACTGAGATCTCTTTGGTAGAAGAGAACTCTTCGGGATAGGAGGACTTTCTTCCGAGATCATTTCCGTAATCCGGGAATCCCCTCGTGAAGGATGGTCCCCTTTGGCGACGCTCTTCCTTGCCAAAAGTGGTGAGTCTTTCTATCCTAAAGCCGGTTCGATCACCTTACCAAGGATGGTGATACACCGTATTCCCGAGGTCGGTATTGTCGTTTCCAGGGGTGATCATGGATCACCGAGGTCAGATGTTCAAAGGGCCAGACCCTCTTTATTCTGAAGCCTGTGCTCGCGTTCCTTATGGGTGACGCTCGGCTTTTTGAGGGTGGTGCTCATTTTTTCGAGGCTGGTGCTTTGCCCGAGCTTACGGGTTTGAAGGGTGATAGCACTTCGGCTATCACATGCCCCCCCTCGAAAAGCCGAAGTGGAGACTTCGGCTCTAGACTCTCTGGGGACACCTGGCAGGACTCCGAGTAGGACACCGTACGAGGAGACACTTCGCCACCCGAAGGCGTGCCATCCTAGCTGAGGCGTCATTACTTGCCCTCTGGTTAGTCCTTTGGTGTTCTCAGGGCGCGCACTTTCTTTATTTTTACTTTTTCTGTTGCAGGTCAGTGGACCATCATGTCTCGTAACCAGGCGTGTTAGTTTGGATAGGCATGCCTGGGTTTTTGCGGTGTTAGAAACTGCGTCCTCATTTCACGCGTTGGATGACACGTGGCACGTGATGGTTGGGGGTAGTCACGTTGTTTACACCAGCTGCGTCTTTTTGCCTTTCAGGCATAATTATGGTGATGATTCGCCTTCACAGGGTAGTTATGGTGACGATTCGGCTACCCTTGTTCGGTCTATATAAACTCTCCTTCGCCTCATGTGCTTTCCTTTACCTCTCTCTTGCTTTCATCTGTCTTTGAGCTCTTCCTTCTCTTTTTATGATGGTGCAAGTGGCGGAGCGATTTTCGGCAACCATTTATGATGGCGTCTTCTAATCCCGACTTCGGCAAACTTTTTGGTGGGTTTCTCTTCCAGAGGTACTTCGGTCATTTCGGTTTCTGTTTTTTCTAGTCTCCAAAGCTTCTTTCTGTTTCCCCAGAGTCCTTTGACTCTCCTTGCTGAAGTCATTTTCTCTTGCTGAACATGTCTTCCCCTGTGCCCCTTATGTCCATCCAACCCATTCCCAAGAGCTGGCAGCCTTTCATGTCTCATCCCTATTCTTCCACTTTGGAAAAATTAGCAAAGTGGACGGCTAAATTCTTCCTTCCCTCCTACGTCACCACCAGGCTACCTCATCCTGGCCACTTCAGCTTCATGAACAGTAGTGACGAGGCCCAACTGAAGGCCGCACTTCGGTTTCCTCCGCCGAAGATGATTTGTGACTTTTGCCAATTCCATGGCATAGCCGTGAATCAGCTTTCGCCTAACTCTTACTGTTACTTCTACGCTTTTCTCTACATGTGTGGGGTTTTCAAGATAAAACCCCACTTCATCATTTTCATGCAGTATTACAAGCTCTATCCGGTCCCGAAGGGTGGCTTCTATTTCATGCTGCCTCAGGGATCTGGGAGCAAAAAATATATGTTCACCTTCGGTACTAGACATAGTTGGCGAGGGTGGCAAACGAGGTTCTTCTTCCTGAAGGTGGCAGATGCATGGTCGGACTTGCCGACTAAGTGGGCCCGGGGGAAGCTGGAGACGGACGTTGTTGACCTCAAGAAGTTGCTAACTCCTTAGTTGGCAACGAGGTTTGAGGATTTCGACAGCCATATCCGAGCTGTCGCCGACTGGGATGCCGAGGTCCCACCGCGTTCCTTGTACCCCTTCCCCATTAAGTGGGACCTTATGACCGAGGAGGTTCTTTGGGAACTCTAGGTGCTCAAGGAGCATAAGACGGACCTCGGCATGCTAGCTTCTACCGCTGATGGGAAGAAGTCCTGGCTGGTGATGCTTCCTCGGGGGGAGCTCTCTTACGAAGCCCTTTTTAAGAGTAAGTTACTTTCCAATTTTTGGTATAAGATCCCTTTGGACTTACATTGATATTTTCCTTCTTTTTCAGAGATGGGCGATCAGTTAGCCACTTTCTACAAATCCCTCTTCCTCGATCAAGCCAAGAAGGGGGAACAGACGAAGAAAGGGGCCCCGAAGCGGCGAAAGACGTCTGGGGGCGGTTTGTCTTCGGCTAAGAAGGTGAAGAAGGAGCCCCTTCCCCCGCCTCCAGAAGATGTCGAGGAGGCCGAGGATCAGCCCGAGGTCCAGGCCATCCTGCCACCGGAGCTTTCTGTCAGCTCCATTCCCTGGAGTCCCACTACTTTGGTGGACCTTCTAGGCTCTTCGGTAGGATGCCCTTCTACTGAGGAACTCGAGGAGCGCAGAAAACGCAAAGGCAAACATGTCCTTGCCAAAGTGGAGGACCTTCGAGACTCCAATGATGACATCGCTGAGGTGCCGCCAGGTTTATCCCTTACACTTTTTTAGTACTCTCAATCTCATTGATATATGACTAAGGAACAATGTCTTAATAGAACTGTGCCTTGACCTTGCAGAGGAATTGACGCCCTCGGCTTGGATGGTGGAGCATGCCTGGAAGCGGGTCCTTTGGGACTCTCTTATCCCGAAGGATAAGGTCCCAAGGGAGCCTTTTTGGTCTTCCACGGAGGACATGAATTTGTTCTCTGAAGATGGCCAGCAAATGGCTCCCCAAATGCCGAGGGGCATGCTTAACTAGGCTACCTTCAAATCTGTGGCCAAAGAGTGCGTGAAGGAAGAGATCCTTGCCATGAAGATGGCCGAGCATGCTGCCCAGGTACTTCTGTAGACCCTTTATTCTTTCTCCCGATTTTTCTAAGTGTTTGGCTTTCCTTGTGCGGCTTTACCAAATGTCCTGTTCCTCTTTTTTTGTAGCTTTTAGCGTATAGTGGATACTTCAGAGTTTGGGCGGCAAAACAGTCTTCGGTTCGAACTTGGACCGAAGAGTGCCTGGAGAAGGCAAAGGTGTTCTGCGCTAACTCGGTCATCAAGAATGCTGAGTTAAGTAGAATTGCCAATGAGGAAGTTGCCAAACTTCGGGAGGAACTTTTGAAGGGCCAGGAAAAGCTCTTGAAGGATTTATCCCGGAAAATGTCTGACCTCGGCGCGAAGCTCGTCAAGCTCACTTCTGCCAATGAGGCTTATCCAAAGGAAAAGGAAGAAGATTCCGCTATCCTGACGAAGGCCCTCACAGACAATGCCGATCTTCAGGCCGAGGTTGAGGCCCTGAAGATGGAGACAAAGAAGAAGATGAAGATGAAGAAGCTGCAGAAGGAGGTCGCCGATTTCCAAAATGAGGTGGTAGACCTGTTTGGCGAGTTAGACAAGGCTAACCAGGAGACCAAGGTTGGCTTTCAAGATGGCTATTGTCTAGCTCGACACCATGTTTAGGAGAAATATCTAGACCTCGACCTCTCCTTCCTAGCTGCCCTAAACATCCCCAAGGGCCTCACTGGACTTGGTCAAAAATCAAGCTCCTTAACTTACCTTTTGCCCCTCCTCCGGCTCCGAAGGTTGTGGCAAAGGATGTTGGGGATGGAGCATCCCATGATGCCGGGGTCCCTTAGATGCCTAGGGCGTTACTTTGTCTTCTTCTTTTTTCCTTGTAATCTTCTTCTTGTAATAAGGCCTTCACATTGTCATTTTTCCTTCCTTTAAAATTTGGCTAAGTCCCCAAGCAATAATTTTCATCTCCAAGGGTTGCCTTGACCATTTTCGGTCTGGGACCCTTGGGAAGATACTTTTTGCTATTTTTTTTTTATCAACCATCTTCGGGAAAACACTAGCTTTGGTGAATACCTTTAGGCAATGTTTGACCTATTTTCACCAGCCGTGTTCGGTCGACTCACCTTTTGGGGAAAATGACCCTACCAACTTTGGGGGAAACTTGTGGTTTTCGCAAGTACTTACTTGTTCCTTGTTCGGCAAGATTTCTTAGGTAGAGTTAGTTTTCTAGAAAATTTTCTATACTTAGAAAAATTTCTAACTGTACAATTTCCTGACAAGATTATAAGCGTAGAATTTCTTCAAGGCATCCGAATGCCATGTATTCTTTAGTTCTCTACCTTCGGTATTGCCGAGCTTATAGACCCCTTTCCAAACATTGTTAAGGACCAAATAAGGTCCTTCCCAGTTTGCTCGAAGTACCCCGTGAGACGGTCTTCGGGGCTCAAACTCAGCTTTTTGGAGTACGAGGTCTCCCTTTCTGATTCCTTTTTTCCTAACGCGCAAGTTCCCAACCATAGCCGCTCTTTGCTAGAAGGCTTTTCTTCTATGTTCGGCCACTTATCTGTGTTAATCAATTAGGTCGAGCTTCATTCTTAATCCGAGGTCATTTCCTTCCTCATCGAACACTTATATCCTGACCGATGGCTGGACTACCTCGATAGGGATAATGGCCTCTGTGCCAAAGATGAGCGAAAAAGGAGTTTCACCCGTGGCTCTTTGGGGTGTTGTCCGATAGCTCCATAGCACACTAGAAAGTTCCCCTGGCCATTTTCCCTTTGCTTCCTCCAATCTCTTTTTCAGACCGTCTTTTATGGTTATATTAGATACCTCTACCTGTCCGTTGCTCTCAGGATGAGCTACCAGGGCAGAGTGCATTTTTATCCCAAGGTCGGTGATAAATTCTTGGAATCCCTTGTCAATAAACTGGGAACCATTGTCGGCCACTGTCACCCTCGGTATGCCAAATCTGCATACAATGTTCTTCCAAATGAATTTTTGTATGTCCTTTCCTGAAATGGTTGTTAGGGGCTCTACCTCGACCCATTTAATGAAGTAATCCACTGCAACTACACAGAACTTCACACCTCCAGGTACAGTCAGGAATAGCCCGATGAGGTCCATGCCCCATACTGCAAAGGGACAGGGGTAGTTTCCCGAGGTTATCAATTCTGAGGGTAACCTCTGGACATTGGCGTGTATTTGGCAACTATCTCATTTCTAGACAAACTGCCTCGCGTCCTTTCTTAGGGTGGGCCAAAAGTACCCCTGGTGGAGTATCACTCCTGCCAGGGCGTCAGTTCCAATGTGGGAACCACAAGCCCCCTCGTGGACTTCTTGGAGGACTGTCTCAACGTCCTCTTCACTGACACACCTTTGTAGTGGGCTTGCGTACCCCTGTCGATACAATTCTTCTCCGATTAGGAAATATCGTCCGCAGCGTCTTTGCACTTTTGCTGCTTCATGAGGGTCATCGGGAAGCTCCGAGGTCGTAAGATACCTCTTTATGGGATTTTTCCATCCTCTTTTCTGAGGGCATTATGCTCATTATTGCTATGCTCGGATGGCTCAATACTTCAGTGGACATTTTTTATTTAGCCAGACTATCCACTTCAGTATTGTCTCAGTGAGGCACGTTCTCAATGTGCACTGTGTTGAACTCCTAAATCAGCTTTGATACGAGCTTGTGATATTTTGGCAAAGTTGGGTCATTCGTGGTATAGTCCCCTACTATCTGCCGGACCACTAATTGAGAATCGCTGTGGGCCTTCAGGTTTCTCACGCCAATTCTTTTAACAAGCCGTAATCCTACTATAAGGTCTTTATATTCTGCCACATTGTTGGTGACGCTGAATCAAAATTTGATGGCTTTCATGACCTCCATACCCTCGAGACCACAAATGATTACTCCAGCTCCCTGGTGCTCGGAGCCGGAGGCCCCATCTACAAACAGAGTCCACTTCGGTTCATTTTTCCCAAGCTCTAGCTGACTTTCTTCGGCAATGGGTACTTCGGCAATGAAATCCGCCAAGGCTTGAGCTTTTATTGCCTTCCTCGGCTCATAGGTGATATCGTGCTCGCCGAGTTCTATGTACCACTTGGAAAGCCTTCTCGAGTGGTCTACCCTCTTCATGATATCCCGAAGAGGCAGGTTACTTTGGACAATAATGGGGTTGCCTTGGAAATACGAAGGCAGCCTTCTGCTTGCCAGTATCAAGGCATAAATAGCCTTTTGCAGTAAGGGGTACCTGACTTTGGCACCATGCAGGGACATGCTCACATAATATACTGGCCATTGCTCTGCCCCTTCTTCCCTCATGAGGACCGAACTTAGCACCTTTTCAGTGATGGTGAGGTATAGTATGAGGGGTTCCCCTTTCCATGGCTGCCGGAGTGTCGGCAGATGGGTCAAGTAGACCTTAAGCTCTTCCCAAGCCTTTTGGCAGTCTTCGTTCCAAGGATGTACCTTACTCTCGAGGCCATTGCCGTTTTTCGCCGCTTTAGTAAGGACCTTGAAGAATGGTAGGCAGCGATCCCCATATTTGGAGATGAATTTGCTAAGGGACATGATTCTCCCTGTGAGTCTTTGCACATCCTTTGTTGTCGTGGAAGTTCGGAATCCCAGTAGGGCCTTGACCTTTTTTGGATTGGTGTCGATACCTCTTTCTGACACCATGAATCCAAGGAACTTAGCCGTGTTCACCCCGAACATGCACTTTTTGGGGTTGAGATGGATTCTGAAAATCCTTAGCTGACGCAGTGTTTCCTCCAAGTCTGCGATATGACTACTAGGCAGTTTGCTCTTAACTATCATATCATCGACGTAGACTTCCATGTTCCTCCCTATTTGGGAACTAAAGACCCTATTCATTAGCCTCTGGTATGTCACACCTTACACAGGGCCTGGCCCAAATCCAAAGTATTAACTCCCAAACCTGAAGTTTAATCTCTAACCTTTCAATTCGGCCAACTAACAAAACTTAACCTTAAGTCTTATTTTCTTAAGGTATTTAGCCTGGGAGGTGGCCCAGGAGGCTTATGAGTGATTCCAATTAGTTACTTGCAGTAGAAGTAAGGCCCAAATCCACTAACTTACAAGACAAGCAAGGCTTGAATAGATTACTTGCATAACAAGCAAGGCAAACACTTAATGCAATTCAAGTGTTTAGAATGTGTGCATTCAAGTGTGCTACTTAGGATGGCAACCAAGAAGCCCAGAGTAGTCTTTTTGTTTGAAAACCCATATTTGAATGCACATGTACCTCTCAGCCAAAAAGAACAAAGGAGGTTCATAAAAAGAACATACACCACATTCATGCCAGAACATACATAAGCCCATAAGTTTTCATCATATACAAGTCCAATCCATTCACCAAAAGTGCAAACATAACTTGCCTACAAAGGTACTCCATGTACCACAAAAGAACTAGGCAACCAAGACTACATAATACGTACATACAAAAGTAGTCTACCTAGTACACATACATGGCTACATGCCATGGTTCCAAAGTCTTCCATGCCAAGTTATATTACAACCTGAGACCACTAATGGTCAAAAAACACTTCCAGTATCCCATACAGCAAAACACACTGCAAAACCAAACCTATGGCCAAGTTCATGGTCATGAAAGTGGAAACTATGATCAGAGCAAGAGTCCACATATCCATAGCTGCCCACTTAGACAAGTCCTAACTCTACAAGCCCGCACAACTTAACACATAAGTCTCAGCCAACTCTCAAAATAAGACTTGTAATGCACAAAAGGAACAAGCCAAGCACACATTGGCACATACCTGAGCAATCAAGCAAGCTAGCACAACATACTAGCACAAACTCAAGCAATACTATTCAGGCCGAATGTCCTTTCCTAAAAACTGAATATATGGCCAATGAGCATATAATTCAGTAGGGTTCACTGCCAATACCAACTCCATATATAGAGTTTATTTAGTTAAGCCAAGAGTACAACTCAAGGCTTAACCTCCATTAGCTCAAGTATAGCTGCAAAATAAGACACAAAGACAAGGAAACCACAACATATACATATTTATACGAACATACCCGAGACACATAAGCACAATAATCCACTAAATGGTTAGCAAGCACAGGGAAATCACCAAAACACACAATAAACCCACACACACACCACAATGACCATTCGGCCAAGTACCATAACATGTGCCATTGTGCACTTTTGCACACAAAACTTCACCATAAACTCCACTTCCACTAGAGCTCCGAAATGCCTAGCAAAATGGCCACATTCACTAGCATTTCTAGCACATGTCCATAGTTAATTAGCTAAATAACAACCATAGCCGAAACAATCTCAATAGGCCATCAAGTAACTAAGTTCATTTAGCAAATTTAACCATCACTTAGCTACTTTAAACACTTGAACCATGGTATACTACAAAGCAATCAAGCATAAGTGAAACCCTACCTCAAATTGAGCTTGAATAGCCTCAGTTTAACTTGAGCCCGAAAACATTTCTTCCTCAATTAGCCTAACACATCACTAATTAGGCATTAACACTCATTGTTCATGGAATTAATACCATGTATTCAAGGGAAACACAAAGGATTACCCTAATCCCAAGCTTGAAACGTCTCGGCCAAACCTTGTTCCTTCAAAACAAAGCTTGGTTTTGAGTTGCTAAGTCCCGAAACCAGAACTCCTAGCTTGATTCCTTCATCTCAAGCTTTAATTGCCTCCGTCGATGCTTGAATCCGAGAGCAACTTTGGGAGAACTCAAGAACACAAGCAAAGCAAGTCTCAGCCAAGGAAGAACAAGCTTGAAATGAAAAGCAAAATGAGTCAAGTGGACTCATGCAATCTGGTTACAAGCCACATGTGTTTAAAGATGGCACCAATGTTAGCTGTCGGCCTGCATTAATTTGCATGCCTCAATTGAGCCCTCACCTCCATATGGCTACAATTTCACCACTAAAACACATGCACACTGTTAGGCACCTCCTAAGTGCTTGGCTTAGGCCAAGGAGAACCAAGGAAAAATGAGAGAAAATAGAAAGGGGAAGAAAGAGGAGTCATGGAGACTGGCACAGTGGCCTATGTGCAAAACAGGAGACTTTCAGGGCTTAATTGCACATGGGAAATGTACATTTGGAAGACTGACAGAAAACTAAGAAAGGGGACTAAACTGTGCATCAACTTAAGTGGTACAAGTGAAACCACAAGTTTAAAGATGGTATTGTGAGCCATGCAAAATTCTATAATGGCTAGTGCAAAACTAGACCATTTGTGGGAGACAACAATGATTACTAGTCAAATTCTTGTCTACCACTAGTGTACTATTCACTAGTTACTAGTTAAACTAACTAGTCCTTATGTTGGTTACATGGCCGGTTATGCATGGGTGCTTATGACACATAGGTACTTGTGTTGTTTAATTGCTTGGCAATTTGAGCCATGGGTGGACTTAAGTGTCCATTTGAGTACAAGTTGGAGTGGCGGCTTTGTGCTCTAGTGGACTTAAGGGCTTTAATGCGCCATGCAAAGAAATGGAAGCCAAGTTAGCATTTTGGCTAACTAAAAGCATTTGTGTTCGGCCGAAACAAGCTAAGTCTTTGTTCATTTCGGGCTTCCCTTGTCTTTGCGAAACCGAGAGCACCTTTGAGAGTTCCTTCACAATCTTGCTTCTAAATCCAAAGTTCTTGAGCTTTTGGGCGGATTCAAGCTTGGAAAAGTGGATTTGGCTTGCGCTTGCTTGGAATCAAGCTTTGTTCATGAAGAATTGGTGAAGGGCCGAGCCAATTGAGCTAGGGTTCTTGAGGTAACCTTGGTTTTTCCTTGAATCCATGGTATTTCTTCCATGAACAAGGATTTTGAATGCTCATTTTGTTGCTAAGCTTGGGAGGAATTAAGCATTGAAATGCTTGGTGAGAAACCTAGTATGGCCGAAAGTCTTGGATGTGTGTTCTTGGTGTTCTTCTTGGAATTCATGGAAATTAATCCATGTGTGATGCTTATTGATGATTATTTAACCTTGTGATAGGTTGTGTGGACGAAGAACACCAAGATGTGTGCAAGTTGTGCTTTGGCCGAAAGTGAGATTGGAGGTAACTCATGATCAATTGTTGTTTACATGGCATTGACGCCATGAACCATGCCTAATGATGCATTGGTGTGTGTATAAAGGAATGAAATGAATGAGGAACATGAGTATGTGAAATGGGTACTATGGCCGAGAGGAAGAAATTGGGTGTTTACTTGGAATTTAGCTTATGTGCATGGTAATTGTGCCATGAGTGAGTTCACTAGTTGTTTGGGTATCCATTTAGTGAATTGGTATATTGAAAAGAATGCAGCTATGTGAAAATATGTGTTATGGCCGAAAGCTTGGATTGAAGTGAAATAGTATATTTCACTTGTTTACTTGGCATGTATGCCATGGATAGTGTTCATTGGTGTTTATGGTGAATTATAGTGTATGCCATGGTTAGTGTTTATTGGTGTTTATAGTGAATTATAGTATGTAAGACTAATGGGCAAATTATGTTTAATTATTTTGGCTTATATGGCCGAGAGCTTCCAAGTATTGGTTGATGGTGTCCTTCATTGAAATCATGGTATTTGATCCATGGGTTATGTTGTTAATGATTATGCCTTATTATGGTAGGCATTGTGGTTGAAGGGCACTTGGACACTTGAAGTTCTATTGGAGACCGAGAGATTGAGGTAGGGTTCACTACACTTGAGTACGCTTGGTAATGTATGCCATGGTTCAAGTGTTAAGGTGGCTAAGTGATGGTTAAAAATCTGCCATGTGATCTTAGTTACTTGATGGGCTTATTGGATTATATTGGGTTGCAATGTTGATTAGCTAATTGACTATAGTACATGTACTAAAAATGCAAGTGAATGTGGCCTATTTGCTTGGCATTTTGGGAGCTCCATATGGAATGTTTTGGTAAGGTTATGTGCAAGGATTGCACACTGGTACATGTATGGCTTATATGGCCGAGAGCAACAATGTGAAGTGTGTGTGAGTACTTGTGTGCTTTGGTGATTTCTTGTGCATGCTAACCCCCCCCATTATGGTTTTCTGTATATGGTATATACTTGCTTTTCTTGTCTTTGTGTTTGTTTTGCAGGTTGAGCTAATCAATTGGAGGTTAAGCCTTGAGTGTTCACTCGGCTTAACTAAATAAACTCTTTAAGAGTTGGGTATAATGAAGTGAATCCTATTGAGTTAAACTCACTGCCCATTCTCCATTTTTTTTAGGCAAGGATATTCAGCCTGAGTAGTGTTAAGCTGCCTTGTGTGTGCACTTAGTGTTTTTTTGCTTTGTTGCTAAGGTATGTGCCAATGTGTGCTTGGCTTGACACTTTAGAATTATTTGCAAGTCTTATTGTGAGTTGGCCGAGACTTATGGTTTAAGCTTGCAGGCTGTAGAGTGGGAACTGTCTAGGGGAGCATGGATACCTGGACTTTAGCTCTGGTTTTGCTTTTCACCTTTATGACCATGAACATGGCCACGGGCTTGGTGTTGCAGTGTGTGCTTTTGTATGGGATCCTTAAGGTGATGTTTGAGCATTAGGAGTTTGGTCTCGGTCTGTATATAACTTGGCATGAACAACTTATGGGTGCTTGGCATTATTAGCCATGTTATTTGCTAGGTAGACTACACTTTTGGTTGTGTATATTTGTAGTCTCGGATACCTAGATGGTGTTATTTTGAGAACCTTTTATGCCAAGTTATGTATGAGAGTATGGATGGTTATGTGTATGGATATGTGTTATGAGTGTTATGGGCCAAGGTTTGGCGCTATTATATGATATGGATGGCATGATCTTGCAAGTTGTATGGTGCACCATTGTATGTATGTTGATGGCCGAGAGCTACATGCATTGTTCCTTGTGGTTTTCCAAACTTAAACCAACATTGTGGGCTTCTTGGTTGCCATATAGGTAGCACACTTGATTGCACACCAAGTATGCACTGGAAGTTGCATTATTTGTTGCCTTGCTTGTCATGCAAGAAAGTGGTTTGGGCCTTACTTACGCTGCAAGTAATTACTAGTTTGGTTTGAAAGCCACCTGGGCCACCTCCCAGGCCTATTACCTTAAGAAAATAAGACTTAAAGATAGTCCATGTGGTATGGCCGAGGGCTAGTTACCCAGTTTTTAGTTTGGGCTTGTGAGTAAGGTTGGGGACTTACAGGCCAGGGCCTGTGTGAGGTGTGACAGGCTTTGTTTGGTATCAGAGGCTGCTTGTTTAGTACAATCAGAGCTAAGCCTAGACAGTGTTCCCTTTAGGGCTAACTCAAATAAGACTTGTGTTATTTTGGATATTTGTGAATAACTGCAATTGAAAGTGCAGGATGAGAACTAGAGGCAGGGACAAGGGTTCCCTGAGACAGGAAGAAGAAACTGCAGCCCATCATGTAGAGGGATTGGCGGAAAATGTGCTTGAGACCCAGGTAGGAGAAATGGGTCATAATGGGGCTGAAGACCCCACTGCTAGGTACCAAATACCTGGGCCAAGTAGAGATAGACAAGAAAGGATGGAAGTGATGATGGAGTCATTACATGCCACAGTGGCTCAACTAGTGCTGGGAATGCAATCCTTGGCTAGAGGCCAAGCCCAGAATCAGGGAGAAGTGGAGCCAGTGGAGGCAGAAGGGAGTGGGAGAAGGAGAAGGAGGCCTGGCAAAGAGCCAGAGAGTTATGATCAGTCCAGCCGAGCTGGAGGTAATCAAGAGGAAGAAGAGGCGGATGAGGAGAGGAGACATCCAAGAGCCAGGAGGATGAGGTCAGAGGTGAGGCAGGAGCCTAGAATTGAGGAGGAAGAGGAGGGTGACAGCCCAGATATTGAGGAAAGGGATGCATATATATACTCCAGAGGGACTGAACCCTCTGTTGAGGAGACCACACTCAGGAGCAGGTCAAGCAGGTCATCCAGAGGTAAATCTAGTAGCAAAGAAGAGAGGAAGAGAAAGCATAGCAGTGGAGGACTAAAGGACGGCCAATTGGAGGGGTTTCTGGCACTGAAACCTCCAGTTTTCAGAGGGGGTTGTGACTCAGAGGAGGCCGAGTTCTGGTTATACCAGTTAGAAATGATATTGGAGAGAATGGAGGTTACTTCCACCCAGAGAGTATTGCTAGCCACTTTTAGGCTAGAGGGGAATGCAAAACTCTGGTGGAGAGCAGTACAGAAGAGTTACCAGGAGAGGAACCTAAGGAGGCATCCAGATAGGAGGAGGTCCATGAGGTGGCCTGATTCTCTCAGAGTGTTTCGGCAGCAGTATGTGAGTGAAGCACAGAGAGATCAGAAACAGGTTGAATTTGATCAACTGGACCAGGGGAACCTCAGTATGCTGGAGTATGAGCAGAGGTTCAACAGCTTGATCAGGTATGCCCCTCAGTATGACGGACAGGAAGAGCTAAGGACCAAAAGGTTCATCAGGGGTCTAAGACCTGAGCTGAGACAAATTCTCAGAGCCATTGGAGCCAGAGACTATTATACAGTGGTGCAGAGTGCACTGGCTCTGGAGCAGGAGTCTTAGGAGCAATTGAGGAGTGGGCCAGGTAGTAGTAGTGGAACAAAGAAGGGCCAGATGTCAAAAAGGCCGAGAGAGGAGAGGGAAGCAGGAGGAAGCAGAAAGGAGAACAGAATGGATAGAGGACCACAGTCACAACCATATGGTCCTCAGTGTAACACTTATGGGAAGTTTCATGGCAATAAGCCATGCTTTAAGGCTTCCACAGGGTGTCATGGATGTGGTGCCCCAGACCACTGGGTGAGGGATTGCCCAAAAAGGGGTGAAGGCAGTAAGAAATTGCTGGGAACTTTTAATCCCAGAGGACCTAGGGGACAGTTCCCTATGCCCCAACTAAGGACTCAGGGGCCAGCCCAAGGTGGGAGGCCAGCAACCAGAGCTCCTTAGGAGCAAAGAAGGCCTGGTACATTTCCAGGGAGGGTGTTTAAGCTGGAAGCTGCCAGGAGAGGACAGGAACCACCTGAGACCGAGGAAGCTAAAAGGGAGACTAGTCAGCAAAGGACTAGAAGGAAGGCTTTGAAAGGTAAACTTTATCTCAATGGTCAATTAGTATCTGTTTTATTTGATACTGGGGCTTCCTTATCCATAATAGCTACCAGCTTGGTGACAGCCATGAATTTAGAGGTAAAGTATATGGACAACATGTACTTGGTAAGAACAGCTGGCAATGAAATTTTGTTTGCCTACTACATGGTAGAAAACTGTGAAATACAGATAGGCAAGCTGAAACTGAGGACAAACCTCATAGTATTGGAGACACATGGGTATGATGTGATATTGGGTATGAACTGGTTAGAAGAGAATCGAGTCATTATTGATTGTCAGGCCAGACAATTATTATTGCCTGGTGGAACAGTATATGATTTGAGTAAGCCCTTAGAGTTGGCTATGGACTGCCACATAAAAGTGCTGGAGATAACAACTCTAGAAGGTGAGCAGGATTGCCTGGTACCGAATGACCAGGAAATATCTGATGAACTTAGGAAAATACCCATAGTTCAAGATTTCCCAAGGGTCTTTCCTACAAACTTACCTGGTTTGCCACCTCTAAGGGAGGTGGAATTTGAAATTAAGCTGGTACCAGGAGCAGCATCAGTATCTACTGCTCCTTATAGAATGGCAGTGCCTGAGATGGTAGAACTCAGGAAATAATTGGATGAATTACTGGAAAAAGGGTTCATTAGACCCAGTGTGTCTCCTTAAGGAGCACCTGTGTTATTTGTGAAAAAGAAGGATGGAACCCTTAGACTCTGTATTGATTTCAGAAAGTTGCATGCATTGACCATAAAGAATAAGTATCCTCTCCCAAGGATAGAGGATTTATTTGATCAATTAAAAGGAGCAAGAGTGTTCTCCAAAATTGATCTAAGGTCTGGATATTTCCAGCTAAGGGTAAAGGAGGAGGACATACCTAAGACTGCTTTCAGGACTAGGTATGGTCATTTTGAATATACAGTGATGCCATTTGGGCTCACTAATGCACCTGCATTCTTTATGGACTTGATGCAGAGGGTGTTCAGGGCACACCTGGACCACTTTGTGGTGGTGTTCATTGATGATATCTTGGTATATTCCAAGGATGAGGAAACTCATAAAGTACACCTTAAAGTAGTGCTTGGATTGCTCCAAGAACATCAGCTGTATGGAAAGCTGAGTAAGTGTAAATTTTGGACAAAGGAGATTGGATTTCTGGGTCATATAATAAATGATCAAGGGTTGGCTGTAGATCCTGAAAAGGTAAGATCAATCCTTGATTGGAAGCAGCCCCAGTGTGTAAGGGAAGTCAGAAGCTTCCTGGGGTTAGCTGGCTACTACAGAAGATTTGTGCCAAAGTTTTCTGTTTTAGCAGCTCCTATGACTCAGTTAACTAGAAAGAACCAGAAATTTGTCTGGGAAACCCAATGTGAGGAAAGCTTTCAAGAGCTGAAAAGGAGGCTGACAACAGCTCCTGTACTAGTCCTGCCTGATCCTGAAAAGGAGTATGAGGTATTTACAGATGCCTCTCATGTGGGACTAGGTTGTGTTTTGATGCAAGAAAAGCAAGCCATTGCTTTTGGGTCCAGACAGTTGAGACCACATGAGAACAAATATCCAGTGCATGACCTGGAACTAGCAGCAGTAGTCTTTGCTCTGAAGCAGTGGAGACACTATTTGCTTGGTAATAAATTCTAAGTGTATACAGACCACAAAAGTCTCAGGTATTTATTCACTCAGAAGGACTTGAATATGAGACAAAGAAGGTGGCTGGAATACATAAAAGATTTTGACTGTGTAATTGAATACACAGCTGGGAAGGCCAATGTGGTGGCAGATGCCTTAAGTAGAAACTATACTGGGATACTCAAACGAGGTAAGACTGAGCATAAGGCCGAAAACCTGAGTGTTACTCAGCTAGCAAACCAATGGTTAGCTGAAGAAAGTGAGCAGCTAAAAGTACTCACTATTATACGAGAATGGAAAGAGCTTATTAAGGAAGCTCAAGCTGGTGATGAAGAGCTAGAGTTGATTTCTGGCAAAAGTAAGGGAGAACTATTCCAGGGTTTTTCCTTCAAGCAGGGAATGTTATATTCCCACAATAGGTTGTATGTGCCTGAAAAGGACAACCTAAGAGTTCAAATACTGGAGGAGGCTCATTCTAGTAAGCTGGGTATGCACCCAGGAGCCACAAAAATGTATCATGCACTCAGAGTACATTTTTGGTGGCCATATTTGAGGAAGGATATAAATACCCTTGTTGCAAGTTGTGAAACCTGCCAACAAGTGAAAGTGGAGCATCAAAAGCCAGGGGGAAAGCTGCAGAGCTTACCCATACCTGAGAGAAAATGGGGATCCATCTCTATGGATTTTGTAGTGGGTATGCCACTAACCAGAAGAAAACATAATGCCATTTGGGTCATTGTTGATAGACTGACCAAGGCAGCCCATTTTCTTCCTATGAATCTTACTGATTCTTTGGATAAGCTGGCACACCTCTATATAAGGGAAGTAGTGAGATTACATGGGATACCAGATGATATAGTGTTAGATAGGGATCCTAGATTTGTCTCTAGGTTCTGGAAATCCCTGCACCTGGCACTGGGTACTAAACTTAAGTTTAGTTCCGCTTACCATCCTCAGACCGACGAACAAACAGAGAGAACTATACAAACTCTGGAGGATATGTTGAGGTGTTGTGTAATTGGCTTCCAGGGTGAGTGGGATGTACATCTCCCACTGGTAGAGTTTTCTTATAATAATGGCTATCATTCAGTGATAGGAATGGCTCCTTATGAGGCCTTATATGGCAAGAGATGTGTTACTCCTCATTGCTGGCATCAGCCAGAAGATAAGTTGGAATTGGGGCCAGACATTATTAAGGAAACCACTGAGAAAATTAAGTTGATCCAGGCTAGGATCAAAACTGCAAATGATAGGCAGCAAGCCTATGCAAACCTGAAAAGGAGAAGGGACCTGGAGTTCCAGGTAGGAGATTGGGTGTAGCTCAAAGTTTCTCCAATGAAGGGAGTAATCAGGTTTGGAAAGAAAGGGAAACTGGCACCAAGGTATGTGGGACCATACCAAATACTAGCCAGAGTGGGGAATGTGGCTTATCAGCTGGACTTGCCTCCAAAACTTGGAAATGTACATAATGTATTTCATGTGAGCTTGCTCAAAAGGTATGTTCCAAGTTACAAGCAAATAGAAACACCTGCAACTGTGATTGTGGCACCTAATCTTACTTATGAAGAAGTGCCAATCCAGTTCTTGGCCAGAGATACCAGGAAGTTGAGGAGTAGGTGGATTTCTATGATTAAGGTGCAGTGGAGCAATCATACTTCCGAAGAGGCAACCTGGGAAGTGGAACAGGAAATTGCCTTCAAGTATCCTCAACTGTACCTTAATTTGGTGAAGAATTTGGAGGACCAAATTCCTTAAGGAGGGAGGAAATTGTTAGGCACCTCCTATGTGCTTGGCTTAGGCCAAGGAGAACCAAGGAAAATGAGAGAAAACAGAAAGGGAAGAAAGAAGAGCTATGGAGACTGGCACAGTGGCCTATGTGCAAAACTGGAAGACTTTCAGGGCTTAATTGCACATGGGAAATGTACTATGGAAAAACTGACAGAAAACTAAGAAAGGGGACCAAACTGTACACTTGATTGAGTGGTACAAGTAAAACCACAAACTTTAAAGATGGTATTGTCGGCCATGCAAAATTCTATAATGGCTAGTGCAAAACTAGACCAAATTGTGGGAGACAACAATGATTACTAGTCAAATTCTTGTCTACCACTAGTGTACTATTCACTAGTTACTAGTTAAACTAACTAGTCCTTATGTTGGTTACATGGCCGGTTATGCATGGGTGTTTATGACACATTGGTACTTGTGTTGTTTACTTGCTTGGCATTATGAGCCATGTATGGACTTAAGTGTCCATTTGAATACAAGTTTTAGTGGCGGCCTTGTGCTCATGTGGAGCTAAGGGCTACAATGCGCCATGCAAAGAAATGGAAGCCAAAGTTAGCATTTTGGCTAACTAAAAGCATTGTCTTTCGGCCGAAACTAAGTCAAAGCCATTTTAGTTCATTTCGGGCTTCCCTTGTCTTTTGCGAAACCGAGAGCACCTTTGAGAGTTCCTTCACAATTGGCTCTTGAATCCAAAGAATCTTGAGCTTTTGAAGGATTCAAGCTTGGAGAGAGTGGATTTGGCTTGCGACTGCTTGGAATCAAGCTTTGTTCATGAAGAATTGGTGAAGGGCCGAGCCAATTTGAGCTAGGGTTCTTGAGGTAACCTTGGTTTTTCCTTGAATCCATGGTATTTCCTTCCATGAACAAGGATTTTGAATGCTCATTTTGTTGTTAAGCTTGGAGGAATTAAGCATTGAAATGCTTGGTGGGAAACCTAGTTATGGCCGAAAGTGATGGATGTGTGTTCTTGGTGTTCTTCTTGGAATTCATGGAAATTAATCCATGTGTGATGCTTGTTGATGATTATTTAACCTTGTGATAGGTTGTGTGGACGAAGGACACCAAGATTGTGCAAGTTGGTACTTTGGCCGAAAGTGAACTTGGAGGTAACTCATGTCCAATTGTTGTTTACATGGCATTGACGCCATGAACCATGCCTAATGATGCATTGGTATATGTATGTTGGAATGGAATGAATGAGGAACATGAGTATGTGAAATGGGTACTATGGCCGAAAGGGTGGAAATTGGTGTTTACTTGAAATGTTGCCTATTTTGCATGGTAATTGTGCCATGAATGAGCTCACTAGTTGTTTGGATACTCATTTAGTGAATTGGTATGTTGAGTAGTACAACTATGTGAAAATGTGTGCTTTGGCCGAAAGCTTGAATTGAAGTGAAATGGTATATTTCACTTGTTTACTTGGCATGTATGCCATGGTTAGTGTTTATTGGTGTTTATAGTGAATTATAGTATGTAAGATTAATGGGCAGATTATGTTTAAGTATTTTGGCTTATATGGCCGAGAGCTTCCAAGTGTTGGTTGATGGTGTCCTTCATTGAAATCATGGTATTTGATCCATGGGTTATGTTGTTAATGATTATGCCTTATTATGGTAGGCATTGTGGTTGAAGGGCACTTGGACACTTGAAGTTCTATTGGAGACCGAGAGCTTGAGGTAGGGTTCACTACACTTGAGTACGCTTGGTAATGTATGCCATGGTTCAAGTGTTAAGGTGGCTAAGTGATGGTTAAAAATCTGCCATGTGATCTTAGTTACTTGATGGGCTTATTGGTTATATTGGGTTGCAATGTTGATTAGCTAATTGACTATAGTACATGTACTAAAAATGCAAGTGAATGTGGCCTATTTGCTTGGCATTTTGGGAGCTCCATATGGAATGTTTTTGGTAAGGTTATGTGCAAGGATTGCACACGGGTACATGTATGGCTTATATGGCCGAGAGCAACAATGTGAAGTGTGTGTGAGTACTTGTGTGCTTTGGTGATTTCTTGTGCATGCTAACCCCCCCCATTATGGTTATCTGTATATGGCTATACTTGCTTTTCTTGTCTTTATGTTTGTTTTGCAGGTTGAGCTAATCAATTGGAGGTTAAGCCTTGAGTGTTCACTCGGCTTAACTAAATAAACTCTTTAAGAGTTGGGTATAATGAAGTGAATCCTACTGAGTTAATCTCACTGCCCATTCTCCATTTATTTTTCAGGCAAGGATATTCAGCCTGAGTAGTGCTAAGCTGCCTTGTGTGTGCACTTAGTGTTTATTTGCTTTGTTGCTAAGGTATGTGCCAATGTGTGCTTGGCTTGACACTTTAGAATTATTTGCAAGTCTTATTGTGAGTTGGCCGAGACTTATGGTTTAAGCTTGCAGGCTGTAGAGTGGGAACTGTCTAGGGGAGCATGGATACCTGGACTTTAGCTCTGGTTTTGCTTTTCACCTTTATGACCATGAACATGGCCACGGGCTTGGTGTTGCAGTGTGTGCTTTTGTATGGGATCCTTAAGGTGATGTTTGAGCATTAGGAGTTTGGTCTCGGTCTGTATATAACTTGGCATGAACAACTTATGGGTGCTTGGCATTATTAGCCATGTTATTTGCTAGGTAGACTACACTTTTGGTTGTGTATATTTGTAGTCTCGGATACCTAGATGTTGTTATTTTGGAGGACCTTGTATGCCAAGTTATGTATGAGAGTATGGATGGTTATGTGTATGGATTTGTGTTATGAGTATTATGGGCCAAGGTTTGGCACTTTTGTGATGATATGTTGGCATGACCTTGCAAGTTGTATGGTGCACCATTGTATGTATGTTTGATGGCCGAGAGCTACATGCATTGTTCCTTGTGGTTTTCAAAACCTAAACCAACATTGTGGGCTTCTTGGTTGCCATATAGGTAGCACACTTGATGCACACCAAGTATGCACTGAAAGTTGCATTATTTGATGCCTTGCTTGTCATGCAAGAAAGTGGTTTGGGCCTTACTTACGCTGCAAGTAATTACTGGATTGGTTTAAAAGCCACCTGGGCCACCTCCCAGGGTCATCACCTTAAGAAAATAAGACTTAAGGTTAGTTCTGTTGGTTAGGCCGAGGGCTAGATGCCCAATCCTTAGTTGGGCTTGTGAGATAGGTTGGGGACTCACAAGCCAGGGCCTGTGTGAGGTGTGACACACACTTTGACACTTATGTCACTTCATGGCTCACTTTGCCAAGCACAAGTCAAAAGTGTCATATATGTCCATTAAACCCATGTAATAACCGGCCAATAATATAACTAATATTAACTTGGTTAACAAAGGCAATGATGCCTTATTTCCTTAATGGGGAACATGACTTGACTAGTCATCATTGATGTCTACCAAAATTTGGCCTAGTATGCCATTAATCCTCACATAGTTTTGCATGGCCGAAAGTTACCATTTAAACTTTGTAGTTCCACTAGTACCACTAGTTTAAATGTACATTTTAGTCTTTCAACTTTGTTTCCTGCCAAGCTCCACATAGTCTTCCATTTAAGTACACCTAAGGCACGTAGTTTTGTAGTTTTGCACTCCCATCACTACTACCTTGCTCAACTAAGCCCCCCTTTTGTATTTTTAATAGTATGTTTCTTATTTTTCTTGGCCTTAGCCAAGCTAGAAGGGTGGCCCTAACATGGTAGGTGGCTCCTGCATTCATAAGCCCGAAGGGCATTCTGACGTAACAGTATGTACCAACTTCAATGATGAAGGCAATTTTTTCCTCGTCTTCGGGGCTCATCCTGATTTGGTGATACCCACTAAAGGCGTACAGGAAACTTAGGAAGCCATACTCGATGATTAAGTCCACCAACTGGTCTATTGGTGGTAGTGGGTATGAATCTTTAGGGCAAACATCGTTTACATTTCGGAAGTCGATGCACATTCAGAGTTTGTCACTCCTTCCTTTGTGGTGACAACTACATTACTGAGCCATTTGGGATATCTGACTTCCCTTATTATGCCGCCCTCCACTAACCGTTGCACTTCAGATTTCGCAAAGCTGTTGTTATGTGCCAAAAAGCTTCTTTTCTTTTGGCGCACGGGCTTCACGTCGGGGTGTATCTTAAGATTATGCCGAACTGTGTGAGGGTCTAGCCTAGGCATGTCCTTCGGTGAGTAGGCAAACAGCTCTTTGTTTATTAACAAAAAAGATACAAGTTTTTCCTTATCACCTTTGGCCACTTTTTTCCTTATTTGAGTATTTAGGCCTGGGACAAGTTCTATATCTTCTGTTTCTATTTTCTCAAGGTCTTCTGTTTCTTCTCTTTTTGCCTCTCCTGTAAGTACGACCTTCGCTTCCGTAGTCCGTGAGTAGCTTTTTACTGGGGCCTTTCTTGCTTTGACAAACACCTTTCTCACTTCCCCTTGGTTGATGAAGATCTCAGTATCTCCATCCTTTATGGTGAAGGTGACAGTCAGGTATTTCACATCTGGATGAATATGAAGATTTCCTTGCGTCTGTCTTCCAAGGATGGCATTATATGACGAAGGGACATGTATGACGATGAACCTTGTCATCATGGAGGCAAAGAGCTCATCCTTGTTCTGTAGTGACGTTCGTTTTAACATCATGGGAAGGTCAATCCACCTGAGGACAAGAAGTTCGGATGGACCTACTCTGAAAGTAAGAGAAGTGACAGGCTTGAGATCGCCCCTTGGGATACCCAAACTCGGCAGCAGATGAGAGAACAAGACGTTACCATTAGAACCATCGTCAAGGAGTACTCTCTTAAGGTCCTAACTCCCTATCCTTGCTATGACCAGAAGGGGGTCATCATGAGGGAATATTACGGTAGACCTATCTTTTCGAATAAGCTTTTTTTATGGGTTACCGTATTCCATTACCGAGATCTCCCTGGCTTTTCTTTTCCTTTCTGCCGAGGGTAGTCCTGTGGTGATTGTCTGTATTATTCCTGCCGGAGGTGGTGGATGTCTTCTGGGACTTTGGTTCCGGCGTCTGTCGGAGTCATATTCCTCGTCATCTTCTTTCCTTTCCTCTTCCCTCCTCCCCTTTAGGGGGGGCATCCGCAGGTAACGTTGAAGTTGGCCCTGCTTTATCAAGGACTCTATGTACTTCCTCAGCTAGAAGCAATCCTCGGTATCATGCCCTTGATCCCTATGGAACTGGCAAAACTTTTTCATGTTCCTTTTGTTGTCCGAAGTAATGGCCTTCGGTCATTGAATTTGAGTTCCCTGCCTTTCCATGGCCATGAGAATGTTCATCCTTGTAGTGTTTAAAGGAGTAAAATTCAACGGTTTCTTCCCTCTCAGCTTTCGAGGTCGACCCCCTGATTCAGTTGGGTAGCGAGCTTGTTGGCTCGGCCCCTCGGTATGGACGTGGTCCGGCTTTAGGCCTCCCATCCTCAGCCCTTCAGCTGTCATATGCTACTCTGCCCTTCGGTAAAAGTCACCAAGAATGTCTGGGGGGTCCTTCGAGAACTCGTAAAACAACTGTGAGTCTCTCCGTAGTCCCCGTATCATGGCAAGGATACGTATCTCTAGCCTGAAGTCTGGCATGCTTAGGGCTTCCCGATTGAACCTCTCGACATAGTCGCGGATAGTTTCTCCATTCTTCTGTGCTATGTCAAACATTTGGACTGGCATTTTCACCGTCGGCTTGCTTCCGATGAATTGTTGCATGAAAGCGGTAGACAACTCTTGGAACCCCGTGATGGTTCCGGGGGCTAACGAGTTATACCATGCCGTCACTGGTCCGTAGAGGGTGACCTCAAACATTTGCACAAGGGGGCATCATCAGCACCATTCAACACCATGCTATGTCTGTATTTGGTTAAGTGAGCCTGGGGGTCACTTCCGCCATCGTAGGTTTCCAAACGAGGTACCCGAAAGTCACTCGGCATAGGTGCTTCGACTATTGTTTAGGTAAATGGCGATTCGTCTCCGCTAAAAGTTTCTGACAACCTAGACCAGACGGGTTTCCGAGCTACCTGTCTTTCCACCCTCTCTAACCTCTTTAGGATTTTTTCCATGAGGTGTGTGGCGCTGGGCTCTTCTTCTTGCTGCCTGGCAGCCTCCAGCAGTGGAGAGCGATGCTTCCTTTTTGGAGAGTAACTTCAGTGCCATGGGGATTATGATTTCCCTTCTAGTGAAGAACTCCTTTGGCGGAGAGTCCTGGCCCATTTGGACCCCGTTTTTCCCATGGGTTAGACACCGAGGGGCTCATTTTTCGTTGAGGACTCATCACGTTGGTCCCCTGTTCCCGAACTCGGGTGAGTTGACTTTGGGCTTCTCTCCTGATGAGGTGTTGGTGAAGGGCGCCTTCGATCCATAGGCATCTGTGGCCACCTTTGGTCCAATTGCTGCGTCATTTTAGCTACAATGGAGCACTGAAAATCACGCAGGAAGCTCATGGTAACGGTTAGAGGACGCTCGTCCTCCGGCAAGGAAGTCCCTACGGCAGGTTGCTCGGTTGCTGGTTGAACCTTTGGCACAGAAGAGGACTTCAAAAGCCCCTTGTCCTTAGAACGCTGAGTCTCAACAATGGTGACCTAGAAAAGGTTTCCCGTAGACAGCACCAGGTGATGCCCATCGACATCTTCTCTGTATGACATAGTGAGACGGGGAGAGACTTTTGGTGAGGGAGGAACGCCTAAACGAGAACTTTCCGGGGAGAGATTACCTTAAACACTCAAAGAATAAAGGTTAGGATGTCCCCAGAGTATTTTTCCTGGGAGGAGCCTCCGATGCCCAAGTCAGTATTTTTAGAGACTAAAAGTAGTAGGAATATGAAGAGGAAAATGTCTTCCCTTGTCTACTGGAGCCATTTCCCTTATATATAGGAGGATATGAGTGAATAAATCTGCCTGACGTAACCCGCTCAAATTGCGCCACGTGTTCGGTCGGATGCAACCCGTACCTTCGGGTGTGGGGGCTCTAGCCGTCTGCAGGCCGTTCTAACCAAAGGTCAAGACTAGGGTAGGATTGCATGACAGGACATGTGCAACGATGGCATGTCAGAACGTGTATGAGGGCGGCGTGTTGTGTATGAGGGCGGCATATTAAAGGCTCCTTAATTGTTTCTGCCGTACTACTGAGATCCCTTCCGTAGAAGAGAACTCTTTGGGACAGGAGGACTTTCTTCGGAGATCGTTTCAGTAATCCGGGAATCCCCTCGCCAAGGATGGTCCCCTTCGGGGACGTTCTTCCCTGCCAAAAGTGATGAGTCTTTCTATCCCGAAGCCAGTTCGATGACCTTACCGAGGATGGTGATGGACTGTATTCCCGAGCTCGGTATTGTCATTTCCAGGGCTGATGGTGGAGCGCGTTCCTTATGGGTGACGCTCGGCTTTTCGAGGATGGTGCTTGTTTTTCCGAGGGTGGTGCTTTGCCCAAGCTTACGGGTTTGAAGGGTGATGGCACTTCGGCTATCACATGCCATTAGTGACTAGCTAGCCAACATTTCACATAAACTCAAAGGTCTCACATATGGCCCATATAGCATTCTAAGATCATATAGCTCAATTCTACCATCACTTAGAAGCCAATACTCTACTTGAACATGGAACAATACCAAAATCAAGTAGATTGCGCGAATCCTTACCAATTCCTGTAACAAGTACTAATACCATAACTTTCCATTTCATTCATTCATATCAACTACATAATAGTTCCATGATCAAATCGAGGCTATATGTACACAAAATAACCTCTATACTTAGTACTATACACTTGGAACCATACCAAGAGTACTCAAAATCCAAAATAGCCAAGAGTTATGCTTTCTACAACCAAGATCCTAGTAGTAGCCAGAGGCTACCTTAAAGGTGAAATACAAAACTAAAGCTTGTGGGAAGACACCTACAACCATGCTCATCCCCGAAAGTGCAAACCACCATACTAAAAGTCCATGAGCACATGTCCATTTGATCCGAGACTTGTCCCACAAACCTACACCAACCTGCAAACTCAACACATGAGTTTATGCATCAAATATAAGACTTGCATTATGTACTTATAAGCCAAGCAATCAGTTGAGTACATACCTTGGCAATACCAAGCTAAAACTTAGCACACAAGCACTACAGAACTTAATCAAGCTCAAGACCTTTTCCAGAAACATATACAATAAGGGGCATGAGTTTCATAAACTTAGTAAAGTTTGCTACAGCTCTAAAGAGCATATTTAGTTAAGCCCAAAAGCTTAACCTCCTTTTAACATTACTTTACTTGCAAGAAAGACAAGAAAACACCAAAAACTACAAGTACAATAACATATAAGCATAATAACTACAACTATGAGGGGTTAGCAAGCACATCCAAGCAACCAAGCACAATAACACACACACCACAAACCCAAGGTTCCACTCGACTGAAGCCAAACTAGCAAGTACACGAATAACATTACCATCTAAACTTCGCCAATCTAATCCTCATTCCACTGGAGCTCCAAGTTCGTAAACAGTTTTGCCTACCTACCATGAACCTTAGTACTTGCCATTAGTGACTAGCTAGCCAACATTTCATATAAAAGTGAAGGTCTCATAGACGCCCTATAAAGCATTCTAAGATCATATAGCCCAATTCTATCATCACTTAAAAGGCAATGCTCTACTTGAACATGGAACAATATCGAAATCAAGTAGATTAAGTGAATCCTTACCAATTCTATGTCTTGAGCTCTCAATTACCACTTGAATCTTCAAGGCCAAGCTTGAAAACACATTTGCAAGGTCGCCTATCGCTGAATTCACCGTATGTGAGCTTGATTCTTCAATTCAAGCTTCAATCAACATGATTTTAGCATGAACTGATGCTTCTAACCCAAGAATACCAAGAACACAACTTGGACTTGCAAAATAAAGGTTTGACCCAAAATTAGAGTTTTTGGCTAAGTGGAAGCAAGCATTAACCGGCCATGTGCCACATGTATGCAAAATGCCCTCAATGCCCCTCACGGCCTCACACAATTTTGCATGGCACATTAAGTCCTTCTACACATCTTGGCATCATTATTAACACCCAAAAGAATGTTCAATTTGGCCAATTTGGCCCTTAAACTTTGTTTCTCACCATTAGCACTTAGGCCATTTTAAATGTGCGTTTGAACCCGATAGTTCTCGGTTGCATTTATACATCACCTCCCTTATTTTCACTTAGGTACCTCATTGTTTTAGTACATTTCTCTTACTTTTTTGGCATGGGCCAAGCACTAAGATAGGGTCTTGACAATTCTTCTCTCCTTAAAGAATCTGGCCCTCCAAATTGTTCACAAGTTTCAGATACAACTGAGGGTGACTCTTGGCAATTTCCTGTTATACTTCCTAGGTTGCCTCTTCTAGAGTATGATTACTCCACTGAACCTTAATCATACAAATCCATCTGCTTCTCAACTTCCTAGTGTCTCTGGCTAGGAACTGAATTGGTACCCTTTCATAAGAATGGTTTGGGGCTATAGGTACACTAGCAGGTGTTTCTACTTGTTTTGAACTTGGGATATACTTCTGAAGCAAGCTTACATGAAATACATCATGTATATTTCCCAGTTCAGGTGGCAAGTTTAACTTGTATGCCATATTCTCAATCTTGGCCAACACTTGGTACAGCCCTATATATCTGGGTGCCAATTTTCCTTTCTTTCCAAATCTTATCACTCCTTTCATAGGAGAGACTTTAAACCATACTCAGTCCCCTTCCTGGAATTCTAAGTCTCTTCTCCTTTTCAAGTTTGTATAAGACTGCTATCTATAAATCTTCCCTGAATCAGTTTTATCTTTTCTATGGTCTCTTTAACAATGTCTGGTCCACTTCTAACGTATCTTCTGGCTGATGCCAGTAATAAGGTGTAATACATCTCCTGCCATACAAGGCTTCATATGGAGCCATTCTAATTACTGAATGGTAACCATTATTATAAGAGAACTTTACTAATGGGAGATTCACTTCCCATTCTCCTTGAAAATTAATGACACAACATCTTAGCATATCCTCCAGAGTTTGGATTGTTCTCTCTATTTGTCCATCAGTCTGTGGATGGTATGCTGAACTAAACTTAAGTTTAGTTCAGCAACATAAGTTTAGTTCCCAATTCCGGATGTAAGGATTTCCAAAACCTTGAAACAAACCTAGGATCCTTATCTGACATAATATCATCAGTTACTGCATGATGTCTCACTATCTCCCTTATGTACAATTGGGCAAGTTTGTCTAAAGAATCAGTAAGATTCATTATGAGAAAATAGGCTACCTTGGTCAATCTATCTACAATGACCCAAATGGCATTGTGTTTCCTTCTTGTTTGTGGCATTCCCACAACAAAGTCCATGGATATGGACCCCCACTTTCTCTTAGGTATGGGTAAGCTTTGAAGCTTCCCTCCTGGTTTCTAGTGCTCAACCTTTACTTGTTGGCACACTTCAGACTTAGCTACATGAGTGCTAATGTCATGTTTCATATATGGCCACCAAAAGTAAGCTTTGAGAGCTTGGTACATTTTTGTGGCTCCAGGATGCATACTAAGTTTACTAGAGTGTGCCTCTTCCAGAATCTAGAATCTTAGATCATCCTTTCCAAGCACATATAATCTATTCTAGAAGTATAGCAATCCTTGTTTATAGGAGAATCCTTGAAAAAGTTCTCCTTTCCTTTGTCTATAGGAGAATCCTTGAAAAAGTTCTCCTTTCCTTTGTCCAAACACCAGTCTCATGTTCTCATCACTAAACTGAGTTCCCTAATGAGTTCTTTCCATTTAGGGGTAATGGTGAGCACACTAAGTTGTTCATGCTCCGAAGTTAGCCATTGACTTGCTAAACAAGAAAGGCTAAGGCTCTCAGCCTTAGGTTCCCCTTCTCTTCCTTTTAATACTCCAGTTGAATTCCTGCTTAGGGCATCTGCCACTACATTGGCTTTACCAGCTGTGTATCCAATTACACAGTTCAAAATCCTTCAGGTAATCCAACCATCTACTCTGCCTCATGTTCAAATCCTTCTAAGTAAAAAGGTACTTGAGGGTTTTATGGTCTGCATAGACCTAAAATTTATTACCCAATAGGTAGTGTCTCCATTCCTTAAGAGCAAAGACTACTGCTGCTAGTTCTAGGTCATGCACTGGATACTTCCTGTCATGTGGTCTTAATTGTATTGATCCAAAAGCAATAGCCTGTTTGTTTTGCATTAGGACACAACCTAATCCTACATAGGATGCATCTGTGTTAGACAGCTGAAGGAAAAAGGAAAGAAAAAGGAAGAAGAAGAGTAACTTTGGAAGAAAACCCACATATTCAGAAAAAAGGGGAGACTTCAGAGAATGCCGCAAAACTTGCCAAAAATCGCTCTACACTAACACTGCCGCAAGAAAAGTTGGAAAGTAAGAGGAAGCCTGAGAACAAGAGTAATGAGAGTAGAAGAAGTGAGGAAACTCTGAAGGTGAGAGGTTTATATAGACTGAGGGAGGCAGGCAAAGCATTGCCGTAATGACCCTTCGCAAGCAAAGGGACGCAATCATTGTTATGGACACGATTGATCGCCAATGCTTTGATGACACAAGTCACATGAAGCGAGAAACAAAGGCACACTTTTTGACACTAGCAGGCCTATATTGTCTATCTCAAAGTAACATGACGGCTCAGTCAGAAGATAGAACAGTTCACTAACAAAAGGTAGAAACAAAAACCCCAAAGGGAAAATAGTTCCTCGCTTCAAACAACCTCGGTTAAATCAAGAATTCAACTAGAGGGTGGAACACCTCCTCATATTCCGAAGGTGCGGCCTCACTAAAAGTAAGGAGCCCTGGAGAATGCCAAAGACACTACATTAACAAAAGAAAGTATCTTGGGCTAAGGGAGCTAATCGGCATAAGGAGGCGACCTCAGTTAAAATAAGTTCTTCTGTCTGGGACAGTTGTAGCTTCCCAAAGAGCAAGATTTTCATGACACGCTCATGGAAGATTATGTTGAAGATACAACTTTGGCTTCCTGAAGGGGGCATGTGATAGCTAAAGGGCTATCACCTGCAAAGAACTCCCAATTGGCTTACTGAACGCTACCCTCCGAGAATTTGTAAGCCACCTTCAAGGAATTCATGACACCAATTGAGGATTCTTCGCATCCACCTTCAAAAAATATATGTGACCAACTTCATAAAATGGGGTATCTTCTACCTTCGATGGGACACTACTAACCTCAAAGGCATGGGTCCCCCACCCTCGACAGAGGAAAAAGGCCACCCGAAGAAGGTCCGCCCATCCGAAGGGCCTCCTCTAATAACCCTCAGGGGAGAAGAAGAGGTCTTGCACCTTTGAAGGGGTCTTACAGAGAAACAACAACTATGATTAGGGAATCTCTAACATAGAGGCCTCACACACACGCCTACCCTCTGGCCAAAACTACCTATGACTAGCTGGAGATGCCTGCCTCCAAAGGTATGGACTAGATCTGGCCAAACACGTGTTATGATCTGGGTAAGCTATGCAGAACGGCCTCCTTCCTCCATCCTCTTATAAATACGTAGGGGGCTCCTTGGTAAGAACAATAGGACTCTCTCTTTCTTGCATTTTGCTCTTAAACAACTTCCCTCCCATGTACTAACTTGGGCGTTGGAGGCTTCTCCCCTAGAAACACACTCTGAGGAGCTCCTAACCCATTTTCTTCAAGAACTTGCAAACACCTTCTCACTGGAAGTCTTTCTCATACCCAGCACGTCCTAAAATAAAGATGCCGCCAAGCACCACTTAGCTTTACCATAACATTTTTCCAACAATATTTTATCCTAGGGAAAATTATTTTTGATGTTGTTTTGTTCCTTAATAGCCAAGTCACAGTTACAAGGAGTGGAAGCTCAACTTACATGACTTAACATATGCCTAATAGAGGATTATGTTAAATCCCACATTAGTAAGGGGTTTCTATCTTTATATATTTTGATGATAGTCTTTTAGCTTGTATTTTAATGAGTTATAGCTTTGGTAGCTAACAGAAACTCAAAGGGAAAAGTAGTACAGGATTTTGATATCAATACTGGTGCCCGGCAGCAGTTTCATCATGTGACATAGTAGGAGTGAGGGGGACTTCCGGTGGAGGAGAGCGCCTAAGGAGCAGATTTCCCAGGGGAGGGTACCTGAAATACTTGGAAGACAAAGGTTAGGAGGTCCCCGAAGTGTGTTTCCGGGGAGGAGCCTTCGACGCCCAAGTTAGTACTCCGGAGATATGGAGGTGATAGAGAGTGGAGAAGTGTGGTCTCTAGTGCTCTGCCCCTTTACCTGGGGTGTTCACCGAGTATCTATAGAGGAGCGAACAGTAGTAGTTCTCCTCATGTCCATCCCAGATCGTGACACGTGTTCGGTGGGATGCGATCCATGTCTTTGGGGAGCAAGGGGACACCCAGCCGATCATAGGCAGCCTGGCTAGGAGCCTAGGCAACCCGAGAGTGGCGTACTAGGGTGTCTCTACGAGCTGCGTGTTAGAACGTGTCTGGGGGCGGTGTGTTAGGGATGTGTCAGAGGCTCCTTAATTGCTTCTATCGTACGTTCCGAGGTTACTCTAGTATCACAGGAGTATGTTTCCCGAGGGTGGTCTTTCTCAGAGATACCCCCACTTCCGAGGATCGTTTAATCGTCCCCCTAAGGTTGGCACTGCTGTTTCCTAGAATAGAGGATTGCCGAGGTTGGATTAGGGAGGTAGAACATCCTTCTTTCCGTGGCAGGTAGTTTCTTTACCGAGGTTGGCACTTTGTCCTAGTCTAGGGGTCCGGAAGGTGATGGGCACTTCGGATATCACATGCCCCCTCCCGGGAAGTCGAACCGGAGACTTTGGCATTACGCTTCCGGGAAGGCTTTTGCCTCGGATTCGCGGTCAGAACTCCACTCAAGGAATTGCTCCTCACTAGAAGGCGCTCCTTCATAGCCGAGGTACCCTTCCCTAGTTCCCTCGGTGACCTCGGGACGCGTGCAACTTTTGTTTTCATTTTTTCTGCTGCGGCTTTGTGAATTGTCTCATCCTTTGATCAGGCATGCCAGTTATGGATAAGCATGCCTGGGTTTTCCCGATGTTAGAGGGGCGTGCCCTAGTTCTTCGCATTGGATGACACGTGGACACTAGTGGATGGCAAAATAGTTACGCCGGTTATGCTAACTGTGTCTCTCCGCCTTCGAGAAGTAATAATGAGGCCATTGCGTCTTCGAGGGATAATGATGATGACGATTCGCTTACCCTCTTCGGTCTATATAAGCACCTCTTGCCTCATTTTTGTCTCACTCTTTGCTTCAGCTCTTATCTGTTCTAGAGCCTTCTCTTGTCTTTTTCCTTTCTCCGGCAACGGTTTCTACGGCGGAGTGATTTTCGGCATCTTGTATGACGGCATCCAGGAACCCCGACTTCGGCAAAGCTTTTGGTGGGTGTTCCCCTTTGTAGCTTTCTCTTATTTCTTCCGAGGTTGTTTTTCTGAAGTCTTCCTGTCTTCCTCTATGTTTACCGAGGTCGTCCTTCTTTTTTCCGGAAAATGTCGAATCTGGCCCCGTTGATGACTGTCCAGCCTCTCCCTAAAAGCTTTCTCCCCCTTGAGTCTCATCCCTACTGTACCACTTCGGAAAAAATGACGAAGTGGATGGCCAAATATTACCTTCCTTCTTACGTCGTCTCGAAGTTACCTTTCCCGGGTTCGTACGGTTATTCGGCTCTTTCGGGTCAGGTTACCATTTACCGTGCTCAGCTAAAAGCTGGTCTTCGATATCCTCCCCATCGGATGATATGCGAATTTTTTAAATTCCACAGGATTGCCGGGAACCAACTCCCCCCAAATTCTTACTCTTACTTCAATTCCTTCCTCTGCATGTGTGGGGTTTTCAAGATAAACCCTCACTTTCTTTTCTTTATGTAGTATTACAAACTTCACCTGATCCCGAAGGGTGGCTTTTCCTTCCTGCTTCCCCGAGGGTTCGGAAGTAAAAAATTTACCTTCACCTTCGACAACAAGGACAGCTGGCGAAGGTGGCAGAGAAGTTTTTCTTCCTACCGATCCCCGAGCTTTGGAGCCACTTGCCGATCAGATGGGCTTCGAGGACCTGAAGATTGACATCGTCGACCCCCGGAAGTTCCTAACTTCGGAGCTATTTGCCGAGTTTGATAAGTTCAATAGACTTATCCTGGCTATGGCAGACTGGGACCCCGAGGTCCCTCCGCGTTCATTCTACCCTTTTCCCATCAAGTGGGACCTCATGACCGAGGAGGTCCTTTGGGAATTGGGAGTGGTGAATACGCACAAGAGTGACCCCAGCATGCCCGTGCCCATTCTTTCGGGGAAGAAGGCTTGGATAGTCATGCTCCTTCGGGGTGAAATTTCATATGAAGCTTTTGCCGAGAGTAAGTCACTTTTCAGGGCTTGATATCTGTTTTCTTTTTGGACTTACAATGATATTTTGTCCTTTTGCAGAGATGGGCGATCAATCCGCTAACTTCTATAAGTCGTTCTTCCACGGCCAGGCCGAGAGGAGGGAGCAAACGAGCAAGAAGGTGCCTGCCAAGAGGAAGAAAACGGCCGGCGGACCTTCTAGGTCCAAGAAAGCTAAGGTTACCACTCCTCCTCCCCTCAAAGATGTGGTTGAGGTGGAAAATCGATCCCCTACCTAACCTCTGAGCCCCGTGGATCCTCCTCCGGATCCCTCCCTCATCGGGGCAGCACTAAGCCCCGTTCTTACTGCTGAGACTTCGGCCGAGCGAAGGTCTGCTAAAGAGCTCGAAGAGAGCAGAAGGAAGAAGGGGAAGAATGTTCCTGGCGAAGTCTGGGAGGGCGAGTCTGAAGATGACGTCACCGAAGTTCCACCAGGTTGGTTCCTTAGCCATTTCTCTACAAGTCTTAGTATTTTTTTCATCTACGATTTTTTAGATGAATGGCTAAAGGATGTTGTTTTGACGGAACTTTGGTGTGATATTGCAGAGGACATGCTCGCTGCTCCCTGGATGGAGACTAACGCTCGTCGGAAGACACTTCAGGACAGGAGGATCCCACAAGATAAGGTGCCGAGGGATCCCTTCTAGACGTTTACAGAGGACATGAACTTGTTCTCTGAGGATAGCCAGCAGATGGCTCCCCAGATGGCGACGAGGGTGATGACCAATGCCACCTTCCAGTCACTTGTCATCGAGTCCCTAATGAAGAGATCCTCACGGCGATGATGACCGAGCATGCTGCCCAGGTAGTTCTGTCTTCTTTTTTACTTAGAAAATTTTCTTCTAAGTTTTTATCTCCTTCTGATACTTATTCAGGGCTCTTCTTTCCTGCAGCTTTTGGCATATAGCGGATACTTCCATGCCTGGGCCGCAAAGTAAACGGAGTCCCATTCTCGGTCCGAAGATTCTCTGTGCAACATGAAGGAGTTTTGCGCCAAATATGACCTCAAATATGGCGAGTTAAACAAGATTGCAAAGGAGAACATTGTGAATCTTCAGGCCGAGCTCACGGCTAGCAAGCAGAAGCTTCTTCATGATTTCTCAGCCAAGGTCTAGGACCTTGGCTCAAAGTGTGTCGCTCTCTCTTCGGAGAACGAGGCCCTTCGAAAGGAGAACGCTGAAGATAGCAAGAACCTCACGAAGGCGCTCGCTTTGAACGCCAAGCTTCAAGTTGAGGTTGATTCGCTGAAGAAGAAGGAGACTAAGAGCAAAAAGAAGAAAAAGATGGAGGAGAAGATTGATGCGCTTAAGGGCAAGCTAATGGCTCTTAGTGCCGAGAAGGATCAGACCGAGCAGATGTCTAAGGTGTCTTACCAAGAAGGCTTTTGCTTGGTGTGGCACCAGGTCCTTGCTCGGCACCCTAAGCTTGACCTATTTTATTTGTCTGCCCTAGACTTCCCCAAAAAGCCTAGGGGCACATGGTCTAAGATCGAGTTTCTCAATCTGCCTCCGGCTGGGCCTGTACCTCCGACTAAGCCACCTAAAGATGATAATGTCGAAGAGATGCCGGATGCCCCTACTCAGCCATAGGCTTCTTCTTTCTTTCTTGTACTCCTGCTGCTTTGTACTTTTTTGCCTTAAGATTTTTAATGAAGATTTTTTCTCCAATCTCCGTTCCTTCTTCCGAATGCGAGTCATCAGAAGTTAGTGTAATTCTAAGTATGCATCTTTGGCGGACGCCTGCGCCTACATTTTCAATAAAGTCATTTTAGATTTTTTCCGTATTCTGCTGAGTTTGATGCACCATTTTGATAATCTTCCCGAATGCTCCATTTTTTTCATCACATCGCGTAGGGCCAGGTTACTTCGGACGATGATGGCGTGTCCCTGAAAGTAGGGTCGCATTCTTCTGCCTGCGAGTACTAAGGCATAGATAGCCTTTTGGAGTAATGGGTATCAGGTCTCTGCACCATGTAGGGACTTGCTTACATAATATACCGGCCATTGCCTCCCACCTTCTTCTTTTACTAGGACCGAACTCACCGCTTTTTTAGTGACCGCGAGGTAGAGGATGAGAGGCTTGATAGCCAAACGCTATCGCCTCGATCTGGCCGAACTCCCTGCCACAAGAATGGCCAGAAGAACTGGCGCTACCCGACAAAAGGTGTGATCATGCACCTCGGGAGATAGCCGAAGAGCTCCGAGCCCGGCACGCCAGGAAAACCCGAGGACACTACTCGGCCCCCCAAGGTTGTGAACAGATCGCCTTCGAAAAAGCGGCACCAGACACAGCGAGCCGAACATGATATCCCCGAAGGTGGAACTCCCTGAAACTGGGAACCCCCGAACTAAGGGCTTGTTTCCCGAAGAGGCTCTGTCCGTACCAAAGGACGACCTCACCCAGGGACCTCGGGAGTACGGCAGGAGCATTTATGGAAGCATTTAAGGAAGCCTCTGACACATCCATTCACAGACGCCACAATCCGCCTCAAAAGGCGCACTGCCACGCTGACGCCATCAGAATCACATCATGGCCCGTCTCAGCACATGGCTCAAGGCAACCTGCTACCAGCTATCTGTCTCCTACGCCCAGAAATTCAGGAACATCCGACCGAACACGTGTCGTGATCTGAACGGGCTAGGCGCTCCTATAAATACCAGGAATTAATACTTGGCAGGAGGCTGGTTGGAAAAAACACTGCTCCCACACTCTGAGAAAATTACCAGGCGAGACTCCTCAGCCCTTTGTGCTATTTTCTCTGCCTTTCTCTCAGCCACCACTGACTTGGGCGTCGGAGGCTCCCCCCCCGGAAAAACACTCCGGGGGCCTCCTAACCCTTTGTTTCTGAGCTTTCAGGCACTCTCCTTTGGGCGATCCAATCCACCAGGCGTTCTTCCTCCCAGAAGTCTCTCCTCCAGTCATCATGACTCTAAACGATGAGGCCCCTGGCCATCATTTGGCGCCGTCTGTGGGAACCCGCTCTGAGATCGCCGTCGTTGAGACTCGGCGTTCTAAGGACAAGGGACTCCCAAGGTCCCCGTCCGCGCCTGAGACACAACCGGCTGCTGAGCAAACACTCCCAGGGACTTCTGCGCCTGAGGAAGACCGCCCTCTGGTAGTCACCATGAGCTTCTTGAGGGACTTTCAGCGTTCGGTCGTTGCTGAAGTGACCCAGCAGATCGACCGAAGGTGGCCACAGCAAGCACGGGCCCAGAGACCCCCCTCACCGACACGCCCTCGGGAGAGAAGCCCCAAGTCTACACATCGCAGTTCGGGGAGTGGAGACCCTCGCGAAGAATCATCCACAGAAGATATAGCCCTCGGGAAACGGCCTGTGGGACAAACCGGGTCCAAGCGACCGAGAGTCTCACAGCGAAGCAGTTCGTCGCCTGAGGCGAGGTCCTTGTCCCCTCAGCGCCGAACTCGCTCCCCGAAGAGGCGCCGGCGATCTCCATTCCCTGAAGAAGGCCCTAGCGCCACAGTGCTTATGGAGAGGATACTAGCACGGCTGGACAGAGTGGAGAAACAAGTGGCCAGAAAACCCGTTTGGGCCAGACTCTCTGGAACATGCTGCGAAGATGACTCCCCATTCATTCAGGCCGTCGTTGAGGCAGCTATGCCAGGTAACTTCAGAGTACCTCGTCTGGAAATTTATGATGGCCTTACAGATCCACAGGCCCACTTGACGAAGTACAGACGCAGCATGATAATGCACGGTGCTGATGACGCTACCATGTGCAAATGCTTTGAAGTCACCCTCACAGGGCCAGCAACTGCGTGGTACAATTCATTGCCTCCAGGGACCATCACTGAGTTCCAGGAGTTGTCCACGGCCTTCACGCAGCAATTCATTGGGAGCAGGCCAACTGCGAAGATGCCTGTGCAGATGTTCGACATAGAGCAGAGGAACGGAGAAACCATCCGAGACTATGTCGAAAGATTCAATAGGGAAGCCCTGAGCGTCCCAGACTTTCGGCCCGAAATCCGCATTCTTGCCATGACACGGGGCCTTCGGCGGGACTCACAGCTGTTCTACGAGTTCTCAAAGGACCCCCCGGACACCCTCGGAGAATTTTACCGAAGGGCCGAACAGCACATGACAGCCGAGGAGCTAAGAATGGCAGGGCCGAAGTCCGATCACCACCGCGCCGAAGGGTCCAGTCAACAAGCTCGGCATCCGACGGAACAGGCAGGACGACCTCGGAGGATGCGGGGAAGGAAACCTCAAAGTTTCACGCCCCTGAGCACCACACGGACCAGCATACTCATGGCGCTGGAAAGGCAAGGGACGCAGATTCGGCGGCCAAGGGCCATGACCGCCGATAACAAAAAGAATGCCAAGAAGTTCTGCCAGTTTCATCGCGACCACGGTCATGACACCGAAGACTGCTTCCAGCTGAAGAAGTACATAGAGTCGCTGATAAAACAAGGCCAACTTCGGAAGTACCTGCGGATGCCTTCCCCGAAAGAGCAGAAAAGAGGAGGAAGAAAGGGCCGAAGACGAGGACTACGACTCCGACAGGCGGAGAAATAGAAGTCCAAAAAGGCGCCCTCCACCTCCTTCAGGGGTTATCCAAACCATCACCACGGGGCTCCCATCCTCGGAAAGAAAGCGGAAAGCCAGAGAAATTGCAGTCATGGAGTATCAAAGTCCATCAAAGAAGCTGGCTCGCAAAGATGGCTCCACCGTCGTCTTCCCCCACGACGATCCGCTGCTGATTATGGCGAGAATAGGGAACTGGGACGTCAAAAGAGTGTTGCTTGATGATGGCTCAAATGCTGACGTCCTATTCTCGCACCTGCTGCCGAGCTTGGGCATCTCCAGCAGCGAACTGAAGCCTGTCACCTCGCCCACTTTTGGGGTTGGACCATCCGAACTCCCCGTCCTCGGATGGATCGATCTCCCGCTGATGATGAGAGGGACTTCGGTAGACGGAGCAGCTGAGTTGTACGCCTCCACAATGGCAAGATTCATCGTCATGGACGTCCCGTCCTCGTACAACGCCATCCTTGGAAGGCAGACAATGGGGAACCTGCACATTCGCCCTGATGTGAAGTACTTGACTGTCACATTCGCGACCAAGGATGGAGATGCAGAGGTCTTCCTAGACCAAGCCGAGGTAAGAAAGGTGTTTGTAAAAAAACGAAAAGCTCCGGCGAGCAACCTCGCGCAAACGATGGAGGCAAAGGCGCTAGAAAAAGGCAAAGAAGAAGATCTCGCCAAAGCAGAAACGGAAGCAGTAGAGCTTGTCCCAGGTCAATCTACCCGAATAGGGAAGAGCTTGGCCGAAGGTGACAAGGAAAAACTTGTATCCTTTCTGCTGGAAAATAAAGATCTGTTTGCCTACTCGCCGAAAGATATGCCAGGAGTAAACCCTGGCATAATACAGCATAGCCTCAAAGTAAGCCCGGAAGCAAAACCTGTCCGGAAAAAGAAACGGAGCATCTCAGCCCACAAAAGCAACTTTGTCAAAACCGAAGTCCAGCGTCTCCTAGATGCTGAAGTTATCAGGGAGGTGAAGTACCCCGAATGGTTAAGCAACGTGGTCATTGCCACAAAAGAAGGTAGCAGCAAACTCCGGATGTGCATCGACTTCAGAAACTTAAACGATGCTTGCCCGAAAGACTCATACCCTCTGCCGCCAATAGATCAACTGGTAGATTCAACTGCTGAATATGGGCTCCTTAGTTTCCTAGACGCCTTCAGTGGCTACCATCAAATAAGGATGGACCCCGAAGATGAAGAGAAGACTGCCTTCATCACCGAGGGAGGAACATATTGCTATATCAGGATGCCCTTCGGGCTCAAAAATGCAGGAGCCACCTACCAGAGGCTGATGAACAAGGTCTTCAAAGACCAAATGGGGAGAAACATGGAGGTGTATGTTGATGATATGATAGTCAAGAGCAAGCTGCCTGGCTACCACGTTGCAGATTTAGAGGAAACCTTCCAAAAGCTTAGAGCCTTCGGGATCCGCCTTAATCCTAAGAAGTGCATCTTCGGGGTGACCTCGGGAAAATTCCTTGGGTACATGGTATCCAAAAGAGGCATCGATGCTAGCCCCGAGAAGATTAAGGCTCTGCTTGAGTTCCGAACTCCTGCCACAGTCAAAGACGTGCAGAGACTCACCGGAAGAATAACCTCTCTGAGCAGGTTTATTTCCAGGTACGGAGATAGGTGTCGACCTTTCTTCAAAGTCCTCACAAAGGCAGCAAAAATGGAAGGCAACCTCGGAAGAAATGATCATCCTTGGGATGAAGATTGCCAAAAGGCCTGGGAAGAACTCAAAGTCTACTTGGCCAGCCTGCCGACTCTGCGACAACCTCGGGAGGGAGAGCCCCTCGTACTGTACCTCGCCGTCACAGAAAAAGCTGTGAGCTCGGTCCTTGTGAAAGAAGAAGGGCCAAAGCAATGGCCGGTCTACTATGTCAGCAAGTCCCTGCATGGCGCCGAAGTCAGGTACCCTTTGCTTCAAAAAGCTATATACGCCTTGGTGCTTGCAGGGAGAAGGCTGCGACCATACTTTCAGGCTCACCCCATCATCGTCCGAAGTAGTCTGCCACTACGGGATGTCATGAAGAGAGTTGATCATTCGGGAAGGCTCTCCAAGTGGTGCATAGAGCTGGGCGAACACGAAATCACGTATGAGCCTCGGAAGGCCATAAAAGCTCAAGCACTGGCAGATTTTATCGCCGAAATACCCACCACTGAGGAGAGCCATTCAGATCCAAAAGAGGGTGAGCCAGAATGGACCTTGCACGTAGACGGAGCCTCGGGGTCCGAACACCAGGGAGCTGGAGTAATTATCAGGGGCCCCGAAGGCCTGGAGGTAACGAAGGCTATCAAGTTCAGCTTCAACGTCACCAACAATGTAGCTGAGTATGAAGCCCTCATAGCGGGATTACGCTTGGCCAGAAAGATTGGCGTGAGAAACTTAAAGGCTCACAGCGATTCCCAGCTGGTAGTTCGGCAGACGGCAGGAGATTATGGGGCGAAGGACCCAATCTTGGCAAAATACCACGAGCTGGTAGCAAAGCTCATCCAAGAGTTTGACGCCGTACGGATCGAAAATGTACCTCGGCGGAATAACACTGAGGCAGATTGCTTGGCGAAGTCGAAAACATACACCGAGGTGCTAGACCATCCAAGCATCTCAGTGCTGAGCATGGCGACCTCGGGAACAGGGTGGAAAGACCCAATAAAAAGATACCTCGCAGAGAATTTGCTCCCCGAAGACCCCGGCGATGCTGCAAGACTGCGAAGACGCTCCGGAAGATTCTTCCTGATTGGCGAAGAGTTATACCGGCAGGGATATGCGAATCCGCTGCAAAGATGTGTGGATGAAGAGGATACTGAAATGGTCCTTGAAGAAGTTCACGAAGGCATGTGTGGTTCACATATTGGAACTGATGCCCTTGCAGCAGTGATACTCCGCCAAGGATACTTCTGGCCTACCCTGAGAAAGGACGCAAGACAGTTCGTCCGAAAGTGCGGTAGTTGCCAGAGACATGCAAAAATCCAGAGGACACCCTCGGAAATGGTAACTTCGGCAGACTATCCTTGGCCCTTCGCAGTCTGGGGTATAGACCTTATTGGGCCACTCCCCACAGCACCCGGAGGCGTGAAATTCTGCGTGGTAGCAGTGGACTATTTCTCAAAGTGGGTGGAGGCAGAACCACTAGCAACTATCTCGGCAAAAGAAGTGCAGAAGTTCGTATGGAAGAACATCGTATGCAGATTTGGCATACCGAGGGTACTAGTAGCTGATAATGGATCCCAATTCATAGACAAAGGATTCCAGGAATTTATCAGCGACCTCGGAATAAAGATGCACTTCGCCCCAGTAGCTCACCCCCAAAGTAACGAGCAGGTGGAAGTATCGAACAGGACCATAAAAGATGGCCTGAAAAAGAGACTGGGAGAAGCAAAAGGGAAATGGCCAGGAGAACTCCAAAGCGTATTGTGGAGCTACCGAACGACGCCCCGAAGGGCCACAGGGGAAACTCCCTTTTCACTAGTCTTCGGGACAGAGGCCATTATCCCAGTCGAGATAGTCAGACCATCAATACGGGTGCAAATATTTGATGAAGGTGGAAACGACCTCGGCCTCAGAACCAAGCTCGACCTCGTCGGCGAACACAGAGAAATAGCCGAGCTGAGAAGAAAAGCTTTTCAGCAAAGAGTGGCCGCGGCTGTAAACTTACGGGCCAGGCCAAAAGAAATCAAGAAGGGAGACCTCGTTCTCCGAAAGGCTGACTTTGCACCCCGAAGGCCGTCCCACGGAGTACTTCGCGCAAACTGGGAAGGACCTTATCTGGTTCTCGCCGAAGTACGAAAAGGCGTGTACAAACTTGGCGACGCCGAAGGCGTAGAATTGAAAAATACTTGGCACTCAGACGCCTTGAAAAAATTCTACGCCTAAGATGAAGCGGAGGAATTGTAAGTACAGAATGCTCTTAAGGAAAGTTCTTAAGTATCCAAAATTGTGCAAAGCAGAATTCCGCGAAGATGCTCGCCATGATAAAGCGTAGATATGACTTTCCGAAGTCTCTTGAGCCATCACGCTCGGGAAAGATGGAAAACAAAAATCTCGCAGAAGTACTCGCCATAGCCAACGCAGAGATAATTTTCCGAACTCCTTTGAGCGAACGTGCTCGGGAAAATGGAAAGTGAACAATCTCGCGAAAGGATTTCCGAAGTCCCTTGAGCAAACATGCTCGGGACAACTGGAAAACAAAAATTTGACTAAAGGTTTTCCGAAGTCCCTTGAGCAATCATGTTCGGGACAAATTGGAAATGCAAAAGCCTGCAAAAAGATTTAGTCAAATTTTTTTAGACATTCCAGAAAGCCTCTGGAGCAAACAGGCTCGGCCAAAGGAAGGTAAAAGAGTTTCTTTGATCACAGGTTTTCCGAAGTCTCTTGAGCGAACGTGTTCGGGACAATGGAAATGAAGAAACTTGCAAGAAAAGACTTAGCCAAAAAAAATCTTCATTAAGAGCAAAGTTGCTTTACAGAAGAAGTGACCGAAGAAGGAGTACAAAGTAGAAGGGAAGGAAAAGGGGCCCTAAAAAATAGCCTAAGGGTTCGCGGCGTCCCGAAAGCCACTCGCTGGCCCGCCCTTTTCCACCACCTTTCGCGCCGGCATTGAAGGAGGAAGTTTCAGATGCTCGACCTTGGACCATTCCCACCGAGGTCCCTCAGGAATATTTAGGGCCTCCAGAAAAGAGAGGTCTAAATCTGGGAACCTCTGGAGAACCTGGTGACGAGCAAGGCAGAAGCCGTCCTGAAAGGCAACCTTCGCCATTTGATCAGACTCGTTCTTATCAAGCTCGAGGTCGTCAAGCTCGTCCTCCAGTTCAGGGATCTCCTCCTTCAGCGCCTTTATCTCCAGCGTCCCCTTGGACCCCTTCTTCAAAGACTCGACCTCAGCCCGGAGAGTATTATTCTCACTCGTCAACGACACTATAAGGCTGTCAGAACCAGCCTTGTGCTTGAGAAGATCTTCGTTGGCGGCGAGCATCCCCTTTATTTGTTCACCGAGGTCAGCGATCTTCTGGGAGGAATCCTTTTGAAGTTGTTCTTTTTCCTTCCGGAACTCCTCCCGAAGGGCAGTCACTTCTTTCTCAGCAGCCTCTTTCAGCTGCTGGTTTTTGGCGGCCGACTCCGCGAGTGCGATCCTCGCCTCATTCATGGTCTGAGTGGCCGAAGTTCGGAAGGCAACCTCCCTGGCCACCCGAACTCGGAGAAAGCCGGCGTACCCCAGCAGCTGCAAGAAGATAAAACGCAAGGTCAGTAAGAGCCAAACACTTAGGAAAAAATTAAAGGGAAAGAGCTGTGAAGGATATACCTGAGCAGCGTGCTCGGTGATCTTTGCGGCGAGGGTGTTATCCCCCGGATGGGCCGCCGCTATAGCCTTGAAGGAGGCCTCGGTGAGCACCCCCTTCGAAATTTCCTTAGCCATTTGAGGAACGTCCTCGGAGTACAAATTCATGTCCTCCGTGAACGTCCAGAAAGGCTCTTTGGGTATCTTCCCTTGCGGGATTTTGGCGTCCCGAAGAGCTCGCTTCCGAGCATGTTCGGCCGGCCAGTCAGGGGTAGTCAACTCCCCTGCGTGGCAAAAATGAGAAGGAGATTAAAGACAAAGAAGGCAATCCAGAAAAAACAAAGGAAGTACACTTTGTCTGGAAACAAACCTGGTGGAACCTCGGCAACGACGTCCTCGGAGTCCTCGGCCTCCTCGGTTGAAATGCCCTTGCCCTTCCGCCTGCGCCGCTCCTCGGCAGAAGGTACTTCTACCACTACATCAAGGAGGGCCTGTGACGCAGTAGGACTTTGAGGAGGGACGTCGGTTGAAGGGACCTCGGAAGCAGCAGTCTCAGGCGTCGGAATCTCGGCTGTCCCAGGCTCCTCGGCAGTCTCCTCGGGAATTTCTTCTAGAGGAACCTGGGTAGTTCTCTTTGCCCGTTTCCTCGAAGGCCCCGCGCCAGTAGACTTCCGCCTTCGGGAAGCCGCCTTCTTCGTCTGATCGCCCTTCTCCACTTGGCCGGTGAAAAGGGACTTGTAATAGGCGGCAGTCCCGTCGCCCATCTCTGAAAAAGGAGAGAAACATCAGCGTAAGTCCGAGGAAAAAACAGCAAAGGAGTAGAAGATGACTCACTTTCGACAAACGTTTCGAAAGAAATCTCCTCCTTAAGAAGCTTGACCAACCAGGAATCCTTCCCGGCGATGGCAGGAGCTGGCATCTTGAGGTCAGTCTTGTGCTCCTTTACCACCTTTAATTCCCGAAGGACCTCTTCGGTCATCAACTTCCAGTTGATTGGAAAAGGGTAAAGGGCGCGCGGAGCGACCTCGGGATCCCAGTCAGAGACAGCCCGAATGCGGGCGTCGAAATCCGCGAACACGGGAGCCAACTCTGGGGTCAGCAGCATCCTCGGATCAACAACGTCCACATCCAGTGTTCCCTGAGCCCATTTGGTCGGAACGTACGACCAGGCCTCGTCCATCTTCAGGAAGAAGAACTTCTGTTGCCACCCCCGCCAGTTGCCACCCCCGCCAGCTATCCTTAGTGGCGAAGGTGAACATGAATTTCTTGCTCCCGGATCCCCGAGGTAGCATGAAATAGAAGCCACCCTTCGGGACCACAGAGAGCTTGTAGTACTGCATAAAGATTATGAAATGGGGTTCTATCCCGAAGACGCCACACATGCAGAGGTAGGCGTTAAAATAGCAGAACGAGTTCGGGGGAAGCTGGTTCACAGCAATGCCATGAAATTTGCAGAACTCGCACACCATCTTCGGGGGAGGATACCGAAGACCGGCCTTCAGCTGGGCTCGAAAAACGGTAACCTCCTTACTATGGTTTGAAAAAGCATAATGGCTAGAACGAGGCAGCCTAGTAATGGCGTAAGAGGGAAGAAAGAATTTTTTCTTCCACCTCTCTAACTTTGCAGGGGTGGTGCAACAAGGATGGGCTAAAAGAGGCTGCCAGCTCTCAGGAATGGGCATTTTCGACATGAAAACGAGTTTGAAAACGGAAGAAAACAGTTTCCAGAGAAAAACTCAAAAGAACAGAGGGATCAAAACGCTCTGGAAAACAAAAACCCACCGAAAGATTTGCCAAAATCTGAGGACGCCGTCGTGAAAGTTGGCTGGAAAAAAGCTCTGATTAAGGTAGCTCCGCCACAGAAAGCAAGAAAATGCAAGAACAGGGGCAAAGCAGAGAAAAGAGCAGAAGAAAAAGCAAAGGGAACTTATGATGGAATGGGCTATTTATAAAGCCAGAGGTGGGTAACCGAAACATCGTCATAAGTACCCTTTGGAGGCGAACCGTCGCCGTAACTGCTCTCTGCACCTGAAAAGGCGTGCCCTCTGTAACCGACGTGACTCTCCTCCAATGGCAAAGCGCCACGTGTCAACCGCTGCGGAAAAATGGTGGACACGTCCTCCAAACGTCCCTTGAAAACTGGGACACGTCTTCTGACATCCCTGGAAAACTGGGACGCGCCGCTCAGACTGACACGCTTGGCCAAACAGACCTGCAGAAACAAAGAGCAGGCCAACTCGAGGACGCCAAGAGACAGGCTATGGCCGAACAGCCCATGACCTTCGGGCAAGAGGTGTATCTTCGGCACAGGCTCCGCCTCGAAGACACCAAAGAACAGGCCAAGGCCGAAGAGCCCATGATCTTCGGGCAAAAGGCGCATCCTCGGAACAGGTTAAGCTTCCAAAGAGACTCCCATAAACAACCTCGGAAAGAGATGCAAAACCGAAGTCTTCACTTCGGCTTTCCAAAGGGGGGCATGTGATAGCCAAACGCTATCGCCTCTATCTGGCCGAACTCCCTGCCACAAGAATGGCCAGAAGAAGCTGGCGCTACCCGAGAAAAGGTGTGATCATGCACCTCGGGAGATAGCCGAAGAGCTCCGAGCCCGGCACGCCAGGAAAACCCGAGGACACTACTTGCCCCCCCAAGGTTGTGAACAGATCGCCTTCGGAAAAGCGGCACCAGACATAGCGAGCCGAACATGATATCCCCGAAGGCGGAACTCCCTGAAACTGGGAACCCCCGAACTGAGGGCTTGTTTCCCGAAGAGGCTCTGTCCGTACCAAAGGACGACCTCACCCAGGGACCTCGGGAGTACGGCAGGAGCAGTTATGGAAGCATTTAAGGAAGCCTCTGACACATCCATTCGTAGACGCCACAATCCACCTCAAAAGGCGCACTGCCACGCTGACGCCATCAGAATCACATCATGGCCCGTCTCAGCACATGGCTCAAGGCAACCTGCTACCAGCTATCTGTCTCCTACGCCCAGAAATTCAGGAACATCCGACCGAACACGTGTCGCGATCTGAACGGGCTAGGCACTCCTATAAATACCAGGAATTAATACTTGGCAGGAGGCTGGTTGGAAAAACACTGCTCCCACACTCTGAGAAAATTACCAGGCGAGACTCCTCAGCCCTTTATGCTATTTTCTCTGCCTTTCTCTCAGCCACCACTGACTTGGGCGTCGGAGGCTCCCCCCCCGGAAAAACACTCCAGGGGCCTCCTAACCCTTTGTTTCTAAGCTTTCAGGCACTCTCCTATGGGCGATCCATTCCACCAGGCGTTCTTCCTCCCAGAAGTCTCCCTTCCAGTCATCATGACTCTAAACGATGAGGCCCCTGGCCATCAAGGCTCTCCCTCCCGAGGTTGTTATAGTGTCGACAGGTGGGTCAGGTAGCTTCTAAGCTCATCCCAAGCTTTCTGGCATTCTGTGTTCCATCGATGCTCCTGGGTCTCGGAGGTGTCGTCGCCCTTGGGGACTTTGGTGAGTACTTTGAAAAATGGACGACATTGGTTGCCGTACTTGGAAATGAATCTACTAAGGGAGGTGATTCTTCCGATAAGCCTTTGTATGTCTTTGATGGATGTAGGTGTTCGAAAATTTAGCAGGGCTTTGACTTTTTCAGGGTTAGCGTCTATTCCCCTTTCTGATACCATAAACCCGAGAAACTTTCCTGCACTTACTCCGAACACACACTTTTCGGGATTAAGACGTATGCCGAACTCCCGAAGCCGTTGGAAGGTTTCGGCTAGGTCGGTGATATGATTACTAGGCATTTTGCTCTTGACTATCATATCATCAATGTATACTTCCATATTTCTCCCAATCTGTGAATCGAATACCTTGTTCATCAGCCTTTGATAGGTGGCCCCTGCATTTTTAAGCCCGAAGGGCATTCTGACGTAGCAGTAGGTGCCCATTTCCGTGATGAAGGCTATTTTTTCTTCATCCTCGGGGTTCATCCGAATCTGATGATATCCGCTAAAGGCATCGAGGAAGCTGAGAAGCCCGTATTCGGCGGTTGCATCTACCAGCTGGTCTATGGCTGGCAAAGGGTAAGAATCTTTTGGGCAGGCGTCATTCAGATTTCGGAAGTCGATGCACATTCAGAGTTTTTCACTTCCCTCTTTCGTGGCAATAACCACGTTACTGAGCCATTCGGGGTATTTTACCTCTCTTATTACCCCGGCCTCAATGAGGCGATTAACTTCGGCTTTAACAAAGGAATTCTTGTGAGCCGATAGGCTCCATTTTTTCTGCCTAACTGGTCTGGCATTTGGTTGCACTCTAAGATTGTGGTGAATTATGCTGGGGTCGACCCCAGGCATATCCTTCGGCAAGTAGGCAAATAGATCTTTGTTCATACACAAGAAGGATACAAGCCTCTTTTTGTCTTCCTCGGCCAGTTTTTTCCCGATTCGGGTGTTTCGGCCAGGGGTCAACTCTACATCCTCTGTTTCTATTTTTTTGAGACTTTCAATTTCCTCCTCTATTGTTTCCCTGTCCATCAAGACCGTTTTTTCTTTTGCCGAAGTCTGTCGTTGGATCTTTGCTGGGCTTTGTCTAGCCCTTGTGAAGACCTTTCTGACTTCAGCTTGGTCAATGAAGATCTCTGCGTCTCCGTCTCTGGTAGCAAAGGTGACCGTTAAGTACTTTATGTTCGGGCGAATATGGAAGTTGCCCTGAGTCTGCCTTCCGAGGATAGCATTGTAAGCTGACGGCACATCAATGACTATAAATCTCATCCTGTCGGAGGCAATACACTTTTCCTGGCTATGGGGTGAGACCCCTTTCAGCATCGAAGGCAGGTCAATATATCCAAGGACTGGAAGTTCGGAAGGTCCGACGCTGAAGGTGGAGGAGCTGACTGGGCTGAGATCGCTTCTCGGAATGCCTAACTTAGTCAACAGATGAGAAAAGATGACGTCGGTGTTTGAGCCGTCATCAAGGAGTACCCTTTTGACATCCCAGTTTCCTATCCTTGCCATGACAATGAGTGGATCGTCATGGGGGAACTTTACTGTAGACCCACCTCTACGAGTGAGTCTACTTGGGGAGTTCCCGTACTCCATTACGGAGATTTCTCTTATCTTTTTCTTTCTTTCAGCCGAGGTATCCCGGTAGTGATGGTTTGGATAACCCCTGCTGATGGTGGCAGCTTTTTTTGAGGACTTTGGCCCCGACGTCTGTCCGAGTCATATTCTTCGTCGTCATCCCTCCTTTGTTCTTCCTTCCTTCCTTTTGGGGAAGGCATCTGCAAGTACCGACGAAGCTGACCCTGTTTGATTAGGGACTTGATATATTGCTAGTGTTGTACCCAAAAGCCAATCATGAGATGATTGTATTTTTTTTTGCACATTAAGTCATGATATTTTATTAAGGCATTAATCCAGCAATTATGTTCGTTGTTTTATTTCTACGTAACTTAACAAACATAATTGTAACCCTAGAATAATAATATTCTTAAACGTCCCTAGTCTAGTATTATTGTGGAAAGGGTTGCAATAATACATAGCGACTAGCATATCTGGAGACTAATATGAGATATGTAGTCTACATATGGGTACAAGTTGGAGAACTTGTGTACTGGACCTACCCACCATGAGAACACTACATGGATCATTATATGAGTGTCATAAGTGATTCTCATAGTGATCATGGTATGTGTAGTCCTTCGACCTAAGATCATCAAGGTTCCCTACATGTGAGTCACATACTTTGATACTTTCCTTTGTTGCTCGTAACTGAGTGAACTTGAAGGAGGTCATTGGGTATGTCACATATCATGTAGAGGGATTTGTATGATCAAGATGGGATTTGTCCCTCCTATGTAACGGGAGTGATATCTTCGGGCCCCTTGATAGAGTAAGACTTAGAAAAATGCATGGCCATGCTCGGATGAGTTAATATACGATATCAATGTCATCAGTTTAAGTTGGTCTACTCGGTAATCAAGAAACCAAAGATTGGGCTATACGAGAGTGACACATTCCATGTCTCGTGCTTAGTCTTGATATCTTGGACAAAGGGACAATGGCGTATATCGGTGATGATCATAAAGGTTTAGTCGAATCATCGACAATCTTGTCACTTGGGTAGCAATGATGTGTTGCTAGACACTGCTCATTGCTTATGATCATAAATGTGATTTATGATCATTTCCAATGTGGTAAGAGCCTATTGGGTCACACACATAGAGCTATTTGGATCATTAGAGTGCATGGGCTAATAATTTGGGTTATGGTTTCACAATAATTTCATATTAATAATGGGCCCAATAGTTGAGCCATTATTAAGCTTGAAATTAAAGCCTAATTGGATTATGGCTTTGAAACCTATTAGGCCTGGAAGTTGAGTCTCACTATAAATACAACTTCTAGTGAGAAATTCGCAGGTCTCCTTGCCCTAGCCTCTAAAAAGGACAGCCACACTCTTCTCTTGCAATTCCTTGGATGACGCAAGCTAGCACTGCGAGAGTAAGAGAAACGCATCTGTCGGGATGTGGTGGAAGCGTGGTGATCCCGAGAGGCTCGTGTGGATACCATAGAGCCTAAACACGTCAACTGTTTAGGTTTTTTGATTCGACTCTATAGTTGAGTGAGAGATCTCAACCGAAAATTAGGTATGAAAATTTTTGAACACCCGGTTTACCCTATTTCACTTGGATCCTGGAGGGTTTCGGTTAAATTCCGCTGCACTGTTTGGCTCCCGAAACCCATCATACATTTCTTCAGCTGGAAACAATCTTCGGTGTCATGGCCATGGTCCCGGTGAAACTGAAAGAATTTCTTCATGTTTCTTTTGTTTTCCGAGGTCATGGCCTTGGGTCTTGGGACTGTGATCCCTTGCATTTCTAGTGCCGTAAGGATGCTAGCTCTTATGGTGTTCAAGGGGGTGAATGTCATGGGCCTTTTCCCCCTCTGCTTTCAGGGCCTTTCTCCCTCGTTTTGATGTCGAGGTTGATGGCTGGGCCCTTCAGCGCGAGGGTGTTCTCATTTGGGTCCTCCCATCTTGAGTTCTTCGACCGTCATATGCTGTTCGGTCCTCCTATAGAACTCCCCAAGAGTTTCTGGGGGGTCTTTGGAAAACTCATAGAACAGTTGGGAGTCCCTCCGAAGTCCTTTGACCATCGCGAGGATGTGGATTTCTGGTCGAAAGTCGGGCACACTCAGCGCTTCTCGGTTAAACCTCTCAACGTAGTCATGAATGGTCTCCCCCCCTCGCTGAGCTATGTCGAACATTTGTACTGGTATTTTGGCAGTTGGTCTGCTACCAATGAACTGTTGAGTGAAGGGAGTGGATAGCTCTTGAAAGCTTAGCAAGCTTCCGTGGGCCAGAGAGTTATACCATGCTGTTGCCGGACCCGAAAGTACTACTTCGAAGCACTTACAAAGCGTAGCGTCATCTGCGCCATGGAGTACCATGCTTCGCTTCTACTTCGTCAGGTGTGCCTGAGGGTCACTTCATCCATCATAGGTTTCTAGGCGAGGCACCCTGAAATCGCTAGGCATGGGTGCCTCCACCACTTCGCGCACGAAAGGTGACTCTTCTCCGATGTAAAAGTTAGACAGCCTGGAGCAGACTGGTTTTCAGGATATCTGTCTCTCGACCTCCTCCAGTCTCCCCAGGATTTTTTCCATAAGGACAGCCGTGTTGACTTCTCCCTGCTACCGCGTGTTTGCCGGTAATGGTGAATTCCTCCTTCTTCTTGGGGAGCGACTTTGGCGGGGAGGAGACGGGGACGTTCGGTAGGGGGACGCACTCTGTCGGTAGGAGGCGCTAGTCTCTTTTGGGGCTCCCCTCCTAGTAGGTCGTACCTCAATGGGTTTGTTTTCTGTTGAGGAGGCATCAAGGGAGTCCCTGCTCCCAGAACTTCGGTGGGCGGACCTCGAACTCCTTTCCCGACGAGCAGCCGGGGGCGAGGCCCTTCGGACCAGAGGAGGTTGAGGCAACCTTTGATCTAGCTATTGGGTCATTTCGACAACGATGGAGCGTTGGAAGTCTCGTAGGAAGCCCATCATCACCGTTACAGTGCGGTCATCCTCCAGCACAGAAGTCTCTGCCACAGGCGGAGTGGTCACCAGCTGAGCCTTGGGCACAAGTGGGGATCTTGGAATCCCTTTGTCCTTTGAGCACCAAGTCTCTACGATGGTGGCATGGGAAAGAGTTCCCACAGACGGTGCCAAATGGTGCCCGGCGGCGGTTTCGTCATGTGACATAGTAGGAGTGAGGGGGACTTCCAGTGGAGGAAAGTGCTTGAGGAGGAGATTTCCCGGGAGAGGGAACCTGAAATACTTGGAAGACAGAGGTTAGGAAGTCCCCAGAGTGTGTTTCCGGGGAGGAGCCTCCGACGCCCAAGTTAGTACTCTGGAGATATGGAGGTGATAGAGAGTGGAGAAGTATGGTCTCTAGTGCTCTGCCCCTTTACCTGGGGTGTTCACCGAGTATCTATAGAGGAGCGAACAGTAGTAGTTCTCCTCATGTGGCCGTCCCAGATCGTGACACGTGTTCGATGGGATGCGATCCACGTCTTTGGGGAGCAAGGCGACACCCAGCCGATCATAGGCAGCCTGGCTAGGAGCCTAGGCAACCCGAGAGTAGCGTACTAGGGTGTCTCTATGAGCTGCGTGTTAGAACGTGTCTGGGGGCGGTGTGTCAGGGATGTGTCAGAGGCTCCTTAATTGCTCCTATCGTACGTTCCGAGGTTATTCTAGTATCACAGGAGTATGTTTCCCAAGGGTGGTCTTTCTCAGGGATACCCCCACTGCCGAGGATGGTTTAATCATCCCCCCGAGGTTGGCACTATCGTTTCCTGGAACGGAGGATTGCCGGGGTCGGATTAGGGAGGTTGAGCATCCTTCTTTCTTTGGCAAGTAGTTTCTCCGCCGAGGTTGGTAGTTTGTCAGAGTCTGGGGGTCCGGAAGGTAATGGGCACTTCGGCTATCATATACCATAATACATCTATGTTGACACCCAATTTTATCCGAGCACTAACTTTTGTTTAAGTTTTAGGTTAGAAAATTTATTTTAGAGGGCATTTTCATTTTTAGGGGCTCTTTGGTCATTCATAGGAGTTTGGTTCATTTTTGTCATTTTAGGGTTTTGCATAGTTCATTAGTCTAGTCATAGCTAGGTTACATTGTTGTTTTGGTCTACAAATCTTTAGTAATTTAGAATGGTCATCTAGGGTAGAAATAGGAATTAATTTAGTTTAGGCATTAATTTGGAGTCCTAAGATTTTTGTAGGTCCAATTTATGTAAAAAGAAAAAGTTTAGGTGGAAACCGAAGGTTTTTAGAAAGTTCACGACAAAACTGAAAAGTTTGAGGCAAATCTTTGAATTCCCAAAAGTATGAGGAAAATTTGGTAAAAGCTATAAAGTTCTAGGTGAAATCCGGCTTTTTAGCAAAGTTTTGGGCTAATGTGATTGATCCTGGAAATTTTGGGTCAAATTGAAATTCAAATAGAATTTAGGACCAAAACAACCACTTAAGAGTTTTCCTGGACTTGGACAACTATTTTGACCAGCTAACACCTAAGAGGTTTTAAACTCTATCAAATATGATTTGGATGAGTTTTAACTTCTAAAAACCTATTTGATCTTGCTTAAAACCCTTCTAGTATAAATAGGGGACATCATTTGGAGAAAAGAGGAGAAAATTTGAAAACCCTAGGTGGCGTTTGGTTGTACAAAATTGTTTTCCTTTTCCTTTTCTATTTCTAGTTTTCATTTTCCATGTATAGTTTTCTAAAATGCTTAGTTAAGAAAATTTTCTTCACAGCAAAATTTTATATTCTTACATTATTAAAACATTTGAATGCAATACTCATATAAAAGAAAAAAAATGTTCATATGATAAATAGAGCTTTCTTAGTCATAGTATTTTTCAACGTATAATACAATTCCAAAGAGAGCACTGATGCCCGTCAGCATCCTCACTGTGTGACACAGTGGCGTGAAGCAAGGACTTCCGTTATGAAGGTATCTGAATGAGAGACTTCTTGTGTGAGTGTGGCTGCAAGACTCAGCAAAGCAAGGGTTAGAGACTCCTTGGACTGTGTTTCCGAGGAAGGAGCCTCCAACACCCAAGTTAGTAAAAGTAGGATAAGTAAGGGGCAGAGCGGAAAGTAGAGAGTAGAGAACTCTCCTATGTTCTTACCAAGGTCTTCCTAAGTATTTATAGGGGGGCATAGGAAGGAGGCCGTTTGACACAGCCTACTGAGATTATGACACGTGTTCAGCTAGATTCGATCTATATCTCTGCAGATAGGTACCCCCAGCTGGCCCTAGGCCGTTCTAGCCAAACATGCCGGTGAAGTTACTGTGACAGAGGTGTCTATGGCAGGGGCGTGTGCAACGTTTCTTTGTCAGAGGCTTCTTAACCGTTCTTGTCGTATCTTCTTAAGACCCCTTCGGTGCATAGGGCTCCTTCAGAATAGGAGGTCCCTCTTAGCCTGATACCACTACTGAGGACTGCCAGGAGAGGCCCCTCGGCAGAGTGGGGCACGTTCGATAGACGCTGTTAATTTCCAAGGATGGGGATATGATTTCCCAAACTTGGTGGGTTCACCATTTCGAAGGTGCTAGTGCGTACCGTTTCCAAGGTCGTGCCTAGCTCACCGAGGGTGGATTTTGGCGAGGTGATTCGAAGATCTTGGGGACCCTGGCCTTTTGGTTATAGGGTGGTGTTCTTTTCTGAGGATGGTAAGGGCCCCTCTTTCCCGAGGTTGGTCACTCATGTTCTCCGAGGGTGGTACTTGTTACACCCGGAAAGGGCTAGATGACTAAGTCCCGGGTTGAGTGGATGAGTGGCATAAAAAGTTTCCTAATTTGGAAACTTAGCAATTAAATTAAGGAGACATGGAATTAATTAATGAATGGGCATTAATGAGTGTGGACACTCTAGGAATTATGCTTGGCTTAGGCCAAGAGATTTGGTGATGAAAATGAGGGAAATTAAAGTTGAGGGACTCAATTGCTCAAAGGAAAAGTTTGTGGGAGGACTCAATTGAACAATTGAAGAAAGGTGGAGGGCCAAAGGAGGGATTGGACCATTTTGCATGGCATTTTAAGCCATGGCCGGCCATCCCATGATTTTTTGCTATTTAAAATGGCCACATAAGCCTCCACTCACATTATTTAAATTGTCCATTTGGACTTTACTCTACCATCACCATAAACAAATATTTTGCCCATCATTTTTGACTAGTCTTTGTCTCCTACTTTACATTATTTAATTCTCCCCACCATCACTTGTCCAATCAATGCTTTAATGAGCAATTGACTAAATCTCCCCCTTTCCATTAAAAAATTTGGCCATGCCATATAAATTAAACAAATGGGATGTTTTGATGGGACACCACTTTCTTTTGTCCAAGGATTATTGCAATTGACTAATTCTCCCCTTTTGAAATTCAAATGGCCGGCCACCTTGCATTTGGTGTTGCATTTGCTAGTAAATGGCCGCCCATCACCACTCCACCTCATTTTCACTCTCATTTCACATCTTTCACTCTCTCTCTAAGCCATACGCTCTCTCTTCTCTCTAAGTTTCGGCCATGAGTGTTCTTCCAAGCTTCACCTTCTTCCTTCACTCTACCATTCGGCCATGACTAGAAACACTCATCCTCACACATGCAAACACATTTTCTTAGTGATTTCGTACTTCTAAACCCATCTAGAGCATGAATCAAGCAAGATGTTCAAGAAATCCCACTTGAAAGTTTCGGCCATATGGAGAAATTAGTGTTCTTGAGCTTTACTCATGAGCTCATGAGCATGCATGGCATTTCTAAGCCATGAGGAGCAAGAAAATCAAGGAGAACATCAAGGAAGAACAAGCTCAAATTTCGGCCAAAGAAAGGTTTTAAGTGAATTCAAGTTTTCTTGGTAGTTTCATGTGTTGAGCTAGATATTACTCTCTAATGTCTCGGCTATGTTGGATTTTTGCAAGGAAAAACTCTTGAAGATTCGGCCATGGAGGATTTTGAGTGTTCTTGAGCTCAACTCAAGAGCTCATGAACATGGATGGCGATTTTAAGCCATAAGAAGCAAAGAAATTGAGGAGAACTCCAAGAAAAAGCAAGGATGGATTTTTGGCCATGAGTGTACATGGCATTTTGAGGCATAAAACCAAGTGTTCTTGGTGCCTTGAAGCTTGTATGGCCATTTCAAGCAAGGAAACAAGCAAAAGATGCAAGGAAAAGCAATAAGTATATTCGGCCAAGTGTGAATCTTGGCATGTATGTGCATTTTTCCAAGTGTTCTTGGTAGTAAAGATGTTCTTGTAAGTGTAAAAGGCCATAACCAAGAGTTGGATGCAAAAGGAGGAGTTTGGTAAGCAAAATCAAGCCATGGAAGATTCGGCCATGATGTGCTTTTGTGAAGTTGTGTGCAAAACCATGTGTTCATGGTACCTATGTAAATATGAAGACGAAATAAAGAGAAGTTTGGCCATAAGTGCCATTTTTGGTGGTTGTGTGTGTAATCCATGTGTTCATGGTATCTAGGTGTTCCCAGTAAAAAGTGATGCCAAAATGGTAAAGGAAAGTGATGATAGATTCGGCCATAATGACAAGTTGGTGAAAAATTGGTGTTAGCCAAGTGTTCTTGGCATAAATGAGTCCTTAGAAAACGTATGGGACTAAATTGAGCAAAAGAAAGAAGTAATGGGGCTAATTGGGCCAAGAGTTAAATTTGAAGGCCCAAATTGAAAACCAAGTATTCTTGGTCCAAAAACTCTTAAATGGGCTATTTTGGGCTATAATGGTATTATTGGCAAATGGGCTAAAATCCTGGAAAAGGTTAATATGGGCCCAAATCCTGGAGAAGTTAAATGGGCCAAATCCTGAAAAGGTAAAATTGGGCCTAAATGTTAAGCTGGTCCAAGTCCAGAAAAGAAATTAAAAGGCCAAGTGGGCCTGAGGAATTAAAAGGCCGAGTGGGCTTGAAAAGATAAAAGGCCAAGTGGGCCTGAGTTAATTAAAAGGCCAAGCGGGCTTGGATTAATAAAAGGCCCAGTGGGCCTGAGTTCCAGAGAAGGCCAGTTGGGCCTGAGTTCCAGAAAAGGCCAAGTGGGCCTGAGTTCCAGAAAAGGCCAAGTGGGCCTGAACTCCAGAAAAGTGCAAATTGGGCCTGGATTTCCAAGAAAAGGCCAGTGTAGGCCTGAGTTCACAGAAAATTGGGCCTCAGTTCACAGAAAGGCTAAATGGGCCTTTACCTCCTTAAGTGAGGTTGAGTAAGTTAAACCAAGTATGCTTGGTAAATTATGGTTCTCTTGTTTAATGAAAAGCAATTAAGTAACTTGTTAGTATTTTGGGCTTTATAGGTCCATTAAGGCAAAGAGAGAGTTACAACAACAAACAAAGCAAAGCAAGGCAAAGAGAATGAGCAAAAAGGTTACACAAATGTTGGTAAGGATTCCTATACTCACTTATTACATGGTACATTTCCATAAATTTCATAGTGAGTATTAGTGCCCCTATGTGATGGTCAAAGAACCAACTGACCATAGGTGTGCATGATAGGGCTATGTGGTTGTTACTTTTTGTGAGGACTCATGATACTTTCTTAGTTGAATAATTGGGCACATAAGTATATAATGGATGAAGTAGTGTTGCTTTGGCAACTATGGTTATAGTTTACTCATGAGTAATTAGCAAGCATTTAGGGCTAGGAATTGGGTTTGGCCAACTAAATTCCCAGGCTAAGGAGCGCTCAGTAGGTTATAAAAAATAAATGGCATGCCGGGATTAGTGGCATGGATTATGCTAATGCTTGTGATGCCCACAATGACATGGAACATGATGTTACAAGGACAGTGTTGTGTGTGTTGAGTTGCGTGCTTCTCTGAAATTGTTTGTGCATGCTGACCCATATTCTTATTTTTATTGTTATTGTGCTATATCTTGTGTTTTCTTTGTTTTAGTGTTTTCCTTGGCAGGAACATGGATTAATTGCCATTACATTCTTGGCACAAGTTTAGGCTTTGGAAGCCATATGATGACTTTGAAAGTCATGAGATAATTACCTCACTAGGCATTGGATGCCGTCGGGATCCTTACTGAGTTTTATAAACTCACCAGCGCTGATATACATTTTGTAGGAAATGGATTGCTTGAAGGTCAAGCTAGGAGTACGGGAGTACTCTTTTAATTTGCTAAAGGGTTGGGTATGTGATTAGTATTGCTCATTATATTCATTTGACTCTAAGTGACTTATGTGGTATAGATTGCTTGGGAATCAAGCTAATGGTTTGGACTTCCTTGTGCAGGCTTATGGAGTTTAGAAGTTGTGGGAACAAGGTCTATTAAGCTGGAATGTGTTCCAGGTTATTATGAGTCAAGGTTTGGGTAGTATGAGAGCGTGGTCTGTAAAACCTGAACCTGGCTAATTAGAGACATATAGCATCATTGGTACATTTTCCTTTCCAAGTAGGTGATGCTTTATTGTTGCGTCTATGATCGTGATTAGCCTTGGATGATTATATGCCATGTTTGCATGGTTTTATGCAGATGGAATGCCATGATGGATATTCATGTTATGTGTACTAGACTTGGCTGATGCTCATGGACATAAAAATGTGTTTTCAAAATTGATAATGAGATGGGCTTCTTGGTTGCCATGCATTGGATTAGTAAACCTGATGGACACACATTCTATGCACTTAATGGCTTAAGTGTATGCTTTACTTGTATTACGAGTGTAATTAGTTGAGTATGTGCATCTAAGGAAAGATTTCCAGTGAATCTAGATACGCATGGATATTGTTTTCTAGTTGTTGAGATGGCATCTAAAGACTTGATATGCATGTGAACTGACTAAGTGGTAAAGTCCATAAATGGAACACTAGAATTCCACGTAGGTATTAGCTCATTCCTGAAGAGCACCTTGACAACATATTGAAAGTATTTAAGTAACAAGCTAGTACCAGAATAGATCCTGGGGTCACGCTGTAGGTGCTCATAATATTTAATTAAGCCCTTTCGTTTAAGTAACTTCCGCTGCATTACTCTGATAATCGGGCCCAGGTAGGGCAGGGGCAGTTTGGGGCGTGATAGTACTCCTCAGGTTAATTTGGGAATTCTCCAAGGGTAATAGCCATTTGGCTATACAAATCCAAAGAGAGCATAATATCAAATATAATTAGATACAATAAAGTCAATGTTTATGGGAGTAAACTCTACACTGTTGGTAAT
>SMDT01001021.1:0-117254 GCA_005392925.1 Aquilaria sinensis | reverse complement strand
CAATCAACACAGACAGGATTACTGGTATGAATTCCAACCAAACTACAGTTCAGTCAAAAACCTATATAAATTCAACCAGAAATCCAAATCCAAATCCGTAAAATAGTCTATCAACTAGAGACATAGTCCTATCATCACATTAATTCGCACATCCAGAAACACAACATACAAATTATGGCACATTTTCTAAGTGCACATATCAACAGTAGAGCATATGCTCTTGTTCACGGTGAGAATCTCCAGCCAATTGCTCTAAAACCTATTCCACCATATTCTCAACATATGCCTATATTATTACAGATCACGGCATGGAGCTACTCAAAATATTGAATGCTTACTCATGTATATGCTTTCTTGATACCCATAAATCTTTTTGAATTACTCAAAATATGGATTCCAAAAGATGGAAAAAGAGCTCCGCGCTTACCTGACGATTCGGTGATTGAGAGAACGGAACCTGGGATCACGCAAATCAGTGATGTGAACAAAGAGCGGATGAGATTTTAGGAAGATGAGAAGAAGAGAGACTGGTGTCAGTAACAGAACGAGAAGATGGGATCTGAAGAATGAGAGCCCACCTGTAATCGACAGAAGTGGGTTGACACAAAAATCGTTCTTACTTCATCACAATCTTATGGCACAATGAGGAGGAAATAAACTTTTGGGACCAAAACGATAAAAGAAGAAAAATGTACTTGCTAGCAGTAGTTAGACCAAAACTCCATCTAACATCATGGACGGTGGAGATGAAGCCTGTATCGATACAGGCCCGTATTTTAGAACGACCCACTTCTCTACTATGTGCTTTGCAATTACTCTACCAATGATCAGGCTAGAGGTTCTACGAGTTAGTGAGGATCTTAGAGTATAACATGCTCCTTCCCTCATGCAATGGTAACTTCATTAATCAAATGATGAATGGTATCTTTAGTAGGTTGTTATTGTGGCAGTCATTCCTTCCTCTAACTCTGTCACGGTCATTATTAACCCTGGGCTTGCCTTCCGCTCTGCAAGTGTCATCCCCCATTTCTCCATTCCTTAAGATGTATTTGTTTAATTTTCCTCCTTTGTTGATTTCTTGGTCTTGTCCTTTAAAAGCTTGTAGTTGTTAGTATCATGGCCTTAGACCTTGTGAAGTTCACAATACTAATCTACCCTTGGTCCAATTTGGTCCCCCTTCATGGTCTCCTTTTTTTTTTAATGGTAAAAATAAATTTTAAAAAAGGTACAAGTGTCATCTATGAGGAAAAAATGGTCTCAGGCCATTTCAGGTACTTCTTATGATGTATTGGATGAAGGATGACAGATCTAGAAGCAGTAAGAGGGGTGTATTCCTTGAACCATGACCAATCTGTTTGGTCATGAATAGAATCCTTCTTAGAGGAGATTTTTTTGTAACAATCTTTATTGTCATGCCTTAGTTCTTGGAAGGTGTGTGATTTTTAGGAGCCCGCGAGTTTTTCTTCTGTTGCTCCATACATAAATAGATGCATTCATGAACTCTTCTAAGAACTTTTGCCTCTTGTTGGAAGGTTTGCTCATTCCTTGACAAACTCTGAGTCTAGTTGGAGTCCTCCCGCCCCCAGCAACACAAACTCATTTTATGCCAAATTAGGTATGTTCAACGCTTCTTTGTTGAAGCGATTAACATATCTTCTAAAGGATTCTCCCTTCTTTTGCCTTACAAAAAATAAATGGGTACATACCCTTGTATGAGACTTCCCACTTAGGAAAACTAAACCAAACTAATCCCAGAATCCTAAACCTAAAAGACTTGAACGACAACAAACATGCACTACTAAAATATATGACTTTTCCAATTGCCATTTACCAACGCGCAGCAATTGGTAAGTGCAATTTACCAACTGCTGCACGTTGGTAAATGGCAGTTGGTATTCAATACGTTGGAAAATTTTTTACCAACGCACAATTAATAACGCGTTGGTAAATTCGAATGCGTAGAAGTTGGTAAAATTAACGTTGGTAATTACCAACGGTCATGAACCAGGCTTGGTTTCCATCAGTTTGTTGTAGTTACCAACTGCCAGCAGTTGGTAAGTAAGTTACCAACTGGTGGGCAGTTGATAACTTACCAACTACGAGCAGTTGGTAACTTTACCAACTGCCTGACAGTTGGTAGAAACCCGCATTGGTTGTTACCAACTTACATGGTAAGGGAGTTGTTATGAAGCTGTTGGTTATTTTGAACTTGCATTCGCGTTGGTAACAAGATGACAGGCGGTAATTACTAACGCGCGCAAGTTGGTAAGTTCCCCATTTGCACGTTGGTAATATACATTAAACGTTCCAGGTTTCGGTTGTTTCGTATTTTTCCCGGTTTGAATACACATTCAAAATTAACATGTCATTTCAAAAGTTCCCCCCAGCTTTACTCAGCAATAAACATTACACAGCTATGCAAACGTAACTAAAATAAAATATTCTCAAAGACAGCATAATTAAAACAATAACATATATGTCTGGAAGAAAGCATACAACATTCAACGGATTACACATTTCAGTAACTTCAACTGAGTCTTAATTAGGTCTAAAAATTATTATGTCAGTCTGATAACACAAGAACTTTGGAAATGTGCTAACCTGTTCATGACGCCCATCACTGAGTCCAGACTATCTCCTCATCCTCCGAGTCCGAGTCAGCAGGATACTGTGTAACTGGTTGAGCTGGCGGGCACGGAAGGTTTAGCGAACGACAAATAATCTCCAACTGAGCCCGGGTTTGCCTCCAATGCGGCTCTCTAAGCCTCCATCTCTGCTCTCTATCTCCTCTTAATTCTCTCGAGCTTCCTCTCGTACTCCGCATCCCTTCACGCATTCTCCTCCGCCATCATCTTCTGTACTTGCTCGTTGAATTGCGGTGTCTGTGTGATGTTGATAGGCAGGATGGCACCTGGCTGTCGGCGTCCCGGTATGGCACATTGCTCCCATCCTAATCCAAACACACGGCTCCGATCCTAATCCTAATCCTAATCCAAATACACTGCTCCGATCCTAATCCTAATCCAAATACACGGTTACTGTACATCCAACTACGGGCGGATTCCATTACAAACAAAATTGTTCCTAATCATAAACACCTCAATCTATTAAATGATATACGTAGTCAAGTTTTATATTGAGTTAATAAAAATAACATGGTGTTCAGTAATGTTTACGTAAGTAACTTAAAAAATTGGAAGATAAACAAAGTTTATTCTCAATATTATTGTTCTTATGATTAACGTACGATCATTATTATTGTTCTTATTGTTCGTAGTTTGTAAATTACAAATTTTCTTCATTATATTTTATTACATATAGGCTTTACTAAGTAAAAAAGGTAATGAATAAAGAATTTAATGTTTAGGATGAGGGTTAAAACTGTCCAGATTATTCCTGTATGGTTTAGGGTTTTAAGGTTAGAGTTTGAGGGTTTATGATTTGGATTAAGAGCTTATAGTTAAGGTTAAGGTTAAGGTTAGAGTCTTGGGTTTATGGGGCTTAGGGTTCAGATTTTTTATTTACCGTTTATGGTAATGTTAAAATTAGTGTTAAGGTTAGGGTCTAAGTTTATGTCTATTAGAGTTTAGATTTAGGTATAGGGTTGATACTGCTACAAGTATAGACTTATAGTTTAGGTTAGATTTTGTCTTTAGTGTTTTAAAGTTTAGGTTTAGGGTCTTGGGTTTAAGTTTAGATTTATGGTCTAAGGTAAAGGTTAGGGTTACGAAGCAGTTTGCGTTCAAGTCATGCTTGGTACAATCAGGCTAGCTGGATTTTTTCGAAGGACAGTGACTCCTCCTATTCAATGGTCGTCATTTATTAGTGAAAACGAGTATCAAACCAAGATCTTAGAAATGATTTTGTACTTCGGTGTTGGTCTGAGTTGTGACCCGCTCTGTTGCATGTCCTTTCCTTTTGTTCTTTTTTATTGTTGGGTTTAGTTGCTTCTTTTGGAAGGTTGGTGACATTTTATCATGAAAATATCTTTTCAATTCTCGATTTCACCATTCTCCTACTTTAACTTTTCTTTTTTTCTGAAACACATTTCTAGTCCCAATATTATTTTCGTTTCTGATATTAGACCATAAGTTTAATAAATTATAGTTTTTTTGTTTAGTTCCTTGCTTATTTTTTTTAATGTTTTATTTTCTAAACTAAAATATCAGTCACCATGGTTTATTTATTTTTTTAATGAAATAAGACTTTTTTTTTCTTAACTTTTCCAAAGTCAATTGTTAAACTCGTAATACCTAAAGTTTTTACATTTTCTCTATTGGTCTCCAAATTAATTTTTTAATTTTTCTGCATTATTATTGTCATTTTATTGCAACATGGTTTCAACATATAATAATAATTTTTATTATCATTACACCATGACATAATATAACTATTTACACTAAAGCACTCCAACGCACAAAGAAATAATTAACTTATACAAATAATTTGGAGATTTTTTTTATGATTTAGGGATTAAGAATTTTTATGGGGTTTAGAGATATAGAATTAGGATTTAGGGTTTTTAAGGGTTTATGATTATTGAATTATAAATATTACAGTATTGAAATTTAGGGTTTAGGGATTTATATTTGGAATTTAAGGTTAATTAATGGTATATCAAGTTTAGGGTTTTACATCTTTGGGTTTAATTGAGGGTTTAGGGATATAGAATGTGGATTTAGGGTTTAATTAATTATTAAGGTTTGGGATTTATTCTTATGATTCTTACTTCCTTGTATATGATATCATGTCTTTATTAAATTTAATTTTTGAAATTATGTTTATAGAGAAAATTTCATGAACTTATATATATTTATGATTGTACCAAATATATAATTATATTCATGTGTGTGTGTGTGTGTGTGTGTGTGTGTGTAATTATATATTTATATGTACGGGGAATGCTGGTTATATAGGATAATTCAATTAAAAAAATTAAATGATGGACGATGAATAAGTAATTATTCATGACACTTTTGTTAAGGTATTAAAGTAAAGGGTAGAACTATAATTTTGTTAAGGATGCAGGATTGAGTGTAAATTAAGTTTAGGTATTGAAAAACTATGTCTAATTAGACATATGTCTACCATATAATAATTATTAACCAGCCTAGTGTCATTTCAGCGAGACATTCTTCAATTTCATTTCCTTTTTTTTTCACACATTCTTTGTTTGTTTTTGTTATTTCCCCTATTTTTTGGCACATAATAAATCTTTTTATTTATCCTTTTAAAATACATGAATAAAAAAATAGACAAATAAATCAACAACAAAAAATGTACAAATGAACATTACAAATTATTTACTATTTTAAATTATGCTAAATAATTGCGCACATAAATATACTACCTACACAAATCACTTAAAACTAATAATTTCATATTTTATAATTAATCCCGAAAATAAACAAAAAATTGTAAGAAAATGCACATAAATTTGCAATTGTAATGGGTAACCTAAAAACTAAATCTCCAACCAAATACAACACAAAATAACAAATATTGCACATATTTCAAACCAAATTAACATGTAATAATCCGGAAATGCGTATTTATTGGGGAAAAATTGAAAAAATATGAAATAAATGCGGTTACCTCAAATCAAAATGTTTACTTCCTTCAAATACCTCCAAATAACTTCAATCCTGCAATAAAAACCAAAATCTTCAACCCATTATCAACCAAGAAGCTCAAATAGGGAGAAATACCGAAAAAAAATTTGAAAAATACTTGGAAAAAAAGTTAACTAACCTTCAGATCATGGTAAACGACACCAGATCCACGCATTTCCAACCTGGAAGAAGCTGTTTCGGGCCCCAATCGACGACTCCACGTGAATGTGTGTGCTGTGCGAAGAAGACGAGTTGCAGGGGAGAGAGAGACGCGTTTGAGTCGCGACGAGGAAGACGACTGGCGCTGGGGGGGATTTAAAAACAACTTTTCCAACGGCTAAGGCCGTTGGAAACCTAAGGCCGAAACGCACCGTTTCATTAATCAGCTTCCAACGGTTGAAGCCGTTGGTAAACGTACAAGACCTTTTTTTCCAACGGCTTAAGCCGTTGGAAAGATTACACATTCATTTTCCTAATTATTATATATCTTTTCCAACGCGTGACTGTAGGAACCTATTCCAACGGTCACAACCGTTGCTAACTACCAACGGCTTAGCCGTTGGTAACAAAAAAAAATAACACTATAAGGATGAGGATTATTTGCTATGAAAATTTCCTACGAAAAAAAGCGTAGCAAAATTATTCGCATGAAAACCGTCGGACAAAATCTTATGTCCGACGGTTTTCATTCAATAAATTTCTGACACAAAAAAGCGTAGGATAAATGTCAGCGTAAAATGGTGGGAATTAATGGCGCCAATTTGTCTGACGGTTTTGAGGCGAATTAATGGGTAGGGACCACATATGTAGGAAAAGCGTCGGACACATTATCCGACGCTTTTCCTGCATTTTTAGTCCTACGTTTTTGAGACAAAAAAGTATCCGACGCTTTTCCTTTATTTTTTTTTCCTACGGTTTTGAGACAAAAAAAGAGTGAGTGTCTTAAAAATGTAGGAATTTTAATCCTGCAATTTTCCTACAGTTTCTTTTTCCTACATTTTTTTGACGTTAGTTACTACAACTTTCCTACATTATTCTTGCAGTTTAACTTTTCATATATACCTACGATATTGCTACAAATTTTGGCTATAAATACCTCCCCCCTTCTCTTCTCCAACTCATCCCAGCAACAATTTCTACATCAAATTTCACTTCCGCTTCAACATCTTCTTCAGCTCAATAGAGGTATTTATAAGTAATTTATAGATTAGTAATTTATCTGTTAATTATTTATTTGTTATAAGATATGCATATGTTGTTTTAGGTAGCTGACTTTAGAGGTTAGTGATTTAAATGGTAATTATTTATTTTTTATGAGATATACTTATGTTGTTTTAGGTAGCTGACTTATCACAGCATGTAGTTGCATAATATAAGTATTTATTTATTGTACCTTAGATTCTCCATCCATGATTGTGTTGATGAAAAATATAATATTGGTCCGATTCAGATTGTTGGCAAACAAGATGTATTGGATTAAGTTATATTTGTAATTAACATAATCATGGATTGTCCAAGTTGGACAGTTGAAACTTGTATAAGCAGTATTTTCAGTTAATGTGTTCTTGTCGTAGTAGCAATATGTGAAATTTGGTAGAGTATTTCCCAAATTGTTCCCGTCGTGTGTTTCTCAATAAGTTGATATTATTGAGAAACACTGTGAACGGGAACTGAAGGGAAATGCTGCCAAAATTTACATAAAATGCTACTAACATGGAACAGTTAAAATGGTTTACTGCTTATACAACTTTCAATGGAGTAGGGCCCTTACCTTAATGGAGTAGCTAGGTAGTTCAGTTATAGAATGTATGAGGTGTATGCATGACATATATAAGTAATTCATTTACATTTTCATTATATTTATATTATATGAAATGTAATAAATATATTATGTATTTATGTTGAGGGTTTTTACTGTCTATTTTACAAGAGAAACAAAATGGCTGCTAATGGACGTGAGTGGATATACCAGAGGATAGATACTGATGGATATATGAATTCTGCATTTATGGCTGGTGTTAATGAGTTTCTACAGTTTGCATTTAGTGGGAAGGAGTAAAAATGATTAAATGCCCTTGTCGTAAATGTAATAACAGATTTTATCGAATAGAGCTGAAAGTTAGAGAGCATTTGTTTCGATATGGATTTACGCCAAACTATTACATATGGCACTGTCACAATGAACAATATGATAGCAATCTGCACAATTTCAATATGGCCTGTAGCTATTTTCCATCGCAGTTATATGGAGGGACAAGGGGAGAATCAAGTAGTGTAAATGCGTATGAACAGATGGTATGTGAATCAATGGGTCCGTTATCATTGAATTTAGGATCTGAAAATAGTGAAAGAATGTTGGTGGATGAAGAGTTTATCGATACTGATGTCGAAGAACCTAATAATGGCAGTGATAATAATGATAATGTGTTCGATGTGTCTAAAATGAGAGAGGGGTTACCTAATCTGACCGCACAACAATTTTATAATTTGTTGGATGATGCAAATGCACCATTGTGGGATGTGTGCACTAAACAAACACGATTGTTTGCAATGACCCAATTGTTAAGTTGCAAAAGTGAGTTTAATATGACAGATCGTTGTTTCGATAGAGTACTGGAGCTTATGAAAGAAATGTTGCCTGAAAGTAATAGACTCCCATCCACCCTATATGATGCGAAACAACTCACAAAAGGACTTGGGTTGCCATATATAAAAATTCATGCATGTGAGAATAACTGTATGCTATTCTATCGGGAAGATGAAAAATTAACACATTGTCGTGAATGTGGAAGTAGTAGATATAAAGAAAGAGTAACCTCCGGAAGGAAGACGTTGATTCCGAAAAAATTGTTACGGTATCTACCAATAACAAGCAGGTTGAAGCGCTTGTACATGTCATCAAAAACAGCGACTCACATGACTTGGCATGCTTATAATAAATCATGCAATGATGGAAGTATGGGTCATCCATGTCAGTCTGAAGCGTGGCGTCACGTAGATCGAACATTCCCATCATTCGCTGATGAAATTAGAAATGTTAGGCTCGGATTGTGTACCGATGGATTTAACCCGAATAATGTTGTTGGTGGAACATACACGATATGGCCAATCTTTATAGTTGTTTACAATCTTCCGCCAGAATTGTGTATGAAAGAACCCTTCATCTTTATGACTCTCCTAATTCCTGGTCCTAGAGCACCAGGACGCAACATTGATGTATTTTTACGACCATTGATTGAGGAGCTCAAAACTTTATGGTCGGAAGGGGTTGTTACATGGGACAGTTATCGACAACAAAATTTTCTTATGAAGGCATGTTTATTATGGACAATTAATGATTTTCCTGCACTAGGAAACCTTTCAGGTTGGAGTACCCATGGTAAGCTGGCGTGTCCATATTGCATGGATGAAATTGACACATTTATGTTGAAGAAATGCAGAAAGCCATGTTGGTTTGATTGTCACAGGGTTTTTTTACCACATAATCACACATTCCGTTCGAATGTAACATCGTTCATCCCAGGGAAGAAGGTTAGTGCTGTCGCTAGTCCATATAAGTCAGGTGAGGAAATACATGCTATGTTGGTTGGGTATTGTTTTCCTCCGTTTGGCTCTTCATATGATAAACACCGAGTTGCGGGGTTTGGAGAGTGGCATAATTGGTTAAAGCGGAGTATATTCTGGGAGTTACCGTACTGGAAGCATTTGCTAGTTCGCCATAATTTGGACGTCATGCATATTGAAAAAAATTGTTTCGAGAATATTTTTAATATTGTTATGGATATACGTGGGAAAACAAAAGATAACTCCAATTCTCGCCTTTCGCTTCAGGAGTTAAAAAATATGCGGCGTGAACTACATTTACGAAATATTAGGGGGAAATGTGTAAAACCAAAAGCATCTTATACGTTGAGTCGGGAACATATAAGAGATGTTACTCTGTGGCTGAGAACGATAAAGATGCCTGATGGGTATGCCTCGAACTTGGGTCGTACGGTTAACTTGAGTGACGGTACATTCTATAACTTCAAGAGTCACGATTGTCATGTGTTAATGCAGAGGTTGCTTCCTATTGCATTACGTGGGTATATGCCAGGTCCTATATGGGAGACGATTTCTGAGTTTTGCTCATTTTTCAGAACCTTATGCACAAGTAGGATTCGATTTGATGACATACAACAGTTGGAGCGGAATATAGTGGTTACCATATGTAAGCTAGAGAAGATATTCCCTCCTGCCTTTTTTGATTCGATGGAACATCTTGTTATCCACCTCCCTCTTGAGGCAAAGTTGTGTGGTCCAGTTCAATTTCGATGGATGTACCCATTTGAAAGGTAATTTTTTAATCTGCATTCATATTTCTGTCAATAATTTTCATATATTATATGTCGATAATTTTTGCATATTACATGTCATTAATTGTTTAATTTTTTTAACTTCGCAGACTAATGCGGTCATTGAAGCGAAAGGCTAGAAATAAAGCCGCAATTGAAGGATCAATTGTGGAAGCGTACTTGGTGCAAGAAATGTCTACATTCTGTAGCCATTACTTTGAAGTAAATATTCCAACACGGTTAAACAGGGTCCCACGAAATGATGATATTGCTATTCCTGTGGCTGATGTCGAGGGTCAATTGTTATCTATCTTCAATACAAGATGTCGTAACATACCCAACTGCGGGCGACAACGCTTACTTGATCCCACTGAGAAACATCAAATGCATATCTACACTTTGCGCAACTGCAATGAGATTATACCGATTGTCAGGTAACATATATGTAAACAACTGTGAGGGTTTTTATATCAATCTGATTGCTTTAATTCATTATTGACTAGTTATCATTTCAGGCACTTTGACTCTTATATATCAACAAGATTTCCCCAATTAGGTGAAAGTGAATTACAAAGTTATCGAGATCAGCATTTGACCGAATGGTTCTCATCATACGTGAGTTTCATGGCGTGATAATTTTTATGTTCCTAATTGTGTTCTGTTTGAATATACTGTGCAATTATGTTATTATATTAACTTTATATTTTCAGGTTAACCGTTTCAAGGATAAATTAGATCCTCGTATTGTTCAATTAGCCCGTGGTCCTATTCGAGTTGCCGTTTCATACAATGGATGTATTGTGAATGGTTTTCGTTTCCACACACAATCCTACGGCAAAGACAAAACGACACAGAATTATGGTGTTTGCGTGAAGGGTGAGACATGGGGATCCAGTGGGTATGATTTTTATGGCCTTATTGATGAGATTATACGTATTGAGTACCACGGGAGTGGGTATGAAGTCATGACGCTGTTCAAATGTACTTGGTTTGATCCGACACGTGGTGTTTGAACTTGCGCACGTACTGGTGTTGTTGACGTTAAATGGAAGTCAAGATTATCACCACCTGAGCCGTTTATCTTTGCGACCCAGGCTCAACAAGTTTACTACTGTGAGTACCCTAACAAGACTCTTCATCAGTGGTGGCCGGTGGTTAAGACGAAGCCACGAGCTTTCATCGATTAGTCATCGAATAATTTTAGTATTCAATCTGACGAGAATGAGGAAATGTCTGATGAGCAAACATGTCGGTTATAAACCACAAATGAGCCGTTCCAAGAAGTGATTTCAAGTGAAGTACTAATGGTAACAACTGATGGCATTGCCCTTGATGAGATTAACATACTTGTCGATTTAACGTGTGTTCCTGAAATCGTGCAACAACATGGATGAGAACATCGAGGTCACATAAGTTGATGGGGATACATCAGATGATGAAGCATCGCTCGATAGTTTAGAGTCGGATGAAGGCGATGATGTTTGATTAAGTGTAATTGTTTAAAACATTTGCATGTTTTATTTGAAATCGTAATGTAACTTTGATTGCATTTATGTTTTGGATTTTTAGAAAAAAAGTTTATGAAATTTAATCATCAAATTTCTAATTACCTGTGTCGGTGAAATGAAAATAATTAACTTTTTTCCAATTGTTATTAGTAAGGTACATTACCTCTTATCACGTATCCTGTTTAACTACTTTCCGTTAATTTCAGAGTTATATCTACTAGAAATTGCGTACGTCGCATAGAAAATGAGGTGCATGGTTGATTTTATATTTTGGTCATTTTTTCATTATTAATGATTAAATTTTTTAATTGCTTATAATGAAAATTTATTTTATTAAAAAATATCTTCTAAATAAAAAATAGGGTAAATTACAAAAGCCGCATTGTGGTTTGATCTAACCTATACACTTTGCCCATCTATTTTGAAAAATTTACATTTTATCCCAACTTCTTTTAAAGTGTCCGACAATAACCTTTGAAATCATAAATTAAACTGTCTAATAATCATGTTCTAGTAATTTTAAGATTTTTGATTTTTGTTCATAGCTAGGTTACCCCCGGTGGATTTTACCCGGAAATAAATTTGGGAGATTTAATCTGACCTTACACATTAAATTTATATATTTAATTTCTAAAATATAAATATTTTCATTTATTCATCAACTAAAAAAAGTGTAATAATTAACTCCTCCAACCACATAATTAGTTCATATATAATTAAACACATTATAAATTAGATATATATATATATATATATATATATCAAATGGGTAAAATATTTGATATTTATCTGTCCGACGGTTTTAAGTCAACTGTATAAAAGCGTAGGAAATATGTAGGATATAATCACCTAGGATAGTGTGTTGTCCTACGGTTTTGAGTCAACATTTAAAAAATCGTAGGAAATATGTAGGACCATAAGCACCTAGGGTATAGTGTTATCCGACGGTTTTGAGTTAATTTCAAAAAATCGTAGGAAATATGTAGGAGTATAATGCGACGGTTTTGAGTCAATTTTAAAAAATCGTAGGAAATATGTAGGACCCTAATCACCTAGGAGAGCGCGTTGACCGACGGTTTTGAGTCCATTTTTCATTTAAGTAGTAAAAATGTAGGAAATATATAAAAGCGTAGGAGTAAAGTAGCAAAAAAGTAGGAAATTCCTGGCAGGAAACTAATTACTGGCGGGAAATTCCAATTTTTTGTGTCCTACGGTTTTCATGCATTTTGTATTTTTCGTAGGAAAAGAGTAGGAAATGTTGCTACGGTTTTCCTACAATTTTAAAAACTGCAGGAAAAGCGTAGGTCTAATTGGTAGCTAAATCGACAGACTTCCCCTTTAAATTCGTGGGAGTTCTTTAGTTTTCACAACTCCATCCCTTCGTTTCTGCGACAAACTCTTCCAAACCCTCTCCCCCAAATCTCCCCCAGAGCTATTTTAACTAGGTAATTTTTATTTTTAAGTACTTTTTCATATATAATTACTGTTTGTTATAACATATATATAGTTGTTGTTTACATTTTAAGAATCTAGTTTTTTTATTATATGTTTTATAGGTAATGTTATATATGGTGGTTAGTAATGAATATGTATGTGGTTAGTTATATGGTATTAGTAATTAATATGTATGTTTTAGGTACAGGAATAGTTTTTTATGTAATAATGGTTACTTCTATTTGTACAACAGCATATTACTATATATGTGGTTAACATAAAAAACTGTTAGTTCAATAATGTTACAGTAATATTGTTATCACTTTAATAATGTCAGTGTTTTATAATGTTACAACACTAATGTTACTTCAATAATGTAAGTATAATCAGCTAATGCTAGTTTAATAATTTAATTTTATAAATAAGAATATATCGAATAATTGGCAATTTTAAAAAGTGTTACTGCACAAAGATTCAAATTCAAATGACAGCTAATTTCATATATGTAAATGTTAGTGACGTAATGGTAATTTAGTATTACATATATATGTAATAAACATGTTAAACTTTAATTTTAGGATGGTTCCCCCCAGACATTCTGGCTCGGGCAAAGGCCCGGCCAAGGACATACATGATCCCCGACGTAGTCGGGGTCGACGACAGCCTGCTGTGACACCTACACAGGTGTCACAGACTGAGACTCAGACCCAGGTCCCAGATACCCAGGCGCAGACATCGGTGCCACAGACCCAGCTGCCATTTACTCCGGTGCCACGACCTCATGTGCCACAGACGTTTGGCGCATCGAGCTCATCATTTCAGCAGTTTCGAGACACGCAGACTGATGTGTATTACCCGGATATGAGCGGAATATCCGGGTCATTTCAGTTCCAGCAGACAGGGATCGGGCAGCCCACATGGGACGTCGATCCTAACACATTCCTTGATCCAAAGGAGCTGGGTATATCCACTTCTCATCTACCCGGCGGACACCCGAGTTAGCAGCAGCAGCAGCAGACGCCTCAGCAGCAGCCACGTCAGCAGGGTCAGGCCACTGGCGGCCTAGCGGTCGCACCTGACGTACATCCAGCTGCTAGGCCCCTATTACCTAGAGGGCGAGGCCCACGGGTAGTTGACTTACCACCACCTCCACCTCCGCAGGACCGTCCGCTCATCGTCCCTCGAGAGTAAGTATTACTGACTCTTAAGTCATTAATTGTGATATAATTATACGTTGTTCTTAGTTACATCAGTTTATATATATATCTTACTATAATCATTATTTGTAACAGCTTACTCACTGATGACTCCGTTCGTTCCACCATAGCCTCTATTCATGTGAGGTTGTGGGACGAAGGTTCTATAGCTTGGTCACATGCATCTCGAGCTGCACGAGAGGAGCACGTGACCACGTTAGAGGTAATTGGTTGTTATACATTTTTAAATAATACTTTGTATATGGAAAAATTAATAATTTTTTTTCTTCTTTGTGAAATTGCAGAACTACTATAGATGGGACCCTAGAGACTTCGGCGCCATCCGCCGAATTGTGTTTGACTACTGTTCGCGGTCCGTGCGGAACCGCGTCTATCATTGGAAGTCTGTAGCGATTCAGAAGATCCCCGCCTTCTTCTACAACCCTGACTATAATTTGCTGCGGCCACATATTCCACCCTGCTACAGTCAGCAGGTGTGGAATCAGTTGTGTGACCAGTGGGAGCAGGACCGATGGAAGAAGCTATCGGAGGTTGGTTCCCATGCCAAGCACATTGCGGATAGCTCAGGTCTTGTTCCGAAGCACACGATGGGCTCAATCCCAGGCGAGATGCACTGGGATCGTATGGTACCAACTTGGACCTTTAACACATTATAATTTTTGTATGATTTATTAATTACATTAACTTTTAATGATATCTAAAATTGTGCAGACAAAAGCAAATGATGGAGTTGAGCCATCATTTGATGAGTGGTGGTCTCATACTCATAGACGGAAGAAGACCGGTCAGCCCATCGATCTGATTTCACAGCAGCTGCAGGTAATAAATGTTCATTTACCACTACAAACATTGTTTTAAAAATATAATATTTGTCTTACTAACTAATTTCTTTTTATTGTAGGATGGATATGTCCAGCGGATTCAACAAAAATACCAGAATCCGGATGACCGCCCGCAGTTCGATGCAGAGGTCTGGAGCGAGGTACGAGGCCCACCAAAAAAGGGCCGACTACCGGGTGTTCCGCGCCGACTCTCTGATCCCCAGACATTTGGACCAAATCGGGTATTTTTCATTCGTATTTAACTTTATTAATTATTTTTATCACTTTTACGTTGCTAATTGCTACTTACAAAATTTTTTAGGCTCCACGTGCTGATTCGGAGGAGATTGCTCAGCTGAGGGCTGAGAACACCCAGCTACGGAGTGATTTTACGCGGTTACAGGCAGACGTTCGCACTCAGGTTCAGCGAGAGACCGAGGCTGCAATGAGCGCCATGCTTAACAGGTTGATCCAGCAGGGGATTATACCTGCATCGGCGCTCTCAGACGACCTACGGACCGGATCCTCCACTCAGCATCCTGACGACGATCGTAGCCAGCGAGATGACGATGATCAGCCCGGCACTGCATCCCATTGATTTTATATTAGATCTCTTCAGTTCTTTGTAATTAACTTTTTCCTGTAAAATTTGATTACTTTTATGTATAGTAAATTTATTGACTACTTTGATCAATTGTTATATAATAATAATAATAATAATAATAATAATAATAATAATAATAATAATAATAATAATAATTTTATTATTATTATTATTATATAATGCAATATAATATGTTTTTAATTTGTGTATAAATTAATTTACTAAAATCTTTAAATTGTCACAAAATCGTAGGAACAATATTAATGACAGAAAACCGTAGGAGATAGTAAAGAGATATTAAAGTCACAAAAACGTAGGAGATATTAAAGTCACAAAACCGTAGGAATTAATGCATCTCAAAACTGTCTTAAATAATGGGGACCACATGCGTCATAAAAGCGTAGGACAAAGGGGCATCTCAAAACCGTCTTAAATAATGGGGACCACAGGCGTCATAAAAGCGTAGAAATTGTAGGAATTAATTCATCTCAAAACCGTCGGATATGCTGGCGTCATAAAAACGTAGGACGATTTTACGTTTATCCGACGGTTTTTATTTCCGACACTACTTTTTCCTACGATTTTGTCCGACGATTTTAATTGTAGGAAATGACCATTTCCTACGGTTTCCCTACATTTTTTCCTGTCTCAAATGCCTTGTTTTCTTGTAGTGTAAGCACCAACGCGTGCACGTTGAAAAATTTTTATCAACGATTCTACACGTTGGTAATTACCAACGGCTTGACCGTTGGTAATAAAACAGTTGGAAAAGAGAGATTTTTTAGTAGTGATGGTCCACAAGCAACACCACAAAAGTCATGTCTACGCAAACTAGAGGTACAACACAAAAAAACCTACTCGGCCTTTTAACTTTCGATAAACATCAACACAGGGAGCAAATTACAAAGCAGCTCCTCATACTTTTAATTTGAGCCAAATCACCTGACATAGAGCCAGCCAAATCTACAGCTCAAGCATCGAATGGTGGAGGCATAATCCAAAACACGCCTTTTGGATGACCGACACTGACAATAGAATCATCATGGCTTTCTCTGTCGAGAAATGGAACATAGTGAGGATCCGGAAAAGGGAAATAGATCCTGTCGGCGAACGGTTCCACCTCCACCAAGGCCGCAACAGTTGCTAACTCTCCACAGTTGTTGAGAAACAAAGCCCGCCCACCCAAGCTCTCCATCTTCCCCCACCCCTTCTCCGCCCACTGTTACTTCCATATTCTGCAACTATTCCATATTTGGCAACAATCCTGGCCTACGACGCAGTCAACATGGCGCACCAACAAGACATCTCCATCAGAGACTGTCAAGCAATAACTATATGAATAACCATGCTCTTGTGGCGGCTCAGAATCCGTCAATACTTGCCAGGATCCATCGGCAGGATTAAAGGCAGCCAGCCCTCCCTTTTGGAACTTGCAGTAGAAGGTGCCAGCCAGAAACGTCACGCTCTGCAACCACAAACGACCAACGCCGATATTATGCTTCTTCCACTTTCTCTCGCCATGGCAGCAGGTGTAGATACAAGGGTATATATCATGCTCCACTTCGTCGTCCTCATCGTCGTGGCAGAAACTGTAACTGTAAGCCGAGAAAACAAAGAAAACACAGTCTGAACATGTGGGAGGATGGGACATCGTGAACAAATCAACAGCCACACGACTAATGTGCGGATCCGGCGGTAGGGAGAAAATTTTCTTAGTGAAGGGGGAGTACAAGAAGATATTATTATCACATAAAAACAGCTCATCTTCTGTGACGTAGTGGTCTAAACAAAAAAAAAAATCCAACCGAACTGGGTTCCCTTCACCCTGTAATGGTTAATACTCCTGGGTGAGATTTCATTGATCGGATCTTCCAACTCACACTTGATTGTTGTGCAAGGTTTCTGATCGTATAGGATCAAGAAACCGGGTTTCTGAAGCATCAGTGGTCGACAGTAGCTGTGAAAATCGATGGTCAGAAACCATGGCAGATCTTGTGCATCTGCTACATATGTAAGAAGCCTACGCAGGTGCCAGTGCCAGGTCCTGCAAACGGCGGAGAAACGAACCCTTGACAAGGAATCAAGTCTACCCAGAATGTCGATCAAAATCTCGTCGGGAAGATCACACAGCCGAAATCTGTCCACGGTTGCCATGAGGTTCTGCTCCTTCTTCTCTCCTTCCGTCAGGCTCAATATCTTGCTGGGCAGATTTGGATCCATTGATTGAACGGAAGCGCTGCTTCTCTCGGTGGCCACAAGAGCTTGGAAGTGGAAAGCTAACTTAACGACGGCAACTTAGGGTATGGAATAAAAGGTTAAACCCTTGGATGAGTGCAACATTAATTTCTAGATTTTCTTAATATGACGTATGAATAATCTGATTGGTTGGTTCAGATCCAGCCGACCCAACTTATGTTCTCGTGTTCCTTTTTCTTTCCTAGTTTCTTCTTTTTGTGCTTTTGGAACAATTTTTTACCGTTATTTTAGAAACAACGAAGGATAAAGTAAACATATGTTTAATTAGACATAGGGAATAATTTTATAAATTTATCATTACAATAAATTACGTCTACTCCTCTCCAACTGCCTCTCTCTCTCCAAGCCTGTTTCGCAAATCCTCCTCAACCCGCAAAAATATGTCTCTGCCGTGGTTTCTCTCTTTTTCTCTGCCTCTCATCGCCATAGCCGCCGACCGCCGCTCTGTACTCCGATCTCCATCGCACGTCGATCTCCGTCAAGCACTAAGAGAAGACGAGATTTGAGGCAAAGAGGCTATTCAAGGCAATCCAAGGCAAGACGACGAGACGAACGGCGAGGCGAGGGGAAGAACGGCGAGGCCCCTCTAGTCTTGAAAGTGAGTTTGATCTGATTGACTTTTGATTTGATCGACTATTGAAGGTGGTTCTCCTTTAAGGTGTCTGTGTGGAGATCGGCAAGCGAAGGAGATTGACGGAGATTGAAGGAGATCAGTGAGAAAAGGAGATCGACAGGATCAGCAGGTAAAAGGAGAGATTGGCACGACGGAGGTGAGACCGGCAAATGAAGGAGAGATCGGCAAGTGAAGATAACGGAGGTAAGACCGGCGAGCCAAGGTGAGATCAGCTAGCAAAGATGGAGGCACTGAGATCGATGAGCGAAGAAGGCGGCGGTGAGATCAGCGGATCGGCAAGTGAAAAACGAGATTGATGCGGCTGACGTGAGACCAACAAGTAAAGGAGAGATCGGCGAGTGAAGATGGCGGAGGTAAGACCGGCAAGCCGAGGTAAGACCGGCAAGCAAAGATGGAGACGGTGAGATTGGTGAGCGAAGATGGTGGCTGTGAGATTGGTGAACGAAGAAGAGATCTGCGAGTGAAGATGGCGACGATGAGATCGGCAAATGAAGAAGGAGATCAACATTTAAAGGAGATAGGCAGAGACTACAATTTGTTTTCCAGAAAAATAAGTCTTTTTATTAGTTGTTTTTAAGACACTTTTGTATTTTTTCTCTAGACACTTTTAAATTTTGATTTAGACACTTTTAATTTCTATTTAGACACTTTTTTTTTATTATTTTGTATACATTTTTCTTATCATGAAATTAAATTATTTGCATATTGCTTTAGACATTTTGTAACTTTTCTTCAGACATTTTTACACATTCATTCAGACATTTTTTTATTGTTTCAAATAGTTAGTTTTGAGGATAGTAAATTGTTTACGTATTGGTTCAAACACTTTTAAATATTTCTTTAGACATTTTTCGGTATCCATTCAGACACTTTTCATGTTTTTGAATATTTTTCTTATTTTTTTATAACAATAAATTATTTGCAAGTTACTTTAAACACTTTCAAATATTGTATTAGACATTTTTACATATTTTTTTAGACATATTTGCTTATTACTTTCGACACTTTTACAACGATGTATATTCTCACAGTTGTGATGCGATTTGGAGGAAGTACAATGACGACAAAATCCTAATGTATGGCAGTTGCCAATTCCAGCACCAGAGAAGTCAACGGTAGCAAACTAAGGTTTTTGTAGAAAATAATATTTTAATTAAAGGTATTTTTGTTAATTTTTCTGATGTTTTATGCCTTATATATAGAAGATTAAGAGTTGTGTTAGTATGTTTAATTTAATATAGGTGCATAATAAAATAACTATTTGGAAATAGTCTATATTTTTTTAGTTTCAGATTCTCTTTCGTTATTTTCTTCCTTTTTTTTGTTTGGTCTTTTTTATTTTCTGTTCTTTCTTGGCTACTTGGCTTCTCACATTTGTTTTATGCATTTTTATTTTTTTACTCTTTTTATTCACTTGTTGATGATCTAGGAAGAACGAACTTACTCTTCATGTTCTCTTTTCTCATTTTCTTTTATTTTACTTGTTAGGAACATATTCATTGTTTTTTTTAATAACTTATGTTTTAAATTTGGGCATCATTTAGAACAAACAGCTTGTTCGTTTCAGTTTAACTGAGTAGGCCTGGTTTTGGTGTTGGGTTCTTTGTTATTTTGCTCTCCTTTACTCCTAAGGTTGAGCTTAATTGTGAGTCTTACGAACTGAAATTGATCCTCCATATCAATCATTTGGGCATATTCATTGTTTTTTTTAATAACTTATGTTTTAAATTTGGGCATCATTTAGAACAAACAGCTTGTTCGTTTCAGTTTAACTGAGTAGGCCTGGTTTTGGTGTTGGGTTCTTTGTTATTTTGCTCTTCTTTACTCCTCAGGTTGAGCTTAATTGTGAGTCTTACGAACTGAAATTGATCCTCCATATCAATCACACGATTGTTCTCCCTAATCATTCATGGGCACAATTTCTCCTTCAAATCAATTTTTGAGTTCGTTTTATTAAGGGCAAGTTCTTCTGGCCAAGAGGTAGCTTATGGTTAGTGGGTGAATTGATCTGCTGCTCAAAAACCTCTCCTTGCTAAACATGTCAGTCCATTTTTGTTTCTGTTCCTAATCATGGATGAGAAGGGTTACCATTCCCAACCTTGGCCAGGAGGAGTGAAATTTGGGTTGACAACTTTTGATCTTGCAATCAAACACAGACAACAGCATTCTGTGCAGAGATTTGAAATTTGCATGATCAGAAAGAAGGATTTTGGAGGTAAATGCATTAACCCAAAATTAACCCAAAATGCATTAACTTGTGTGAGTTAAGTTAAACCAGACTACAGGCACTAAATTGAAAAGGGCAAATCTTATATACACCTGGCTCACAACAACTCCTGTTGCGTCATCCTGTTGTCCATTACCCTCTCTATTATTGTTGTATTTTTTTTCACTTTAATCAGTATTTTCTCCACTTTCGCCTTCTCCAATCGATTCTCAACACTATCATATTTCGAATGTGGATTTCAACTCCATAATCAAACCATTTTCCTTATCAAACTCTTGCCTGGCCACCATGCTTTTCTTGCCTTCATCTCTCTAGATTCAGACTTCCCAACAATTTTTCCTAGATTTTCATCTGGGGAAAGTTCATGTGGGTCTCTAGTTGTTGCTAAAGAGTAAAGAGATGCCCACTTGGAGGTTCTGTGTTCATTTGCATTTCTTTTTTTGTTTTTTCTCGAACTTTTTATTGTTGATCGATTTCTTTTTCTTTGAGGTTGCAGACAACTATACGTCAAATTATTTTTTTTTCTTTTCTTTTATTTGTTGTTTTTAATTTTTTAGCTTGATAAAATAACGAAAATAAGTGTAGTTGGTAATTCTCAAAATACATTATGAGAGTACAACTAGTTTGTCTAAAAAAATAGACTGAGCTTGATTGTTGATAATTAGTTATATTATTTGTGTACTTGTGTTGTAGAGTATTTTGCCAATCTATAACTAATGTTGATAGACATATATGTTGAACATATGAAAGAACAGACAATTATTGATAAAAAAAATAAATAAATACCTACTAATAAAAGAATAAACAATTAATTTATCTACAAAAACTAGCATAAACTCATAAAAGAACAAACAACTACTAATAAAGGAACGAATAAAAAGTTAGTTTATCTAATAAACAAATAGGAGTGATAAAAGAAATAGCTACTATTAAAAAAAACAACTACTAAAAAAATAATAAATAATTACTAATAAAAAAACAAACAATTAATTTATCTAAAGAACAAGAAATGTTAAGCCTGATTTTGTATTGACATAAATCTTTTAGAACACCAGACAGCTCAAAGATGAACTAGACAAGCATTCAATCATAAAGCAAAGGCATATCAAAATCACAAACGAAAAAAAACACTTCAAAATGGGTAAGGGCCAAGTGTACTGGTAAAGGTTGTAGTTGGGCAATATCCTTAGAGTATGATAAAAGAACTAATGGGTTTCATGTGAAGAAGGTGTCTACTGGGCATACATGTGGAATTAGTTTCAAAAACATAAGGGTGACTAGCATTTGGTTGTTTAGTTATTTCTTACCGGAGATCAAGGCTATGCCAACTATTAAGCTCAATGCTTTAAAGAACTTGGTAAGAGAGAAAATTGGTACTACATTTCTTTGAACAATCGTAGGAGGACAAACATCAAAGTGTTTAAGAAGGTTTTATGATCTTACAAGCAGAAGCATAAGATTCTTTGTGATGATATAGAATAGATTAAATATAAGAATCTAAGAGCATCCTGCCAGGTGAGATTATATTCACCATCCAATGGGTCTAATGTACTAGTATTCAATAGCTTTTTTGTTTATTTTGATACTTTGAAAATGGGTTTCTTAATTGGCTGTAGAAGGGTTATTGATGCAGATGGTTGTTTCTTGAATGGAGTGTGCAAGGGAAAAGTGTTTGTAGTAGTAGGTAAGGATGGGAATGATCAAATGTTCCTCATTGCATGGGGTTGTGATGAAGATAGAGAATAAAGACACATAGACATGGTTCTTCTTGAAGCAAGTTAAGGACATACAGATTGGTGATGGATTAGGTTGGACCATCATTAGTGACAAATAGAAGGTCATAGTTTAATATACTTTCTAGTCTTTTGATTTGCTTAATGAATAGGGTTTTAATCCTAACTATTATTTAATGTTTTTACATTTTCAGAGACTAGTTTAAACAATAGCTGTAATGATTCCTAATGTAGAACACAAAATATATGCAAGGCATATTTATGTTAACTAGGGAGCCAATGCTTGAGAAATTGTGTTGGGATTCAACTAGATCAATCAATTTGCCAAACTTTGAGGCAAGCATGAAGAAAATCAAGGAAATCACACCTGAAGAGTGGGGAAGCTATTGGAAAGTGGACCACAGCACTAGTGTAAGGCCTTTTTTAACTCTATGGTTAAGTGTGATAGAGTTCATGACAATCTTTGTGAGGGTTTCAATGGATGGATTCTAGAACCTAGGTGTAAGGTAGTGTATACTATGCTTGAAAAGATTAGGAAAAAAGTGATGGTGAGATTACACCATCAAAAAAGGCATGTGCTACTTGGCCTAGAGAGTTTGGGTATAACATATACAAGAAAATAGAGAAGAACAAGAAGGATAGTAGGGTCTGCACATGTATTTAGAATGGAGCAAGTTGGTATAAGGTTTTGGACAAAAAGGTCAAGTATGTTGTGGATGTTGAGGATAGATTTTGTATGTGTGGTAGTTGGTAGTTGGCAGGAATACCTTGTAGACATGCTATATGAGAGACAAAATGTTGCTTAGTTATACATTTATGATGCGCCCTAGTCCCCACAACTACATTCTAGAACAAAAAGTGCAATGTTAAGCCACTTCCACTTCAAAAAAACTGATAGAAATACCTTCCAAGAAAAGAAAGCTGGATATTCTTGAATTGGTGAAGGGAAGTAGAATGTCAATGGTTGGAACACAATATCGTATGGCATTTGCAAAGAATAAAGTCACAATAAAAAAGTGTTGTCCAAAGGTAGTTACAGTAGGTTGTTTAATGCTTTATAACTTGTAACAAGTCAATAATACTTAAAACTTATTATTCTTACTATTTTTGAAATGAATCAGCATCTAGTTAATAATTTAGAGACAAATATAGGATATGTTGATGTTAATATGAGTCAAGAGACAACAAAGGCAAGTGACTTGATTTACACATTTTTTAAGGGTTTAATATGAATGTGTTAATGCAGACTTTATTGTTGGGTCACAAGGATAAAAAAGGAAAGGACCTAGAGTAAAGATAATGAGTGTAAAGCCTAAATTCCCTGTAAAAAGACAGACCTATGCTAAGGCAAAGTCTCCTGCCAAAGGGAAGCCACAGTTCAAAAAACAGAAACATAGTCCAGGGAAAAAGTGAAACCTTTTTGGTTTTGAATGTGAGTTTAGGTTTAGGGTTATTAAGGTTTGCTTTGAGCAAAAATTTTTTATCTTACTTTAGCAGCAATTTGAATGTTCTCTGTAAAACATGTGTTGCAGCTTGGTGCACATGGGCAACTCATAGTTAGGAAGGGACCTAGTAAGAAGAAGAGCATCACTATTAGGAAGCTGAAATCACAGCATGGTAGAAAGGCCAAGACAACAATAGCGTAGGGGAAATCAAATTTTGAATCAAACTTCAGAGCATTTGTGCTTTTAGAGATGTATTTGAGGAAACTATAAGAAAGTCAATGGAGGAATTCATGGCTTTTGCCAGAAACTTCACTACAAGATGTACAAGCACACAATATAGTCATGTGTAAGACTATTTATGGTAGTATGCAAGCTAGAACATAACTAAAGGGTTATAAGAATGTAGGGATTTTGGAACACATTCTTTTTTGTTGTGGATGCCTAATGTTTGTAACAAAATTAGACATGACATGGGGAAGGTTTTGTACAGCAAGATGCTTTTGTTAGTATGGGACACCATACTAAAGCAACAATGTTTAATGCTTAGTATGTTGGAGCATACTAATGGTTTTGTTATTAAGATAAGCATGTAATAAAAACCAAAATGGTATATTGCTAAATTGAGTATTTGTTTATGGCAACTCTGTGTACCTTTCTTGTTCATGCTCCAATTACTTGTTCGTGTTCAACTTTAAATGTTGTTTGTGTTAATGAACACTAAAGAAAAAGAAACAAAGCTAAAACACACTAGCAAATTGATTAAGGAGCCTTGGAAAAAAGATACAGTTCAATCACGCATTTCATCGAACACTTAAAGACAAACTAGGCATTGATAACCTCCCTTGCTTCTATACTGCTATTGAGCCTTCAAATGTTCTAACAACAGAAACCTAGACAATTACAATATACAACATTATCAACCAAGATACAACAATAACATAAATATAAATCCACCATTTCTTCTTCAATTTTTTCATTTCCTTCTCCAAACCAGTCACTTGAGCTTCAACATTAACCTCGTCCACTAAGTGCTCCTATGTTCTTTCATTATATACTGTCTCATTAAACATCCCGTACTCCAATAGCATTTGAATCATATGTTGAGGAATTGCACCGTCAATCCACTTCTAGTAACCACAAAAACCAAAGGTTATATATCTTGAACATCCAAGAAAATGCCTTCCCACATTTAACTCTATCCTAGAAACCTTCACCATAGCCTTCATGTTACAATTGCACATTTCATTCTACTGTATGTTGTGTTTGTTTGACATAAGAAATGACAAAGCAGAGCTCGACATTTGGGGGGGCTCTATTTTTATTTAAGCAAATTGGGAGAAATCAATTTCAACTCACTTCTTTCAACTAGTCAAAATGTGTTGAGATGTTAATGGCATAAAGTGCCATCTGGCATTTCCATCAAACACATGGCAATTTCAATAGTTACAGGACTACTGGTGCTTATGGAATAAATGTTAAAGGACTTTATTGCCAACTCAAGTAATTTTAGGACAAAAATGGCAAAGTTGCCAAAACTAGAGAACCAAAAATGTCCTTTCCCTAGAGCCTTCTAATTTAAAACCTTACCTTTAAGGTTTTGAAAAGTGTAAAGCACACTTAAGCACAAAGGGTGTTAAGCCACAAAGCACAAAGTGTAAAGGAAAAGTGTGGGCATTAATAAATTAAAGCACAATATAAGTATAAAGGTTATTAAGATGTATATACATATAATGCTTGAAATTTATGCACCAGTAAGAGTTCTATAAGTGAAAGGAGAAAATTGTATATTTAATACTACTATTTTGATACAAAGCTACAGTGAAAGTAATAAATGATTGCTAGGTTCTACAGAAACAGATAAAAGCTTACATATGCAATTTGAAAGAAAAGTAAATAAATGTAAGACAAATGATATGGTCTATGACAGTCACATAAAAGCAAAATTGAGAAAGAATATAGTATCCCATAAAGAAAAAGAATAAATAAACATAAAGAAAATACGAGAGATATCAGGATGAATAACCAAAAAAGCTACTTGAATGGTCTTATCAAACAGACATCTCTGCTTTGTTTTTCTTCTTTTTACAAGTTATCAAAGGTAAAAGTGAAGCATAGAAAGCAAAGCAAGAAAGAGCCTTGAAATCATGGGCTCTGTGCACTTCACATACACTTTGTAGAAGTCGCCTTGCCTGGGAGTTAAAAAGCCATAAAGTGCCTCTCATTCAAAGTCCTTTTTTTTTTTTTTTGAGATTGCTATTATAACTATGTTGTTCCCCAATTTACAATTACGATTGTTAATAACTATTATTGCTATATGTACATCATTCTCATTACTTCAATGTTCCTTTCTTTATTCCTTTGTTTTTATTTTCTCATTCCTTGTTAACAAATTTTTTTATGTTTGTTAGAAAATAAACTAATAAAATGGTGTTGAGTGAATTTGAATTCCCATCCACTTGACACCTCAACTAGTGCTCCCATGTCTAGCAGTTACTTCTCTACTATGTGCTTTGTAATTACTCTATCAATGATCAAGCTAGAGGTTTTATGAGTTACTGAGGATCCTAGAGCAACATGCTCTTCCTCTCATGTAGTGGTAACTTCATTAATCAAATGAAGAATAGTAGCTTTAGTAGGTTTGTTATCATGGTGGTCATTCCTTCCACTAGCTCTGTCATGGTCATCTTTGCTCCCAGGCCTGCCTTCTACTCTACAAGTGTCATCTCCTTTTTCCCCATGCCTCGTGATGTATTTTTCCAATTTTCCTCCTTTATTGATTTCTTGGTCTCATCCCTTAGAAGCTTACTGTTGTTAGTATCATGGCCTTAGACCTTGTGAAGTTTCACAATACTAATCCAGCCTTGGTCCTATTCACTCCCCCTTCATGGTCTCAGGCAATTTTCAAGTACTTTTTATGATGTATTACATGAACGATGATGAATCTAGGAGCAGTAAAAAGGTGTATTTCTTGAACCATGACTTATCTATTTGGCTATGCCTAGAATCCTTCTTAGAGGAGATTTTTTTGCAACAATCTTTCTTGTCATGCCTTAGTTCTTGGAAGGCGCATGATTTTTAAGAGCCCCCAAGTCTTTCTTCCGCTTAATACTTAAAAGATGCATTCATGAACTCTGTTGCCCTTTCTAAGAACTTTTGCCTCTTGTTGGTAGGTTTGATCATCCTTTGGCAAACTATGAGTCTAGTTGAAGTCCTCCCACCACCAGCAACACAAACTCATTCTATGACAAATTAGGTACCTTTAGTTCTTCTTTATTGAAGCGATTAACATAGTTTTTTAAGGACAACAAATAAATAGGTACATAGCCTTGTGTGGGACTTCCCACTTAGAAAGTAATTAGTCAATGTCTTGTTGAGGTAGTCAAATGACCCAATTGACTCCTCTAACCCAAAGAACCAAGTTTTGGTGGTGCTTGTGAGTGTGGTAGAAAAGGTTCGACACATATGGCATCAGAGAATCCTGCAAGGGTCATAAGGTTCTCATAATGGCTTAGGTGGTTAGTTGGATCCCTAGTTCCATCATAAGGCTAAAATGAGGCATCTTCATTTTAGTCACGGATTGGTTCATTCATGAGTTCAATGGTAAACACAAGGCATGTCTCCCCTGCTATTAAGGACTTTACTTTGAAAGAGCTGAAATTGGTTTTATAGCTAGGCAATAGTGTTATTGGCTGCTCGGAGGGTTGTTGCTACTATAGGATTAGCAATAGGTACCATGGGTTGTACCATGCTCTCTAAGGGTAAACATGCTCGGTAAAGGCTATTGATAGAGGAATATTACTCAAGAAAAGATGCTTGTGATGGTTTCTCCTTGCAAACTTGCTTGTAAAGTCGTTGATAACACCATGAGGGGCCATGGTACTGCTAGCATCGAGATGTATAGGAGGGACCACTGTTTGTAAGCAAGTTGGTGATTGGTTTGGTGTCACCACTTGCAATGATACTCCAAGTGATGCTACTCCATGAGCCACTATTAAGTTGGACTAGAAAGGTGGTGTTGAAAGGTTGCGTGCATTGGTTCTACTAGTGGCAGGTAGTAAAGGTAGAAGGAAACTGAGTCCATGGAAATTGGATGTTGCTAGTGCCTGGGGCACTTGTGTCGTATGGACCTACTGTGGAAGTGGTAACATTTACTGGGTAATAACTACAACCAACTAGAGATTGTGTTGCATGCTAGATAGCTGTTAGTACATGTTGCGCTTCTGTCACAAGCCTAGTTAGCACCTCAATCACAGAACCTAGCTTCCTTGTGACACCGGTAAGTTGGTTTTTCATACTTCCAACTCATGTCTTGTAACAAACTGAGCCCTGTTAGTTGCTTGGAGCACCTTCCACTAGTCAGCAAAGTTGGGGTGCTACTTTGGGAATGTTCTCTATTTGGATCATTGATAGGCAAGTTCTTACCTACCTGTTTGTTTGGTGTAATACGATCAAGATTGCTCATGATAGGAAAAACTCAAGGCCTCGTGGTGGGAGCCAAAAGATGATGCTTCCATCCTTGAGCTTTGACGACTATATTAGCAAAATAGGCCTTGATCCATGAGCACAAAAAAATGAGTTGGCATGAGCACGTGCAAAAAATATTCCCACATTCAAGTAAACAAGAATTCAATAAACAAAACAATCGATGCCTCACTTATGAATAAGACCTTTACATAGACCTTAGGGAAGGAGCCTCATGCAATCATTCCCATTAGATTGGCAGCAGATTACAGTAGTTCTAGAGCTGTTAGATATGAATGGCAATTGTCCCATACATGTGCCACATTATGCTTATCCATTAATGGACCGTAGGTTACCGGGCTTACATGGATCAACTTCTGATTGGGTTTTGAAGTACCTTTGCGCCCAAGTGCGAGCTGAATTATGGGATCCAATTTTCTTGGTTACATGTATCACCAATTTTAATACCAAATTTATTACAAAAACTCAATTATATTGTATTTGCTTAATCCAAATTTATTGCAGGATGATACCCAACTTTACATATGTATTATAGATAGATTATAGATTCCAAATAACTTGCATCATATCATCATGCTTTTCCAGCAGAACCGAAAAGATCCATCTTCTCTGCAATAACCGATTTCATGGCTTCTTTGGCCGACACCATTACATGAACCAGATCTCCCTTTGGACTGTTCAGTGAATCGATGTACACTTGCCGTACCTCTGTGTTCACGTTAAACTTCCTCACACCCCTTTCTATGCATCCCTACACAAGGTAAAGAATGCAACTTAGATTCATGTCAGTTTGTCCGACGGGATTCACTTGGAATTTCAGGTCCTTGATTTAGAACAAATCCCTTGAGGGTTACCTTGATAAGTTCCTGGGGCAAACCAGAGGCTCCATGAAGCACCAGAAAGACACCTTTCTTGGAACACAAGTCATACAGGTCCTACAGAGCAGATACAGTTGACACTGAGTTCAACAGGTCTTTGGAAATGGGATCTCCTATATACCAAAGATTTAAAAAAAAAAAAAACTGATTGTTTTTTTATAAGAGTTGCTGAAGATGCTTCCTTTCCGAAAAAACTCGCTCCTCTGCTCTCTCGAAACCAACCCAAGAATAGAAGTTACAATCTACAACTGAGTTAACCAAGCTGGACTATTCGTTTCAATTGGTGCTAAGGAGCACTTTCTTTTAGATGCACTTGGAAACATGACAGGAAACTAAATGGATGTTTGCCTTTAACATACAACTGTCAACTAACCAATGATCGTGAAAATTTTGCCAGGCATCCATCATATGAGCTTTGAGTGGGAAGGATCACATGAACATGAAATGGTATGTGATTGAACCTCTCCAATAATAACACTGGGAAAGGTGTGTAGAATGGCAATGTAAAACTGACCTTTAGCAGATCAAGCCTAAGGTTCGGGCCACTTGCAGGGTATTTTCCATGGACATTCCCGATACACACTGCCAAGGCATCTATACCGGTCCCATCAATGAACTCTTCGGCCTGAAAGTAAATGGGGTAAACTATGATCACATTTGCAATTAAAAGGACGAGAAGGAATTTTATTTTATTTTTTCATTTGACTGTACAAATAGGAATATGACCTGATTTACATCTGTAAGCCTTGCTTCATAGTCTTGAACGGTCAAATCATCCTCTGTACCAGACAATCTGCCCAATTCAGCTTCCACCAGCATACCTTTGGAGTGGGCCAAGGCTGATATTTGCTTTGAGTAAGAGATGTTATCCTTGAAGGGAAGTTCTGAGCCGTCCACCATGACTGAATCAAAGCCCTTATTCAAGTGGAACAACGAAGTTCGGAAGCTAAATTAATACTTAGTTGATATAAACTGAATCTTAAGTCCACAATACAGAACAATCTGGTAACCTGAGACAGAAATAATATTTAGGAAAACAAGTTACCAGCTCAATAGCTTGCACTAGCTCTTGCTTAGAAGTCCCATGGTCAAAGTGCACAGTGATAGGAACCTGCCAATCATTTGTTAGATGCTATGTTGACTGCAAGATTTACAAGTATTCAAATAGTGTTTAAGGGATCTTCCTTTCCCACCATTTTCCTGGTCAGGCTAATTGCAAGTTTCTAAGAAACATATAAAAAGATACAATAAAATTTAAGTTAGATGGGAGAGAAAAGTAAACAAAAATTTGTAGCATGTTTCCTATTTCCTATGTATTTATTTTCCCTCTTTTCCCCTGGGAGGTAGGGACGGGTTAAGGCAAGTCGTGGTGAGACAGACGAAGTGAGGATTGATACTCGAAGATTATATATACATATTTTTTATTTAAACCCTCCACAGATGGAAGAGCAGAGCAATCTTTCACCTCTAAGATGCAAATTTACGCCAAAGCATGCACATAGATTATGAATTTGGTACTTCATTTATCCTTTACTCTGATTTTCTCGTGATATATTCAAGTTCCAGAAGGACAAACCAAGATGATTTTCGACGCCACAGTGACAGTAGGCATTTCAAAATAAGTTCATTCATCTTATTTGTAGAGACCTGAACATATAATCGTCACTTACGCTGGCCTGTTCAGCTGCAGATAGACAGCATGCAACCAAGGGAATCCCTCCATGCTTGAAGGCACCAGGGTGGACCTGCAAAAGAGAAAAGGGATGTCAAAATGTTATGACTAACCAAGTCAAATCAGAAACAACAACTTCTATGAAAAAGGTTTCTAAACCAAACTGCAAGTTACATACGAAATTTCTTACCAGAGTTTGGGTTGGATGAAGATGAAATGTGAAATATACTTGAGTCCAAAATAAAACATTTCTAGGTGTCACAAAAGTGACAAAAAGTGACAAAACAAACCATCACGGGAAGTTTAACTATGAACTACATTTTCAAATTGCTAGAACCATGAAATAGCATACATGTTTGGATAAGCAACCAGCAACAGGACATACGACATTGTTAACCTTCAAATACGCAATACTTAACTCTGTTGCGTATGAAAAATTCAAATGATGAACAAGTTCCAACAAGTTGTAAGTTTTGATAAAATAGATCCAAATCAATTGTTTATACAACTGAAAGATTGAATATAGAAACATCTCCACTTGACCAGGGCACTATGCAATTACTTTTTAAAGTGATTTATCCTTGCTTCTTTCTATATTGATAACTCTTTGCAGAACTGGTGGGGGAATGCCTTGGCGTTTACCAGCCTTGGCCAGCCAACAAATCTCTTGGCTGTTTGACACTTCCCAATTTTCCCCGTTTGAAATATCATGATAGGGCTACAGTTCTGTCCATTTTAGAATGAGTTTTACAACTTTATATGACCGCTCTAAATTTTGTATAAAATCTCTTCAAAGGTGCAATAACCCACCGTTGTCTCTTAGAGCATTACCATCCAGTCTAATACTCTATCATTGAGGGACAGGCATGTTTATGGTAACTGTCAATGACCTGCAAAATAGCCGGACTATGTTTTTCCTCAGCAGCAGCAACAATGGCCTCCACACCTTCCATATTATAGACATTGAATGCTCCGACAGCATATCCACCATTTTCTGCATTCTTCAATAAGAACAAAACTTCAAAGTCAATTAGAGAAATAAGTAACACGTTTGTATAGGACTAGGAGCTTCATTGGGAAGACTCAACTTGATTCTAGGAAATAATCCCAACCATGAACTGACAGACCAGTTTAGACATTATTTCATCAAAGTTTAGGATCTGGACTACATACTCTTTTCTTAATCTCCATATGAATCCAGAAAAATTTGGAATTCAATGAAAATATTTCTCCTTACAATTAAAGCAAACAATCCAAATCAATTGACAATGGGTGAAGAGGAGTGACTTCAATATAAAGGACTAATGAACCCCTTGACAATATGGGATAACACCACTTAATACGTCCCCTTACACGCAGAGCAGTAAGAGAACAAGGGTCTGTCACATGAACCATGATGATGACAACCATCAGGTACAGCAACACAGCAACAAACCTTGGGCTTTGATAGTATAATCACCAAACTCCAAATGATAATGGGTAGAGAGGCCTCACGAAAATATGAACCACTAACAAACCCCTTGAGTTGAAAATGTGAGGTAACACCACCAAAGACTTACAGAGAGGATCTCTTTCATTGATGAAAGCCTTGGAGACCGAGCCCAAGACCTAACTACTTCTGCAAGTGCTTTATAGTTCCCAACATTACCTAGTAAGGCAATTTATAAAGTCAAATGCTATGTATAAATGCTCAAAAAGCAATCTAAACTTAACAAAACATGAAGGTCAAACACTTACCTGGAAAGACGATGTATGGAACTCCCGGATGTCTACTTTCTGAACCCAGCTCCCACAAAGGAATACCAGGTAGAGCTTGTCCAACTACTTTCGCATGCTTTGCTTCTAGAGCTTTTGTTGCAAGGTCCGACGAGGTGATCCCACCCTAAAACACAGATCCTGTCAAAATATAGAAGAAAGGAAACAAGAAAGAGAGAGAGGGACACGAGAGAACAAGATAACATATAGGAGTACATCTTTGTATTTCTTGATATTATAACTTGAGTACAAAGAGGCTATTTATACTAGAATGGAAGAATTATAGAGAAATCATATCCTAATCACTATGATTTCGGTCAATTCCTCCAATCACTCTCACCCACCACTCACTCTCCAATCATAATCACAATAATTTACTTCTTTCCACAACTCCCTAATAAATTCCCTTTTAATTAAGTAAATAGAAACTTTTTCTGCACTTCACATATAATTATAGAGAAGAAACATATTCAAGAAAGGTTTGCATCAAGAAAAACATCACATGTAAAAAACCAATCTCTTAGCTCTTTTCCATAATTTAAAGGGCTAATTATAATTTGCTCATTAAGATTTAGCTGAAATTACACTTTGCTTCCTCATACTTCAAAAGTATACACTTTGCCGCCTAAACTAAGGGGAAAATATTGTCTTTTCATTTAGATAGATGAAAAAAGTGATAATTAAAATTGTTAAATAATATTGGAACAATTATTAAACAGTTGAATTTATTAGGAGACAGGCAGTGTACTTTTTAAAGCAGAATTTGAAAAGTTGAGGTTAGAGAGTAGAAAAAAATGTCACATCCAGGGGAAAAATGTAGATTTCTGTAATAGGAGGTAGCAAAGTGTAATTTCACATGAACCTGCGGGGGCAGACTGTCGTTACCCATAATTAAATGTCAAGAATGGTTTCGGGAGTTAATTTATATATTTCAATTTCATGCATCGACTCAATTTAGCAGGAGTTTATGTACAATATGATGGTAATGATGATTTAAAAAAAAGATTTACACCAGAAAAAATGGAGACAGGGACAATTAAAAGTTATTTCAATGGTACAAATCAAGTATAAATCAAATGAAAATATTAAGAAATTTAAACTTTAGGAAATTAAATAACACATGAAATATGAAACATTGACCGCCTTAACAATGGATTCTTTCAAACGTGTTTTGCTTGAGAATAGCAAATGTACATATAACAAAAGAATGATTTGAATTGCTTGAAATCTTATTATCTTTTCTTATGAAATAATAGACTCAGTATTTGTTTGAAACGTCAGAATTGAATTTAAACAGTTAATGTATATGAACACATATAACATGATCTGAAAAGAAAAAGGATACTGCAGTGAAAAGTCCATTTATTTATTTATTTTAAAAAGCAACCAATATTGTTATCCGAAATGATTATATTGTCCATAAACAAAGAAAACTATCAAGCATCAACTAGTAGCCTTTAAAGATTCTTCTGTAAAAGAACTTCACCAGTCAAATATCTTAACATTATTTTTATCATGTATAACTAAGCACACAACATCGTTCAAAATATTTTGAAGAATTTTTGAAAAATTAAGAGGCCAAGAATTTAAAATTTTAGTAATTAGGAATCATGTAGCAAGGACAACCATCCAAGCCCCTCATATTCAATCAGATTTGAGCTTGTGTAAGCCCCACGAACCATGAAGGTTATAGTTATTGAGGGAGGAGAACAGACTGAGAAGATGATGGAAAGGACAACACAGTGAATGGATTGCCAAAGACCACTGGACCATAAAAAATTAAGATTACCTTTGCGAGGATGTAACGAGGTCGTACTGTTATCCGTTTGACAACTTCCACAAGTGCAGAGCTCACCTTGAAGTTGATCTCTAAACTTTCAGGAGCAGCTGCAAAGGCATGGAGAAAATTTTGAGAAAATGGAAAACAATGTTATTTGCACAACAGAGCTTCACAGGCACAGAGAGGACTAACTTTTCCCAGTGATAAGTTCTCTGCTGCTCATTATCAGAGTATCTTTTTGAGCTCCAAGGAAAAGTGATGCCATCTCAGCGGTTTTACTGATTTCCTCCTCCCTTTCTTCTGATGAGCTCATGGCAACCTTTTGAACAGAAACCTGCAATTAAAAAGACAAAGTACTATCATCATAAACAACCACATAGTTTAATAGGCAATGTTTGAAAATTTACATGAAATGGTTAACCTGTATTCAATATTGTTTCTTATGGTAAAATCCATCTGCTCTATGCCATATACAGCGTTCTCTAGATGATATTAATATCTGAACGCAATAACTCAATGGAGAGAAGATGAACACCCATGTGGTGATATGTGTCTGTTTTCCTCACCTCAATGATCTTCAATGAATCTCCACATTGTGACACAAGTTCTTCCACCTGATAGTTGTAAATGACAGTCGATAAGACAATTTCAAGAAGAACAAGAACAAAAAGCAAATATACAACCACAATTGTCCAGTACGACCTGCTTAGTTGTTTTGGGAACATAGGACCCTACAACTATGAGTCCCCCAGTTTTCTCATTGTTTATTCCTAGATCCTTAGGAAGGATTCTAGCTTTGGGAAGTATTCCAATCCGTGTAGAAACAAAACTAGCTGCTGTGCGACATAGAAAAGCCTTTCCCTTCAATTCTGCCTGTCAATTTAAGTATATAATCTCTGAAGAAAATCTTCCAGCAGACTTTAGTATAACAAAGACTTTGCAACCAAAAAGGATAAATCCAGCAATGACTTGCCTGGATCATTCCAAGAGAAAAAACAGCCATGTCTCTTTCACTAGCTGCATTCACTATGCACGTTGAGCCCTACCACATTGAATGACAGAAGATGAATAAGTAAGGAGTATATTAGTAATGCAGCACCTCTACATCACCTGATCCAGTGAAGTATTTTCAGACCTTTCCAAAAACTTAAGCATAATAAACATATCATTGATTTGTTAGCAAGGTAGCCCATCGGGTGCAAGGAACCTAAGGTGCAAAGAGCCCCCGCTTGAGGGAAGCAAGATTTCTCCACTACAATGACATGGGAATATAAAAATTCAAAATGTACAGGAAAACAATAGACCATGCACTCGAGCGCATGCACGCGCGCGCGCGCGCACGCACATACACAACCTTGTAACAGTGAATCTCACAAACAGACAATGAATAGGTCGAATACTAGAGATAGCCTTTCAAAAGGTCAGTAGCCTTCCTCCTATTCTTTTAGTTGCCCAAAATGTTTGCTTGTCCAATACTTACTTTTTTTCCTTTTTTCCTGAAAATGATAGCCCCAAAACAATCTTCTTAAAAGATATTGCAAGTCTTTGCCACTCAACACTTCAAGTGTAACCAAGATTTAAGGGTAGACTTCAGCCAAGCAAGCACTTTATGCCTAGGCATTGCATGCCTGGTTCAGGCACCTCTCATGAGGCTTGCTACAGGCACATTTGATTAGCCATGATGTGAATCAGAATCTAGGTGGCCACTTTTGACAAATCAATAATTAGCTGCTGTTTAGTCCAAACTAGACTTTTTTTTAAGAAAAAAAAAAGAAAAAACAAAATCAAACTAATCAAGCTTTATTTGTTTTTCTGATGGCATTTTAAAACTTCATCATCATCATACCACACCTTAATCCCAACTGCATTGGAGTCGATGCAATGAAGTTCATAGTGTCAATTAATTGTTTAAAGCTAGTTAACACAACAAGTTCTAACATCCAGAAATTTGTTAAATAAAACTAACATTCTCAAGTAAACATATGAAAAGTGCAATTACTCAATGGAAGAGTTACATATTTCTAATCGGTCTGGAAATTAATATGCATGAAGTACATGGTAATATCATTCAACCTAATTGTCAATTTGGCAGGATATTAATTATGGATTAATAGATTATCAGGAGGGATAATACTTTGTGAGCTTTTACATTGAACGGCATGGAGCCTACACAGGGGCACGTATGCATCATAATTATTATTAACTCCACCATTCAATTAAATGCTCCAATCAACGAGATCATGTATGAAAATTTTCATAAATGATCACAGATTGTACCTTCTTCAAACTGCAAAGATGAGCACAAATTGCATCAGGCCCACCTTTTCTCAGAAGTTTGATTGAAATGGAAGAAACATTTCCAGCCAGAATGCGGCCTGCTGTTTTCTCCTCAACCCACTGACACAATAAGATGGATCAGAAATAAATCAATATATATATGGATTTACAAGTATTTCAGCATTTCAAGGAATGGGAAACTCTTAGACCTCACAGAGGTTTGAGGATTTATAGCCAAAAACTGCATCTTTAGCAAACTCGGTATCTCCAGCAGGAACAAGCCTGTTAAACAATATCAAAGATCAGTTTATATCTGTATGTTTGCCTCATGTTATTTGGACAAGGGTAAAGGTGTAATGTGGTTATATATCAAAGATTCAAACACCAAATAATTTTGCTTCAGGGTAGTGGGAGTTGTGCCCATGTTAATAATGGGTACAGGAATTTTTTTTTTCCACCTGAATATAGTTGTTTGTTTGATGATATCCAATATAATAAACCATTTTGATAGTATTTTATCCAATCAATCTAGAAGCTAAAATATGCATTTCACTTGTTGCCATATTTGATCAAGCTTGTTACTTAAATCAATTGTCACAATATGCTTGATAACATAATTAACCATTATACATAATCGGGCTATTAGAGTAAAAATAAAGAGGTAGAAATTTCTATTTTGAAATTTGACCTATTATTTGGTGCTCCAATAACAAGTGGTGAAGTTTCATTCTCTGTTCCTTTTTTTTTTTCTTTAGTACACTAGCTCTTGCAGGCACACCAGCGTCATGTCATGTTGCCATGGCTGCCTTCGGGTGGAAAGTCGAAGTAATGCAATTCTCGTGTGTGCTTGTATATTGTTATGTTACAGAGTTCCTTAATGGTGGAAGTGGAAATTTTCCTCATGTTTTTGCAAATGAATGAAATGTTTATGAAATGAAGCAAATAAATAGGTAATAGGATAAGTCAAATTCAAAGGGAACGAAGGAGAAAATTTGCATCAACAACCAGTTTAGAGGGAACATGAAATGTGATATAGATCTCATTGCTAGTAAAGAAAAATACATTAGTAAGAAGTAACCTTATCATGAAGAGGAGGAGCACAAATCATCTCAACGAGATTAAAAAATTTTAAGCAAGAAAATACCCATCAGATTCTGCAACATAGTGTACATCTTTAATGGTATAGCGACCTCCTTGAAGAAAGAAGGGACAAATTATCCATGCATCCATCTCACCCAGGACGGATACAGCTGCATCTGCTTCCTAAAGTAGTGCATTTGCTCAATCTCATAATGGGACAACACTAAGCAAATTAAAACCGTTGGGAATAAATTATGGTTTGTGTACCTCAGGAAAATGGCCACGTAATGTTGAATCACCCCTCAAAACTACTGTAAAGTCAATGTTCCCAACTGATTTAGCAGCCGTTTGCAAGTTAGAGCATATATCTTTGATCAATGCACTAGCCTGAAAAATGTTGATGCTTAAAATTACAAAACCATAGAAACAAAAATAAACATAATAGGGCTAACATTCAATTACAAATATAAGAATTTCAGTGGTGGCAAGAAATGATAACAAGGAATCAGCTATCTTCTTATTTAAAGAAATTCCTTCACCTTCTCAGAGCTTAAAGATCTAGAATTTGTCAAAACAAAGAAGCATACAGGCCTCCTTTTGAATTGCTCAACAAGAGAATCAACACTCCTACAAAAGGAAGGAAACAATTAAAGAAAAACCAGAAACTTCAGGAAAATTCATATTATCATGTGAATGATACATCCTTGAAGGTTCATATTCCAGTCAAGATATTAAAATATGTGACAAACCTACTTGAGAAAATGATAAAAACTACGATTACAATATTACCACAGATATATTTGGAAGGTTTCAACTGAGATGGAGATTTGAGTTGCAGTAAGAAGTTCAACAGAACAGGATGAAACTCACCATTCTGTTAATACTTCAACATCATGAACAGTTTGTGTTCCAGTTGGATCATCATCAAGAACAACCAGAGTTTTTGAGTTAATCTGATTCAAGCGATGAATGTCATTAGTGGGATCTGTCGGCCACTCAGCTGGAAGCGATTGCAATACAACTTCTTTCTCAAGAACTGGCAGCTTTCCTTCAACTCTAACGCCAGTAAGTGTCTCATAGACCTAAAAACCCATAGGTAGAGAAGCCTATAACTGACCGACATCAAAGCAAAGAACTTTATAACCATGGCATCTTACACCCAGCTAGAATGTTGTTATCAGAAATGCAACTACAAGCAAATCAAGAAGTTTCACAATCCAAAATCTAAATAGAACAATGAAGAAAGAAACTCGAGCATGCAATGACTCAAATTTATTGGTACGAGCTAATGTTTGAGTATCAACTATGGGCAGTTTATCATAGACTTAGAATAAACCCTCCAGCCAAATATACGTAATTGGTGTTGAAGCATCCAACCCAAAGGCAATTGGAAATGGGTGGAGAGGTTGCTTCACGAGAACGTAAAACAAACTGTAGAAAGCATTGGCTAGTGGTCAAAGCTTTCAAGTTGTTACCATGGGTTCAAGATTCAACTTCCTACTACTCCCTTGGCTCTCATGTATTAAAAAAATCATTATTGTGTGCCTCCATTTAGGCAAATGATCTTCTTGTGCACCTTGCAGCTAGGCAATAGTAGGGTCTAGCTCACCATGCCTTTTGCCTTTGACTATCAGTTCATTTAGGCAAACGATCATTTTTTTGCACCTTGTGCTTTGAGCTATACAAGGGACTAGCTCCCATATTTTGCATTTCACTATCTTTCATAGAAGATGCATACTAACAGGAAAATAACCCATTGGAAAATAAAAGGGAAAGTGGAAAGTAATCCTTAAGAAAACAAGTTCAGATATTGACATCAAAGCATCAAAGCAATCGCAAATCATGTTCAAGTTTCCAATTCAAAGCCAATCAGAAAAACCCTACCATAACCTAAAGCTACTAAACACCTTGACATAAACATGCACAACCACACCAATTCACTAACTCCGTCCTGTGCAGCACCAACAACAGAATTGAGGGTGGACCTTTCAGATGAAACACCACAAAGAAGTTGACAACGAACAAACCATGTAGTCACAAACCAAAGCTCTATACAGAAAACTACAAGAAAACCCTTGACCATGTAGGACGACATCACTTAATTATTTCCTTACGTGAACTAAGGAAACGATTTTGAAAAGCATGTCATCTAAACCAAGAAAATAGGCCTTAACAAAGATTAGCACAAAATAACAAATGAAAATCCAACAATGGCTCGGATGAAAGACAATGAGGTTCCATGAAAAGCAAGGTCCTAGATAATGGATCTGCAAAAGTATTATCAGAAAAATAAGATACCCTAGCAGAAAATAAAGGAAGAAATAAGAAGAGACAGGTATTATTGATTCAATAGGCTGAGTACAGTGCACGTTTTTGTAGTAACTATATTCAGTAAAGTTACTCCAGCAATCAGTCAATCGCTACAATCAATCTTAATCATAACCAATCACAAAAGTAACTCCACTCAATTACTCTAATTTCTATGAACTGTGACACTTGATATACTATATCGGACGTTAAGAACCTCCATTGCTATGAAACATCTTTCAATCATTTTGAGGCAACGCAAACCAACCATGGCCGCTCAGTCTTGCATCTAAATAAACTCTATAGTTGATGCAAGCGTATAATTTTACAAGCCCAGGTGAAAAAGAAATGCAAAACCAACATAGACTAAAAAGAAAAATACAAAATGAGAATGAGAATACCTTCACCACACCAGCATCATCTTGCCTACCCCATCCAGCAGCAGAACCTTAACAGTGATAACACAAAAATAATTTATACAGTTGCTCAAAAGAACATGCAAACTTCACACATTCATATCATCCACATAAGTTAACTTGCTATTCAACTTTGTTTATATGCTTTGAGACAACATTATATTCCAGCCACCGCAGGGGTTCACCCTGATGTGAAAATGAACTATTTACAACATAATAGATCTAAGCTTGCTATGAATTCTTTGTTGATGTCAGTGAATATGAAGCTCCTTCACTCTCCCCTCTACACCAAAAACCTAGTGAGAAGGCCATCTCTGGTTAAAAATACCCATCTTTCTTTAACATCAGTTGTCATCTAATTTCTCTCCATCCAAACTAACACACAAAATTCCAAACGAACTGAACATAAAGCCTTTCTCTGTATTCCCAAACAAAAATTCTTGCTGCCACTAATAACCCTGCAACGTGGTCCACTATGTCTTGGTTCTCGGGGAAGAAAAATGAAAACTATGCAATAACCAGTCACTAAATGCAAGTTGTCGGATAAAAAGTGTAAATGGAAAAGTGTAACTTAAAGTGCTGGCAAAGAACTAGGAGAAGTAACGTTGTTACCCGCCAGAAATAGTTGGTGGGCAACTGCTGAGATTTGAAGTGCAACCCTACGAGATGAACTCTCATGCATAACAATACCCTGTTGATAGCTACAGTCACTTGTACAGCAAAGGTAGACTTGAATCATTATTGTTCATTCTGTTCATGAGACAGGAATTGGTTGCGTACTTAGCTGTACCAATTGGCCAAAGTAGTTAACAATAGATGGTACTCTTCCAATTCCTAATGTTAATAGCTTTAGTTAGATAGCTTACGCTAATTACTAGTGGTGGTCATTAAAGCTATTGCCAAAAGAACAAAAAACAAGGTTTTCTTTTCAATTGGCATATGCACAAAAGACAGTGAACAGTAATCTGACCAAGTCCTTCACAAAGATATCAAGTGCAGAGTGTGGTGTATAGTCATTGTCCAACATGTGTGGCACACGATTCTCTAACATCCTGCAAGAAGACCATAGTATGACACTATATCACATCCCACAACTCAAAAGAAAGCAATTTAATTAAAAAAAATCACAACATGATTTTAGAATAAGCTTGAACATACTTGTTATGTAATATTATTTATAGTTTAAGAAACATAATAATCTCTCTTTATTCCTAGGGATTTACTTTCTTTATTCCTAGAGATTTCCTTTCCTTGTATTCTCCTCCCATCTATTATATAAAGGTTGTGTGAGGATCTTGTACGTATCAAGCCCTATGTTTCTTCCTCTGATATTGTTTAACATGGTATCAGAGTCATAAACCCTAGTCTATCTCCGCCGCAGCCAGCACCAGAAACCATATTCACCTTCCCGTTTCCGCTGCCCTAACCAATACCCTTATCTCTACTCAACCAAACCGAAAACCAAGGACACAGCCACACCCAAGAGTCACCGGCAACCACAACAATACCGGCGGTATTGCCAGAAAACCTCCCACGCACCGGCGCGTGAGCGTCACACGCCGCCATCCAGCAACCTCCAACGACGGTGTTCTAATGGATGTGCTCGCCTCTCTGTCTTAAACAAGTTTCTGGTCTTAATTCATGTCAATTATGACCAGAATTTGAGTTTCCTCGCCATCTGATGAGTCTCTCGTATGTTGCTGTGCATCGTCAGCAAAGTCTGTGATCTGTTTGTTCGTCTCATCAAGGAGAATGTCAAATCCTGAGGAGAAAAATTCCCAATCAGCTATGGCCTCACAACCGCCTGTTACTTTATCTCAGGAAGAGTACACTAAATACTTGCAATATCAGTCTGCACAGTAGGCCGCTTCTCCTCCCATGGCATCTGTCGTCTATCGAGGTAATCCAACAGCTTGCTATTCGTCTAGCCTCTCTAAAAATCAATCTTGGGTGTTGGACTCTGGTGCCATTGACCATATTTCAAGTAAAATAGCCAATTTTAATGAAATAACTCCTCTAACTTCACATCATAGTCTACTCACCATTGCTGATGGATCTACCACCACCATTAAACGTGTTGGATCTACTCGACCTTGTCCTTCTCTTACTTTACCCTCTACACTCTATGTTCCAAATTTTCCATTCAATCTTATGTCTGTGAGTAAACTGACCAAACAACTAAATTGTTCTGTTAGTTTCTTTCTTGATCATGTCATTATCTAGGATTTGAAGACTAAGAAGACGATTGGAGAAGGGCGTGAATCGAATGGAATGTACCATTTTGATAGATTGCAGTCATAAGTAGCGTGTCCTATTTCAGCTTCTCCTCTTCTAATTCATAGCCGCTTGTGTCATCCATCCTTCGAGAACCTCAAGAAATTAGTCCCGAACTTAAGTTCAATCTCTACTTTGCAATGTGAGTCTTGTCAGCTTGGGAAGCATCATCGTGCTCCCTACTTGTCTCGAGTCAACAAACAAATTGATAAACCTTTTATGCTAATTCATTCAGATATTTGGGGTCATAGCCGTACCAAGTCTAAATTAGGATTTCAGTATTTCATAATTTTTATTAATGATTTCTCTCGAATGACCTGGTTATATCTAATAAAAGATCATTCAGAGTTATTTTCTATCTTCTGTGTCTTTTGTGCTGAAGTTCAAAATCAATTTCACACCCGAATCAATATTCTTCGTAATGATAATACAAAAGAGTATTTCTCTAACTCAATCTCCAGTTACATGCAGCAACAAGGTATACTCCACCAATCCTCCTGCCCATACACATCTCAACAAAATGGAGTAGCCGAGAGAAAAATCCAACACATTGTTGAAACAAGTTGTACCCTGTTAATTCATATGAATGTACATGCTGTGCTCACTGCATGTTTTCTTATCAATCGTTTGCCATCTTCTATCCTTGCAGGTAAAATTCCTTTTTCTAATCTTTTTCGTTGTCAACCTCCCTTTTCTGTTATTCCTCGTATATTTGGTTCTGTCTGTTTTGTTCATTATAACCAACCTGGCACAGATAAATTAGACCCCAAATCTCTAAAATGTATTTTCCTTGGATACTCTCATTTGCAAAAAGGGTACAAGTGTTTCAGTCCTTCCCTAAATCGTTTTTTTGTTTCTACGGATGTTACATTTTTTGAAACCACACCATATTTTTCTGATACTCAATTCGTGTCTTCTGATACTGATGACTGTCTGCCCTTGCCTTTGCCCTTTGTACCTATGGCTCCTACCAATATTGATGTTCCAGTAACTACTTTTGCTCCTTCAGAGGTCATTCATGACAATAATCTGGCTCTTTTAGAGCGTCTTTCTCATCCTGATTTACAAGTCTATACTCGACGTCCTCGTCAAGAAGTACTACCACAAGATTCACGCTCGTCTCCACTACCTTCATCTTCAACTCCACCAGCTGATAATTTAGATATTCCAATTTCCTTTTGCAAAGAAAAAAGGTCTTGTACACTTCATCCTATCTCGAATGTGATCTCTTATAATTCATTATCATCATCATACTCTGTTTTTGTCTCTGCCTTATCTTCCATTCCTTTGCCTAAGTCTGTTTCAGAGGCCTTGTCTCACCCTGGATGAAAACAAGCCATGAAGAAGGAGATGTCAGCTTTGCAGGTTAATAATACATGGGATTTAGTTCCTCTTCCACATAATCAAACAGTGGTGGGTTGTCAATGGGTGTTTAATGTTAAAGTTCACACTAACGGTACAGTTGATCGATTGAAAGCTCGTCTAGTCGCTAAGGGATATACACAAGTATACGGCATGGACTACCCAGAGACGTTCTCTCCAGTAACCAAAATGACTTAAGTACGAGTTGTCATTGCATTGGCAGCCACAAATTAGTGGCCTTTACATCAATTAGATGTGAAGAATGCCTTCCTCCATGGTGATCTTAAGGAGATTATCTTCATGGAGCAACCACCTGGGTTTGTTGCTCAAGGGGCGACTGATCTTGTCTGTCACTTAAATAAGTCTTTGTATGGTTTGAAACAGTCACCACGAGCATGGTTTGGTCGCTTTAGTGCAGTTGTTATGGAGTTTGGTTTGCAGTAATGTGGCATGGATCACTCTGTCTTTTATCGACACTCCAGAGCTAGTAAAATTATTCTGATTGTCTATGTTAATGATATTGTTATCACAGTATCACTGGTGATGATAACGTTGGTATCCAGTCCCTGAAATCCTTCCTACAAATGAAATTCCAAACAAAGGATCTTGGTTCATTAAGATACTTCTTAGGTATTAAAGTAGCAAGGTCCAAAATGGGGATTTGTTTGTCCCAAAGGAAGTATGTTCTTGATCTTTTAAAAGAAACTGGTTTATTGGGAGCCAAGTCAGTTGATAGCCCTATAGAGCCAAATGTCAAGCTTGATGTAGATAAAGAGTAATACTTGGAGGAACCTACCAGGTGTCGAAGACTTGTTGGTAAATTAAATTATCTAACTGTTACTCATCTAGATATTTCATTTGCTGTGAGTGCAGTAAGTCAGTTCATGGACTCTTCTCGTACCAGTCACTAGGATGCAGTAGCTAGAATTTTGAGATATCTTAAAAGAGCACCAGGACGAGGTCTCCTTTATCAAAATCATAGTCATAGATGCAGATGCTGATTGGGCAGACGCCTATGATCGACAGTCTACTTCAGGTTACTGTGTATTTATGGGAGGAAACTTGATGTCATGGAAAAGCAAGAAACAAAGTATTGTTGCAAGGTCAAGTGCTGAATCTGAGTATAGGGCAATAGTGTATACTACATGTGAACTAGTTTGGTTAAGACATCTTCTCATGGAGCTTGGTTTCGCACACTCATCTCCTATGGAATTAATGTGTGATAATCAAGCAGCCATCCATATTGCATCAAATCCCATCTACCATGAGAGAACTAAACATATCGAAGTTGACTGCCATTTTGTTCATGAGAAGCTTCAAGAAGACTTGATCAAGACCCCATATGTCAAATCAGAAGATTAACTTGCTGACGTATTCACTAAAGCTTTAGGAGGGTCTAAAGTAAAGTCTATATGTGACAAGTTTGGAGCTTATGATATGTATGCTCCAGCTTGAGGGGAAGTGTTATGGAATATTATTTATAGTTTAGGAAGCATAATAATCTCTCTTTATTCCTAGGGATTTACTTTCTTTATTCCTAGAGATTTCCTTTCCTTGTATTCTCCTCCCATCTATTATATAAAGGTTGTGTGAGGGTTTTGTACGTATCAAGCCCTCTATTTCTTTCTCTGATATTGTTTAACAATACTGATCTTTACCACCCTATAACATCCTTTCAACTTCCTCTTATTTCATTTGGGGGCCTCAATTTTGAAATTTATACATATTGATTGTTGAGACATGAACAAATATCAATGAATGTCCCAGGTAAAAAGAAAAAGAAAAATAAGGAAAAACATAACTAAAACAAAAATACCTAATGAAGGCATATTTTGATGATACCAATAATATGAATCTAGGGAATTATTTGGTTTCCTAAAATAATGGAAAGTCTACTGTATAATGAGAGACTGATACTGCTAAGAAGTCAAATTATAACAGAAAAAAGAGCGCATGGCCTTCCTAACTTATCTGTTCTAGTGGATCCTACCAGATATTTGACATATTTTTAACACCTTGCAGATTATTAGACAATATTCAAGCTAGATGTTGCAGAAATATAAAAAAAATAAAAAAACTGACATGTGAAATAAATACTACATTACTGTAAGCAAGAAGTCTACCAGGATGTTCCACCACTATTAGTGATCACGTCAAATAACATTCGTGTATTAAGACCTAGCCGAGCTCCAAAAGCCATTGCCTCGGCTGATGATGCTATATGGACTCCAGCAAGCAATTGATTAACCATCTTTACACCACTGGCGAAATGGAAAAGAATATAAAGATCCAAGAAAAGATCAGAAAAATAGCAGATACTTAGCAAACACTGCAAAAATGAAAACCTGCCAAGAAAGAGATTTGGCAGATTACCTTCCTGCCCCGCACCCTCCTCTGATGATATAAAGCTTCTGACTTAATGCTATTTCATCATTTAAAGTAGAGGATCAGACAGATTTTAACTGCAGATGAGGCTATACAACTTAATGGTTACGAATTTACCTGAGAGAACTAGACCCGCACTTTTAGGAGCAATGTCTGTCCCAGAAGCCATTATCTAATCAAAATTAAACCTCATATGAACTAAAAGATTAAAAGCTACTTTTATATTTAAAGCTCCTATTAAGCTTCTTTCGATAAGCTCCTAGTTGCTACTACTGGATTACCGTGAGTTCTCCTGTGGATGCCTTCTTGACACCACCAGAAACAGGGGCATCCACCAGTCTTAAATCCTTGCCCTCATCTGTTATTTTCAGAGATAAATTTGAGTCAGAGAATTCAACAGACATGGTAGTAAATATATTCTAGCATTAAGGAAATTACAAGCCATCCCTCTGATCTTTTTTTTGTTTCTTTTCTGGGTTAACATTGGTCTGAAAATGAAGCCTCATATGTTCCATTCATGCTTTGAGATGATGCAATTAAAATGTGAAATAATTTATTGTGATGATCAACGATGCATTTCAGTTTCCTCTTAACAGCTATAACAATGCACCATTTTGGTTGTTACTTAGGTAGCCAAACCTCAGTATCTTCAGCAGCTCCAGTCAAGCAAAGGGAAGAGCACATAATGTGTGTTAATTGATGGGCTATGCCATTCATGTTCACTAAAACAAAATTATAAATATACATGCTGCATAACCCTAATGAGTCCATACCTCTTGCTGGACCCACATCAAAACTTCTAAGATACATGAATTAATACTTGAACTTCTCAAGTTTTTAGACATCAGGTGCACAGGGCTTAACATCTAAGAAAGTACGCTAAAATAGTACACACTGCAAAAGCTTGAAAAGTGCCAATATAAATTTTTAAGACTGGAAGTTTGTTCAGTTAATGTAATAGATACAATGAGACAACTTTTAATAGCATGTGCACCATAGAGGAGGGCATATGGCACATCAATCAAAATTCAAAACGAAAGGGGGGATCATTTCAAGTCAGGCAACCAGGCTAGTTAGCATGTGAAAATCAAATGTTCTACTTTTTCAGTTTTTCTTGCCAAGGCTCCAAAATTCATGATTAAATGTTTTCCTTTCCCAGGTTTTGGTTTTGACACGGTTTTCCATTATGCAAAAGTTCTAGCATGCCTTCCATCCTCTGGAAATTCTTCTATGGATTTGGGCAACAAAAGAAGCTAAGGTCTTCACGGTGCCTGTTTTCTCTACTTTAAGGTGCATTCAATCAAATATTATTAGGAATTGGAAGGTTTTTTTCCTGTACTATCTACCATAATACTCACCACATAATATGACTTATACCCCATGGTCGAACAATTATGTATTCATCTCACGAATTAAGGATGACAATTTTAACAATATGGGATGCCATCAATTGTGTTAGGTTCCCCAAATTCTGATTCTTTCAATGCTACCAGAGCAAGTTCACTAGATATCAAAATTGTTTAACTTAACCTGAAAATTTTTTCAGCGTAGCTGATCCTAACTCTCATCCTAACCTTTCTGTCGTACCTTCACATGTACTGGCAACCAACATGGAAATGCTTAACCAGCATACCACATTCTGATGACCAGTCACGGTGGTGATGCAAATCAATTTTTACAAATTGATCACTAAAATTTTGGTGTGGTTGATTCCAACTCTACATTTGAAAATTGATTCTTCAAATCATTCCAGATACTTCTTGTTATGTCAGTCCTTGATAGCAATGGACCTGGCCTGCCAAAGGCTTGTCGCAAGCCAGCAAGTGCCATTGGGCTAGGATTTAGAACATAGCTAGTCAGCTCCTAACTGCACTCCTCTATACGATCTTGGGGCATTGCTTACTTGGCTAAGTTGTGAAACCTGAGCTCAAATAACATGTTAAAGCATCCAACTTAAAACTAAATAATGATAAGTGGAGGGCCTTTCCACAATACAATGCCACAAGTAACTCCTTTATTAATTATTAAGCCAAGTGGGATTTAGCAAACTGTTGGTGGCTACTTTGTAAGTATCCTAACCAGTTTTGGACCTCAGACAAGTCAGACGTCAGGTCAACACAGTATTCCAAACTTCAGCCTTTACCATTTATTATTCCCTAGGCATGGTCTCTTGTTTCCATAATATCATACTGCATCTGATGACTTTTAAAGAAGTTGATATTTGGATATCACACCTATTCTGCTACCATGACTGACTTCAAGCCAAGAACAAGCCTACTGACCAAGGCCACTCCATAAATCCTTTTCTCATAAGTTGAGTGGTTATAATCACATTGAACGTGAATAAATCAGTATTCATCTCAACAGGCGAGGCTCCTTTCATTATGTGACTGACCAGTCCCCACCAAACGAAATGGTTAAGTTTGGGAACATTGGATCAGAAAGAAAACCACATTATGAATGTATGATGGATTTCATAGAGCCACAATATCATGGGTATTCATTGGCATAAGCTTGCAGAAATACAATTGGGAATAGTTGAACTATAAAATACTTAAGTGATATTATGCCTACGAGAGATATCCCTGATATACTTATTCAAGAGTAAGCAAGGAGATCCAACAGAGTTTTTTTGGTCGTATAAACAAATATTGATCAGATCAAAGGAGTAGTTGTTTAATTGTTTACTTCCAGTAGACAAACAAAAGGAAGAAACTTAGTTTTCCAGGAGAAACCTTCCTGCTGAAAGATTATAGATTTTAGACCTCAAAACAAACCCATTGACAAAATGCTACTTGTGCCAGACAACCTCTTGCTCAGAAGAAAGGTGGTCATGGTGGAAGTCACAGTTAGAGAGGAAGATTTTTTTTCTGCTCAGGAAGACATGGTAAAGGGACCCCGAATATGTATTCAGTACAAGCAGGATGCTGAACTTTGTGAGACATGCCATGGCAAGGATCTGTAGGATGAGTCAAAACATAGTGTGCACAGTATATAACACCAGTGAAATTCAAGTTCCGGACCTGCATACAACATTTTTCTGCAAAACCAACTAATGACCATGGACCCTTATGTCTGCTGAAAATGAAACTGACTGAGCCCAAACTGTAGGAAGGATCCACAAAGACCAAGAAATCACAGAAATGTCAAACAAGAGGCAAGTAGCTGAAACTGACATTCAAGACATTGAGCAAGGAATTTGAAATGTACAAATGTAACTCAAACAACAACATAATAGACCCATGAATTCAAAATCCAGGAAAAAAACAGAAGCAGAAAGCACACATTAGATGAATACATACTCTGTAAGCGATGCTCCAGTTGAGCCACAAATGCAGGAGATACTGTAGATGAAATTATTATACATGCTCCCGATGGAAGGGCTGCAAAATACCAATAAATCAAGTCATCGCTTGTAAGAAATCAGAAATGTAGAAAGCCAAACAGAAATATACCTGCTATTGCCCCTAGATCTCCATAGAGCACACTTTCGGCCTGAGCTTCATTAGTGACCATGACTACAAGCACATCAACACCTTAAAGAAAAAGAGGCATCTTGAGTGCAGAAAACCATAAAAATACTGAAGAAACAAGGAACCATATAATTCAGGGAAGAAAATTATGCTTGTTACCATTATGGAAGCATTTTCAAGATTGTGCTATGGACCAGGGATTGTGAGCTAGTTGTGGAAAAATTACTAGGGAAATAAGGATAGGAATCTTGTTGAAACTTCTTTGGTTTTTCTTGCCTTATGACCCATGGTTCTTGGCTGATGAAGGGCTCATTAGAGTGAACCTTTCTATCCTAAAAAACAAACTATTGTCTATGTTGAAACTAGGCTGCTCAACCTTCAGTGAGTTTTTTCTTATATAGCACAAGCATTATGATGATTTATACAATTTTTCCACATTTTACAGTTGCTCCCAACTCTATATGAAATGTTCGATAGTTTACATGCACACCAAATGACAAATAAACAAGGGAACAAATAAAAATAAATACTGTATTTGTTTTCCTATTGCCACTGGGACAATGAGATACAGGACACAGCAGCATCCTACTAACCAGATCATCACTGGCTCTGTTGGAAAGAAATTACAGGCGTGGTCAGGTCTGAACACATCAAGAGATAGGAAAAATATCAACTATCCCTCTTGCCATTTCTTGAGAAGGGAGAGAAATTAGAGAGCTCTGAAAGGAATTGAGAGCCCCCTTAGCCATAGTAATCTAAATGTTGCTAGCATCTTCTAGTCTTTGGATCTCTGGAGATTATCTTAGTACTTGGATCTGTGCTCTTTGAATACATTCTACTTCCAATTGAACGAAAAAATACAAGCATATGGTTTCAGTGCATCTCTAAGTTTATAAGCAAGTTCATTTTCACACAAGTCTAGCACTATAAAATAGAGCAAATATCAATGTAAGCACATAGATGGGTATTTCAAGCCATGGAAACAAGCCATTAGATTAATTATGATTCTCACTTTATGCCTCTATTTCTTGTCTTAATACAACAGAACTACATGGTGATTCCAGTTCACAATAGCTTTTGAGCCTCAAATCAGAAGTGATGTGCCGGTGAGGGGGACAAAGTAGGGAGGAGATAGAGAGAGAGAAAGAACGAGATAAAGAGAGTTTGTGTGTTTGCAAGTGAGGTTTACCTATATCAACTTCCCAAGTCATTTAGTCCTGCACCACAATAACATACACTAGGCTCATTTAATAGGGAAAATCACCTTTTGATACTTCTGATGGGGAATTCCCTATCAAACCACCAGCACTTTCAAATCGAGTAAGTGTAGGCTTAAACACCTGCCATACAAACAAGACACAAATGCATAGTCTGTAAATGCTACTTCTAAAGCCATTATCTTAATAACCTGCTACAGCATGACAAATATAACCAACTGGATGGATTATAACAAGATTGTCATTCATAGCATGTACAAACTGAAAGCATACTTGAAACTTCCACAGCTTACATGTATACAAAAAGACTTCCCAATTCATACAAGCAGAGAGTTATTATGATGCACAAATGAACATTCCTGTTGATACATCCAAAATACTCACCCAAGGAAAGGCGTTGTTTGTCAATGGTTATCGATTTTTATGTGAGGGAAATTTTGCACATTTCATTGCAATTACTTAGGTGATATATTTATGAACCCGTTCGCAATACCATTGCAATTCAACAAACAATTCTATTTTATTTTTATTTTTTTTAAACTTTTCAGATAACTCTTATTTGAGGGTGGCTATATGGGGCTGCTTGAGCTATGACATTTTCAGCTTTGAGACGAATATTGACTTTTGAAAATATACTATACCCATCGTGTTCTCTTGCAATATGAATTTTGTTTTCCATGTTTATTCTTCCTAGCAGCTGAACTGGATCACATGAGCTTATAATATTTGGTTCCCAGCATAAAGAAAGATAACATTCAGCCTGTCACACAATGATATGTTAAACAATGAAGTGTTCACTCAAATTAGTATAAAAAATGCACTGATCAGAGGGACTGACTTGGCTAGAAAACATCAGAAGAGTTTGAACAAAGAAGAGGATCACCTCTTGAGCTAGGAAAATTTGACTGAAAAAACCAGAGTGCGGAACAGATGCGTTACAAGGAGATTACCCCACACTTGCATGAAGAATAGATATGTCGCTTGGTTGATCATTGGCAGTGAAGATGACAGCCACTGACATATTTCTTATACTCGGGCAGTGTATGTTTTTTCTAGATGGTTCCCCTTCCCCTTTGGCCTCTCATATGTACCCAAAAAATAGAAGTCGTTCTATTTAAATCATAGAAGGGATGACTCCAAACTAAGAGTGAAAATGACAAAAATTGACCAACAACTATCTTCCAGTTGCTTCATTGGATTCCTTAGCCATCATTTTGAACATTTTTAGAACATTCAGTTCAAGATGTACAACTAACATTGTGCACTCACACATGCACCCGCACAAACACAAGCATGTACTACTTGAAAGCATTATGCAATAACGAACACACAGAAGTGCTATTTAAAGAAAAGGGAATTACGTCATAACCAATAACACAGAAATTCGACTTGACGAGATGTGTTGCCATGCCAAATCCCATTGCTCCGAGGCCAATGAACCCAATGCGGTCCACCACCTTTGAGTTGGCAATAATTTCATTTGCAATCTGCTCAGGGCTGTAAGGCTCAGACTTGGCTGCATATTCTGTATTCACACCAAGTACTTTGTCCCAAACCTACAAACAAATTATTCATGAAAAGTGCTCAAGAAAATGAAGATAAAAGAGAAGCAGAAAGAACAGACCTAGAACAAGCCTCCCTCAGTCTGGAGAGGCTTCTCCAATATCAATGCTTGTTATGAGAAAATGTTTAGCATGAAATGGATAGAAACTGGAATATACCATGGCAGAAGTTTCAAAGTAAGGATTAGCATAACAACCTTAACTAAAGGCATATCATCATCAGCATCCTGAGAATAGGCTGGAAAAAAAAAATAAATGACAAAATAAGTAAATAGCTAGTCAACTCCAAGGATAACCATGTGAAGTAGAAAACAAATATAATAGCAAATCTTAGTACCAAGAACTAGTTGCTGATGAGCACTTGCCAAAAGCAGAAGTGGGAAATTAAGTGACTTTGCCGTATCCAAAACAATACCCTGGAATTAGGAAGCGCATAAAAGACAGAAGGAAACAGAAAAAGTTAGTATTTGAATTTTCATTAACATTCTCCTAGATTTTCTCTTCCAAAATTTAGTCACTGATGTTCATTTGAAGCAAGAGTTTTCAAGATAGGCTAAAACAAATTACCATGAACATCTCTTTTGGACAAACACAAACGTTTGCTGTTCTATTCTGTTTATTGTTGACTTTTTCCCTTTTTCTCAGCACTTTCACTTACAGAAGGCAAAATAGACAGGTCATGTCCGATCATGTAACATTTCTGGTTGATTTAGGGGAAGATCTTTTTGGTATCGAGCCAGAATAGCTCTTGGCTTTCAGGTCATTTAAGGTTTCAAATTATGTTGTCAGGTTAATATAAGTCAGATCAATTTTAACACAACTTCAGCTAATTAGCGGTCCACCACAAATTAGGCTCATTAGTATATGGGTTAAACGAGAAGTTCCAGGTTTGAGCCGAGTTGTGTGTCATTGACTTTCTCAGTTGACCCATGTTGTGTCAGTCAAGTTTTGTATGGGTTGACTCCAGTTTTCCGTACTTCTTTTTTCTTTTTCGCTATCAATACCACAACCCAAAATGACTCAACTAATCTATAAAACAAATGTGGTTAAACAAAGAACTCTTATACAGAACCATTCAGTTATCACTTAATTTATTTGTGTTAAATAAAGCAGAACCAAAGGAAGAGAAAGTATTGTGACATGTACCACAACACAAAAATGCTCAGCTTTTCTGTAAAACATATGTGCTTAAACAATAACTCATATAGACAACTATCCAATGATCCACTTAATTTATTTGTGTCAAACAAAGCAGAGCCAAACCAACAGAAAGTATTATGCCATATCTGCTCCTATAACCACTACCAACAGTAGATATTTTAATCAGTCAATCAACTAAACCTTTGTCCTTAGCGAACTCTTACACTCAATTGCACCAGGTTGGAGGTGAGTTTCAGTGAATAAACCTAGAAGAGCAACTCGACATTCGGATAAAAATAAAACAAGATAACACTAGGAGGTGGTTAGCTGGAAAAACTTTACATTTTATCATTCTATGAATATCGTCTATACTTATTTACAGCATATTATTTAGGCTATATTTCCTGGGCTGTCTTTAGATATCTGCTTCTTTACTTGTAACCTATGATTTAGTATCTGCAACCTAGGGTTTGTGGCTGCCCAAACATCGTGGCCCTGTTTTACATCTACATGCATTCCTAGTTACAATAATACAATACATATTTTCCTCAAACAGTTATATGGGTATGATGTCATTTAACTGATTCAGACATAATATGATACCCAAAAAAGAGTATCATAATTCCTGGAGAGCATAGGAAAGCACTTATCATTTAGTAACCTACCAATTTATGAAAAAAAATATTCAGGAAACTGCGTTTAGCATTGCCCCTTAACAGCTGCGGGATAAAATTCTTGAAAATCCTGTGTAAGAGGAAAACAAATCACACAAGGAATTCTGAGAATGACTAGAAACCAGGAATTACATAGCATGAGCATGTGAGCTTGTACACTAAGGAAGCATGAAGAACTGTAGGGGTCAAAGAACTCAAGAGCTTGAGATTGATAAGAAATTATGAAAATAAATTTTAACTACAAAACACTAGCATTCAAGTCAGCGACACATTGCCAGTAAACTCATTGTGAGATTCATGTCAATTTAACTACAAAACAATCAAATGAATCTTCTAATTGCAGTTATGACAAGTTTTTCAAGGCATAAACATGTGAGAAAAAACACCCAAACTGACAGAAGATAAAATACTAGTACAGGATAAGAGAGGGACAGAAGATGAAAAAAGAGGATTAGGAGCCACTTTCGCTCACGAAAAATGCATGCTAAAAAAAGAACGAGGCTCAACAGGGGAACAGGAAAACCATTTCCTCACTTGAGCAGTATTATAAAAAATAAATTCTCCTATCATAGCCCACCTTCCTATGTCTGACAACACTCCCAAGTAAGAAGAAATTCCTGTATATACCTACCAAACTCAACTAAAAAATGAAATTGCCATAATTCTGTCAAATCCTATACTTGGAAATTTTACAAATAGACCAGAAAAAGAAAGTAGCAGGGAAAATTAGCGAGAAAAGAATGGATAAAGCCCTACATCTCAAGCACGCAAGCACCTCTTGAAATCCCAAGACTTCTCCCGACTCACTCAACCATGGGTGCCACATAGAGACTGACTAGGATTTCCAACCAAAGAAAAAGAAAATGTAAATCCTTGAGTTCACAGCCCACAAGAGAAGCACTATGCAAGTGACAACTCCAAATGAAATAACTCCCAATTCCCTTATGCATTCCTCAAGCTCATGTTCAGCTACTATAAGGAACTTCTAAATTTGCTTACATGCTATGCTATCCACAAGACAGTGAAAAATGAGAAAATTGAAGCAGTTCATAAACCCATCCAGATACTTAACTGTCTGCACTGAACCTTAGACTTTAACACAATTGTCAAAATACCAGCATAACATACAAAAATAAAAGAATAGATACAAGAAAAGGACATCAGGAAACTACCATGAATTTCCTGCAGCATTTGAAATGATGTCATAGAGAATCCAAGGATTGATTCCAGCCTGAGTTCCAAGAGAAATGGCCTCCACTGCTGCTATAAAATGTATGCCCTCAAGCATTTCACTTACCAGTTTAACTTTGCTGCATAAATTGAAATTAAAAGAACTGAAAATTCATATTTTACAAATCAAAAAGCCATCACCCCACATCAAATATAAGTGTTCAAGAAATCGCTAACTTCCAAGAAGTTCCAAGCTTTGGGAATTTAGTCATGTTATTAATACCATATAGTGCAGGCCACTGCACTTCAGTATCAGTTGGACAATGCTACAACAGAGCAATTCTGGTTTGGCTACTGTAGACAAATGAACTTAGCAGTACACAGCCTGTACAATTTGTACATGATTAAAAAGATTAAGAAGCCTATGGGTTCAAACACAGGCCATAAACCTTGACAGCTTGACATCATGAGAGATCCCTTCCTACTTTAGGTGCACTGGGTGCTAGTGTATGTGTCTAAGTAGTAGTGAAGTGGTACCTGGAAATGCACATACCCAGTTCTAAGATGAGTGGTAAAATATAAAGTATAGCAATGGTACCAGAAACAATTGTGACTTTTGTATGTCAATGTGTGTAATACTGCTAGGTTTGAACACTGAACTTTTACACTTTAATCATTAAATCATGCACGATTTCAAGAAACTTGGAGATTGAAGTTTCATAAAGTTACCTCAAGATTTATATTTTAACACAAGTTCAGTTAAACTAGTAGAACTACAGTAGAGTATGTCTTACAATAAGGCTTGGTTTCACTGAATATTGAAGAACTTGATCTTTCATTCTTACATTTTGCTACACAGCGCTCCAGTAATCATTCATGACACTCAGGACTATAATCCTCTCTCACCCTTATAAACTATAAAGCACCTCTTGCAAGCTTACTTGGTTCATACATGTTTCATTTCAACTTTCTACCACGTTTATAAGACAAGATATTGCACTCAAGACACATGCTGGTAGCTGAATGCATGTTTTTACTGACTCTGAATTTGGATCCATCACAATTGTATAAATACTTTCAAGTCCAATCAACTTGGTAAAAGAATAAGAAGAGCTAGTTGTTCAACTAGTTTTATGTATCAAATGCATCCTGGCAAATATGGAGATAGAGCCCTAATCCAATTACAAAGAGACGTTGGATATGTTGAACCTAGAATGTTTTGAGCCTAGCTTTAGTTTTCATGAGTTCTAACTTCAAAGTTGATATTACTATAGAAGGACATTGGTAAGCTTAAAACTGCTTCAGCTGCTGTCAAGAATTCAATAAAAATTCCCCTCATTTAGCTGTTCGTGAATTTTATTTCTTCACTGCATCCTCAATCTCCTCCTACTGGACTTGGTTTCTAAAAGTAGTTACTATCCAGAAAATTTCCAGCAACAGACCTTACTTTCATTGCTCTTTCAAGTTCTAAACCATAGAACTTCAAGCCAAACTCCAGATCTCCACTAGAAACTTTCTCCTTCAAATCCCTGTATTATTGTCACTTCAGCCCCATCACCTTCTGCTGTTGTTTCAGATTCTTTCAACCAAATGACTGACAGAAGCATTCCAAATTGTTATTATGTGCTAAAACATAAGAATGTGATAGAACTGATCCAGCGAGAAAACAGTTGGCAAAGGTAAGCTCGATAGGGGAAAAATGGCACCGAGTAACAAGAATAAAGAATTACCTTCCAGCACCAAGCTGACCCTCAAAGATATAAATCTTCTCACTCATTGCTGTAAGGAAAATAAAATTGTGTGAACTAAACCAAATAATGCTTTAAGCAGCAAAAATTGCATAAGATTAGTGCATAAGAAAATAATTTGATTCATAAAAGCATATATAACCTGAGAGAAAGGGTTGTGCCCTTGCAAGAGCATCTGACCTTCCTGACGACACAACCTAACAGCAATTGAACAGATATTAATATATGAATATGAAAAGGAAGAAAAAAGAGTAGCAATACAGTTGAACTCAAAAGTACAGAGAAAAAATTAAGGACAAGAACTAATACTATGCCAGAGAATATCTGACGGAATCATACCACAATTTTTCCATTTAAGGTGTCAGACATTCCCTTATATACATATGCATCTACCGTATAAGCTATTTGATCATCCTCTGCAATGAATAAAAGATATATCAGAGGTTATGATATCTTCCATGGCAGAAGCAATGTTGAAATCATCTTTTGACAACCCCCGAGTTTAAAAACTTTCAATGCAGACAAAAGCAGTAGGATCAGCCTACTAGAACTACAGATGAAAAGAATTCAATGTAAAAGGCCAAGAGATATAAGGATGGAGGTTCTTACAAGAACACACACACACACGAATACAAGCGTAGTACTAAATAACACAGTAATGAATATATTCTCGATAATAGAAAACTTCCATTATGCATGCACACTAAAGCTGATATCTTCCCCAATAGTAGATGCCATTTTTTGAGCAATGATGTAACACATAATTATAGATATCGACAGGAAGGTATCATCAGCGAAGTATATAACTGAGTTGGACACTGATCATGATGATGTCAACGGCAGCCATGTAAGCAAATTATAAGCAAATGGCTCATATCCCTGAATTATAAGACTGAATTTTCACCTGTTCTGAATTTCATTAACAAAAAATTCCACAAAGTCCAGTATGGTAAAAAATTTATGGAGTAAATCCAATCTACCCTATGAACTTAATTACCTAGTAATTTAAATCCGCAATCTTAATTAAGAACAAGCAAATATCAGCAACGAATTCTCTCACTGGATTTATATTTTTTTACTATTTATTGGTAGTGTGCGTGACAAAACATCAGAGTTTCTTGTAAGGGATTAACTAGCTTAGTTTGCATCAATTAATCATCTTCATGTGACCACAAAAATAAAAAGTATATTCACCCAAAGAATAATATAAAGAAATTGCTGATTATTCTGAAGTCTACGAGTTAAGTGACATAGAGACAAGAAAAATAAAAATAAGAAAAAGCATATCAAAAGGCAAATATCATGAACCAAGAAACCTAACCATACCTTAGAGCATAATTATTACAACGATGAGTTTTATAATTTTTCAAACAATAAAAGGAAAAAGTCCATGCAAAAATTTATGATTTATCCGAGCAATTATTATTTGAGTGTAGTGTGATAAAGAAAACATATCATTTAGCAACATAAACAAAAGAGCAGCAGCAGCAGAAGTAGAGAGAGAGAGAAGAAACGTTTCATCACACTGAAAAGCAAAATGGAAGCAAAACCTTTATGATATTAGCAGATCCATTAGTTTGAAAATTTTCAGACTCAGTTGATGAATTTCACAAGTAAAAGAATATTGTTTAAGTTGTTTCACATAATCAAATAGAAATATTGAGTTACATATAAATTCAATTATACCAATATTTGAAATAAAAATCTTTCAAAAATATCATATCAGAGGAAAAATATCTCCAAAGAACAAATAATAATATATTCAACATAAAAGAAAACGAAAATAATAATATATTCATAAGAATATTATTGTGCCGAGTAACAAATGCAAAACACAAATGATAATTTTGTTTAACTAAATCAAACAATAAAATAGGGGCTAAATTCCACCATTTGCCCCTAACTTTTACCCAAAATTGCAAATTTGTCCCTAAACTAACAAAGCTAGCAAATTTGTCCTTAAAATAATACTACTTTTGTGCAAAATTACCCATACCTCTGCAGACATCCCTCAGGTGTACAGCAGGCAATGTAAAAGTCCATATTTGGCTTTTTCCATATATTTTTTCTAAACTGTCTTAAATGAAAATACTTTTAGTTAAAAATTTATTTTATATAATAAGTTGTTATCACCAGATTAAATACTGTCAAACTAAATAGTCAATACAAAAATAAACAGACTTTGAAAATTTAGTAAGTAAATTACTTCAGTGAAAAAATATGTAATCATATAATTTTTTTCTTTCTTTTTGTTTCCTTAGAGAATTCTACTCTATGGGGTCACCTAGCTTTTTTTTTATCCTAAACAGGTATCTTACCTTCAAATTGTCCTAGCAAGGTACCTTTTTTTCTATTGTGCGTGCCGTTCAACTACTTTCCATCAATTTTTCCATTAAATTGAATGAAAAATGTTGACAAGGCATTAAATAACCCTAAAATAAATTTAAAATGTCAGCTTTAGTCCTCAAACTGTTTCAATCACTAATTCTAACCCCCTTAAACTTCTACTCAAATCAATTTTACCCCTTAAAACCCTAATCTTTCATCTCTACTACCGCCACCTCAAAAGCAGCCAACCAGCCGCCATCGCTGACCGCCCTCCAACCACCAGCCCAGCCGCCAACCGCCATACAGCCGCCAACCCCACCGCCAGCCACCCTCCAGCCGATCTCCCAGCCATCTCTGAAGACGGTTCTGAAGTCTCCAATTCTCCCTCGCCTCCACCTAGCTATGACTCTTCAGCACTGCCGCCTGCAAAACAACTCAAATCCCCTAGCCTGAAAACCCAAATGTGCCCAAAACAACCCCAAAATCTCCCACCAAACCCGCTGCCACTCCTATATGTTGCTTCTCCATGACTGCCTCCTATTCTAGAATCAGAATCGGTGAATCGAGATCTAGGATTCAGCGACGAATCAAGAGTGGGACGATGGAGAAGAGTAGGGCAAGAATCGGTGATGAATCGAAGAAAAGAAGAGGCCAAGAAGGGTAGGGCAAGAATTGAAGAGAGTGGGGCGATGTAGAAGAGTAGGCTGAGACGAGGAGAAGATGGCGGTGAAGAGAAGGCAGAGGAGGAGAGGAACAAGGGAGTCTACAGGAAAAGTTTATGGTTTAAATTGTTGCTAGGAAGATTTAAAGGACTAAAAGTGTTATTTTAGAAATTATTTTAATGTTTTATTTTACTATGTCAGTATTTTCTGTCAAACATAACTCTGAAATTAACGGAAAGTACCTAGATAAGATTAGGACAATTCGAAGCTAAGGTACCTGTTTAGGACAAAAAAAAAAAGCTAGATAACCCCTGGTGGATTTTACCCACTATTTATATTTGACAGTTAGATGCCTCATCGAGGTTTGCAAATGGAAGGACAATTTGGCAATGGGTGCTTACTTTAAAGACAGAATTGCTATGTTCTTTACTTCAGGATAGACTTGCAACATGGGGCACAATTTAAGGAGAAATGGTTTTAGTTTGACCATAAAATAGGTATATATTTTGAAGATAAAGAAAATAAAAGTGAGCATATAAATTTCATTGTATTGATTAGTTTTCATAGGGGAAATGAGATTCATTAGTAAACACTGAAATCAATCATCTCTAAGTTCTAATATTGCCAAACGGCAATTAACCTAGTAGAAAACTTAAGTCCCATCAAGCAAAACTATTTTTTAAATTAATAATAAATTTTTATAACATAAAACATCAAAATGGAAGAAAAAGAAAAAGACTTAGAGAATAATAATCTGCAGGTGTTTATTTGTACAAAGCAGGCTATTGAAAATTGAAATTTAGAGATTTTTCAAAAAGCATTGCTGATTTCAAATGTTAGCAATCATAGTTTCAACTAAAACTTACTAAATGCATACTACAAATAGAAAAATGAGCATTGAATATTGCATAAGAATAAGAATAAATATACTGTTGATAAAAAATAATACATAATACAAATAGAAAAATAAGCATTGAATATTGCACAAGAATAAGAATATACTAGTCCTATCAGAAATAAGAATAGCAAAATCTCTAGTAAACAAGGTCAAATGAATGAAAACACTGTTCCAGACTAATATACCAGGATATACTATCACACAAGTAGAAGCAAATACAGTACATCATTTGTCATATGGGAAATATCAATGTCGATTACCTTGGAGGCGCTTCTCCAGATTTTGGATATATGCAGGCGATATGGCCGAATGAAGAATCATGGCTGCATCTTTCTGTAAAGCTGCACCACCCAATTGTATGCATCAAAACGTAAACAAACTAAAAAAATATGTTTGTTATAAAAATTAAAAAAAAAAAAAGATTCATTTACATGAATAATAAAAAAGAACTACAAAAACCTTTTGCAGCACCCTCCGGACCAAAAATTAAATCATTAACCTGGTCCTCATGAGATATTAATACAACCAAAGCTGCAACTTCTGCAAACAAAAAACAAAAAGGAAAAGAAAAAAGAAAGATTAGACAATTGGATCCTATTTTGGACTATGTAGTACACAAACTACAAACAAAATCATCAAGAATGCATCCATATACATTAATTGAAAGGGTACACAAGCTAAAGGACAGGTAAGACGATGTAAAGCCCATCTTTGAATAAACACCAGAAAAGCCAAATGCGAAATAATAAAACTTTATTGACACAAGAAATAGTCCACACTTTTCAAATGCACTCAGCTTACATAAACTCAACAACAACCAGGAAACCTTCACAACTCTAAATCCATCACTTGACCCCAAAGTAGAATGCACTCAAACTTTCAGGTATGGCTCACATCAAAGCACATGAAAATACAATCAAAGTTGATTAATTGCTCAAACTCAACAGAAAGGCATATTATATATACAGAGTCAATGTGTGAAATTATGCCCTTCTTCTCATCAGCAAGCCTGAAAGTAGCCCTACTCAGGCCATCATGAATCATGTTTGCCCGTTACTCTGTAACCAAAACGCAGATCCAGACACAGTTCAAAGACAATAAGGTAAATTGTTATCTGGATAGTGGAAGGGTCTAAGGCGTCAGACTCTGGTTTGATTCCCATACCAACAAGTACTTGTTCAGCTCAATAAAATAAAAAATAAAAAAATAAAAAAAAGGAGACCATGAATCACCCTCCTTAGCCTGCAAGAAGCTTAAAAGACTTGCATTGGGGTAGCCTTTGGCAAGGACCACAAACTGGAAATTGTGATGGCTGTTTTAATTCAACCTATCCAATTCTACTCCAATTTATCCAGGCTACAGGTATTTTTCCGATAACCAAATTTTGTTTCTATGATTTCTTCGCTGCAGCACAAGTTCCTTTTCAGACTGAACCTGTTTCAGTCAGTTTATTTGCTAGAAAATCAGGATTACTTTCAAAAGTCCTGCTGTTTCCACACTAACAGTGCAAACAGGAATACTGCAAGAATTCATGAAGTCAGACTTTAATCATTTTTGCCAACAGGCTAAGCTTCTTTTTTAAGTCCTCGATTGCTAAAAGATAATAATTCCTCAGGAACCTTTCATGGTTTTCAATTCCACATAATTTCATTGATGGAGACAACTAAAGGGCATTCCTTTCTCTTCTTCCTCCTTAAAGTTCTGACTTCCTCTTTTCTTTGGATTCTATCACATAAAGTGAAAAATCTTCTGAATTGGCATATTTCTCTGACACATAGGAAACAGGCAATCAAACTACTAGATTCTTCTCAAACATAAAACCATTTTCTAGTTTATTATTCTAAAACGCCCAAAACATTCTCAAAGGCTCTAAATAACAGTATTTGAATTTCAATTATTTTAAAAAATAATTCAGAAAAATCAGAAAAATGAATAACATAAACAGATGAAATAAGAAACAGATTACCTTTTCCTGCCTCCAGAGGACTGGCACAACCATTGCCCCCAAGCTTCAAAAACTCATCCATCAAAGGTAAGCCTACCTGCTCAGACATAGTTTACAATTAAACTCTAGTTGAAAAAAGAAAGAGAAACCAGATCTCTTTTATTTCTTTTCTTTCTTTAATGCGAACCCAGATCCAGATCTCTTATCTGCGATTACCAGATATCCCATCGACTGGAGTGCAATGGCACCATAATAGTACAATGATAAATCCCTTGCAAATGTATCAGAGATTCTACCAGTAATAAACATTCAGTATAATGAATTTCTACACTTCGAGTAAAGCTTAGATTAGTTACTTGAGTGCATAAAGTTGATATCACTTCCCACTATGTAGTCATCACACGAAATCAGTTTCACACAAACACATTATGTATTATTGTCATCCTACACATTATTCCTGACCACATAGGGTTCGGTGGCATGAAATTCGTAACACTAATTAACTGTTAAAACCCATACTAATGTTACAAATCCATGCAAAGGAAAAAAAAAAAGAAGCAAGGTTTCACAGTAGATTCACTTCCCATTGCAACCTTCTTGTGAGGAAATAATGCGATGGAATTCTGAACCCATTTTCAACATAAAGTTTTTGTCACTAGCAGAGATGTTTCAAAACAGTGATGGATGAAGATCATTAATGCAGTCAACTTCTATCACAAGATTGATATTATGAAACCAATATGTGCAGCACGGCAACATAACACATACACAAAACACATAAATAGGAAAAGAATTCTTTCTGAAAGCTTTCAGCTGATAGATACAGTTTTCTATCAAAAAGAAAAACACCAAGTATAAGAGACTTCTAACTTTGACGTTTTCTATGCATAGGGAACTACAACCTGCATTTTGTATCAACTGAATATGTGATCAACTCAAGATTACGAAAGTATTGTCACTCTATAAAGTAAGGTTCATTTGTGAGCGTGAGCAATGACTTATTTCTACACGTCCAAACTTTAAGGAACTAAAGTCCTATTCAGTTTGATTCATTGAGAGCCAATTTGAAATGAACAAACTCTGAATTCAACAAAATATCAAATGTAGAAAAACAGCCCCTATGAAGCAAAGACTTGAGTCTACTGCAATTCTGAAATTATGGTAAACTACCAAACTCAGAAAGCATGATCCTGATCCTGCCAAATCCCGAGCAAACCAGAGACAAGAAACTCGACATTTCCTCTTCTTTTTTCTTCTTTTTTGTTTTGTCGCCCCAAGTTTCTGTTACCAACCAGATTGAGAAAACATGGCAACCGTTCTTTTACTCTCTAGGAAACTTACCATCGGATAGTTCCAAACCATAAATATAAACAAGACTACAATTCTTGTCTGCATATCCAGGAACTGCTTTATCAAAAACACCCAATTGAACACTCTCCACAAAACTTGTTTCACAGAACAGAAATCAATTCGACAGTGAAATTACGCTAACAAATGAGCTTCAACCAATGGAAATTATAAGAGAGAATATTAGATGACCTCGAAAGCTTGAACTTTGTAGCCAGCCCGAGTAAGCAAAGCCGCCATTTCCAAGCTCAAGACGTCCAAACCCACGAACCCAACAACTCCGGCCATGGTAAAGATACTCTTTTGCGGGCTACGTTTCTGGTTCCTCTGTTTATTTCGTGTACGAGTGAAGCTTCTCTACTCGATCACTTGCAGATCTCGGCTTTATAATTCTATTATGGCATAACTATCCAACTCGGCTGCTGGGCTCCATCCTTCGTACGTAAGGACTCAAGATTCTGAATTGTGAGCTGGAAGCTTGGAAGGAGGCGTTAGTTTTTGTTGGAGGGATCATGAAATTTCCGATTTTTTGTCTTTTACAAGTGTCTCCCTACTTCTATAAAGAGGTATAAATCAGAAAAAAGCCACTACTGTTTGTAATATCGGCCAAAATTAGCTATTATTGGCTTTTCTCAGTGTAAATACACCACTCATTATTTGTAATTAGGCCAAATTCTCCACTTTTTGTTAAATTGCAAGAAAGAATATCTCTATATGAAATGAGTATATTCCGTAAAAAAAAAAATTCCTACATGATAAGATTCTGAGTAAATAAGTATATTTTGTTATAAATTAGAGAAAAACTAGTGATTTATGGCTCATTGAATATATTAGGATTTTGGTAGAAACTAGGCATTGATGTAGAAATTAGCATAAAAAATCAAAGAAATGTATTTTGGAAAGAATTTGTTGCTATCACACATTAAAAGTAACAATTTAATGCTGAATTGACCACTAAATTTAATAGAGAGAGGCCAATTTGACTAATTTAAAAATTTAAGTGATATATTTGAGTAACCAATTTAAACCAAATCACAAAAGTTGATTTTTTTCTTTTTTGATTTTTGCCTTTGAAAATACAGGTGTCTTCCTAATTAAGAATTTTAACTTCCCCACTCGTGAGATCGCTGTTGCTGAGTTAAGATGGGAAGATTTTTTTTTTTTTTTTTTGGTTCCATGAGATGGAGGCTAAAAGGGAAGTAGTTAATTGAATTTTAAATCTTACGTCAACAACCTTAAACCTCAATTGTTACGCCAAGATTTTAGTTTAAAGGGGTAAAGATTGCTACATGTATTGACACATCTCATGAAATTATATATGATAGTCGAACTATCAATGAAGATTGTTGAACTAGATGTGCTAAGTGAGCTAGGATGGACCAGAACCAAAACCTGTGAACAAAGACAACCATTATAGCCCTGGAAAGTGTCTCCAAGGGTTCTCTCCAATAATCAAGTTAGTACTTTTGTAAGAGTAGAAGTAGATATGGTTTTTGTATAAGGTATAGTGTACCTTTGTGAGAGTGGGTATTCCCCTTTTACATATGTTGGGTGTTGTGTCGTAGCCCTTTGTGTGTGTAGTTAATGCAGGGATTATCCTTAATCCTAAAAATCCTGCTTTCCTTTATCTTCATCCTCTCATTGGATTCCTTTCTCGAGTAGTGATCTCCCTAAGCCGATTCCCATTAGTAAATTAGGCCCAAGTGACGGCTCTTATTAGGACAAGCCCACCTTGGTATCAACATGTCCCCCTCCTTGAAAATGTGGGATATGGGTCCTCACATTTTCAAAGGCACAAAGGTGTTGAAACAATGTCTTTACAGGTGAAAAGACACCTCCTATCTCCCAGTTATTGATTTAACGGCTCCTAAAGTTGAAATGATGTCCTGCTATTTTCATTTAATATGAAGTGATGTGTTTGATGAGCACATGCATGAAGCCCAAAAGTCAAGGGCCACGTGTAATCTCAAGCTTTCCATGTTTGGAGCATTAAATGATGGTAATGGAGGTCACTAGCTGGTGCTAACGGGCCTTGGAAGACAAAAAGCCCCCACTGGGCTATGTATAACCTGTCCCCATTAATTCACCCCTACTTCTGCTTTGGCTTTTTCAAAACTTCTCAACTTCTCTAGTGCTCTTTTGCTACCTTAGATTATCATTTATTCATAAGGCTCCTCCACACTGACCATCACATTCATCAACCATTAGCAGTTTGTTACTAAGGTATGGTTTATTATATCTCTTTTTTTGTTGTTTTTCTTCATTTCACCCACTGTTAAGGTGGCCGAGGACCTTCCTCTACACCAACTAATGGTGGTCTCATTTCTTTTTTTCATCAAATGGCTTGCAAATTAAAGGGGAAAGCTGTCATCACCAACCAACCTCACTCTAGAGGAAAATTGAAACCTCCAAGGCCGTAATTCCAAAAAAGTCTATGGCCAAGCTAATGTACTCTCAGCCCAGTTAATAAGGATTTCGATGAAGCAACACTTCTGGGTGCCCAAAGTTAGGGCACTAACGGGCTTAACGGATGTTATGGTGCATAAACTGCAAAAAAAGTTTTTTTCAATCTACCCGGTTCAACTATAGGTCCGACTCCGTCTCCTTCCTCCATCCCTTACTAAATCAACTTCTTGAGCATTTCCAAGGTAGCCTTTATTTTTGAAACTTTTTAGCATTTTTACTCTTTTGCCCTCAATCCAGGATTTGCCTTCTTCCACTTTGCTCTTGTTTCATACAAGGATAATCATTCTTTGCCTTTGAATTGCTCAGCACTCATAGGGGAGCTTGAAGGACCTCATTTTCTTCAGCATAGATGACCCCTAATGGCAATTCTCATGCAAGTAAATAAGCCTCCATGTCCAAGAAACTTGTGGTTGGCTCTTATTGATTAGGAGGATAGAGGCAGAGTACTCTTATCATGGGTTCTTGACATGCTTGGAACAATTCTTGAAAAATGATAATTATGAAATTTTGTTCCATTTCCCTACCAATGTTTTAATGAGGCCATGTTGAGTAACTAAGGCTTATTAAGGTTAGCTGGGTTCATTTTTTTTACTAGGGGTTAAAGAACCCCCTAAATTGGGTCAACATGGCCAAGGCACTTAATAGAAGACCTAAAGATCACTACTAGAGCCCAATGAAGTCTCTCATTCATGTTCTTCTTTTCCTTGTTGTTGATATGCATCTAATTTATGCATTTACTAACTTTCCTTTTTATTTTCTTTATAACCACGGATTGAACAACTACTTAACTGAACAAAAGACGAGGGCTATATATATGAGGGTCTTGTTGAGGCTTAGAATGTGCAGTATGCACCCCCAAGCACTGCCTATATTCCTATGGCCCCTACTAAGGATGCCCTTGCCTTGCCTCCGCCCCAACCTCAGCCTCTAAGTGCCTTTTCTTCCCAAACACTGCCTTCTATGGCTATCCCTATGACTCCTCTTCCTACCCCCATCATGTTGGATAAGGACGAAGAAAAGCCCGAAACTTGTCTTGTTCAAAAGAGTAAAAAGCCCCAAGTGGAGGATTCTAGTTGAGTCATGCAGATGAAGGAAACTAGAGTTACGGGGGCTCCCTCATCTGACTAAGAGTTTGCTGGTAATGTTTTTACTTTTCATTGCCAAAATTTTTCACCTACCATTTGCTTTTCTTAACTTGGTGATGGATGCATCTCAGCCCACGGGTCTGGCCGAGGAAAAGGACTCCATTTTACTCGAGAATTATCTTGAGGGAATGGCTTTTCCTTACAGAGTCAAACTGGGGGGGTCATCCCTTGTTAGGATCATATTGATGAGCATTTCTAGCTGGAGACTTTGATCACTATGCATTAAGAAGGCTTAGGGCAAGCTATTGGCCGAGGATTCCCTGTTTGACCCCTTATGACAAGTTACTTAAAAGGAATTTATCCTTAAAGGCCATAGGGATCTAGATTGACAAATCTTAGAATGGGTAATACTCCCTAAGAATCGCCATCACTTGGCCTACATGGGAGGGAGTAGGCAGACCCTGGCTAGGGTTGCCAATACCCTGCTATAGGTGTTATCCAATCTTATCTTATGTTTTCTTTTCTACTTCCTCTAGATTTCACTAATGTCCTTTGCCTTTGTTAGATGGTAGTGGCCATTTTTGGGGTGGTTGAATGATGTATTAGCAAGGATAGGTACTTCCAAAAGGTAATGACTCGGCTGCTGGCCTTAGTCACCATGACTGCTAAATGCCAGACATCCATCGTATTCGTGCTCCATATCTTAAAATGTGAAACATTTTTAATGAATCAAATCACAGTAATAACTTAGACAAAATTTGTAGTAACAATAATTAACACCAATTCATAAATTTCAATAAGAAAGTTTCTAATTACCATTAATTAATGCAAAATATGCAATAATTTGTTTTTTTTCATTGTAAATAACACAAAATCACCTTAAATGAAAAAAACAATTACAACTAACACTAGGTTCCTATAAATCTAAATTAACACTTATTAACTATCTAAAATTACAACTAACACTAGGTTCCTATAAATCTAAATTAACACTTATTAACTATGTAAAACTAAATTTCATGAATGGGCAGTAAATAACTAGAAATCTAAATCCTGGATTTCACCCAAAAAACTTATAAACCAAGCAAAACCATGAACAATAAGCCACAGGAGAGTTTTTTCTAGTGAAAATGGAGGCTCGAATTGATAGAACTAGGGTTTAAGGTGTATGACGAATTAAGGCCACTAAAAAGCAACTGACACATTCAACCATTCTAGCTAAAAAGACCAGAATGTCCTTAATAAATGAATGAAAACATTAGTCATGTAGTTTACTTATGCATAATTTCAGAGAAATAGTAACTACAATTTTCATTTGCTCATATTTATAACCATAAAAAGTGACCTTTGAATTCAGTGGCTATTCAGTCGTCAATTCCTTGAATTTAACCACTTTCCTTAGAAACTTAATCACTTGTTCTTTCATTTTCTAAAGTTTTATTAAATAAAATATATTATCATATATATTATTATAAATATTTAAATTCTCCTCAATGTATAATAATTCAATATATAAATTATTAAATATATACATAAATTTTTTGTAGATATACATTTATATATTCTATTTGTATAAATTTAATATATATATATTAAATTTATATACATTTATATATATAAGTAGGAACAACATGGTATAATGTTACACATGTAAATAAAGTTCATAAATAACGTCCAAACAACATCCAACACATTTTATGCATTAGTTTGTTTTTGAACATCAAAACATACTTCTTAAATTATTCTTTTTCGCTGAATGATAGCTTAGTCAAACATTTCAAGTTGACCAATGTGATTGGCAATAGTTAACATTGTCTCTGGCTATGGAAGAACTTCTCTGTTTGTGTTAAGATCAACCAATATAACACCTACTTCAATGCTCAAAAATTCCTTCAATAGTACTTCATTCTATACTTAAGGTTGCTGGTACAGTTCATCATGTTCCTCAATTGTTGGTCCATATAGCACTTGATCAGTGGTTTCACAGTCAGTAAAGAATATAACTTCATTTTAATTACTATTCACTATTGCTGGAGTGAAGTATGAAGGAATTGACAATAGTAAAATTGTATCAATTAATGAGCAAGAATAAAAGGCTTAGGTGAACTTAATCTTAATCTCTACTTAAAATTGACTATTCTAAATGGTAAGGTATATGCAGACTCCAAGGGTTGGTTCAAGCCACATACCTTTGAAAACTGTGACAAAATTTGGGTTACTACTAGAATATTGTAATTTGATGTTTTCATTTACCATATCATAAAAATCAAGCATTCTAGATCCATCGGTGTCACCCTCAACACAAATTCCCTAGTTAACAATTAATTTGTTAACTCGTAAATCTGGATATGAAAGCAAAAACCTTTCACCATGAATTTGTTAAAACTTTTAGTTGAAGATAGTAAACCGTGAGATAATTCTATGAGTTGGTGACCTGATCTATTTGGATGGAATTCATCTTACGAATATATATGTGTATATATATATATATATATATATAAGACATTCATGATAAGTAAACTTTTCTAATCAACCCATCCATTAAAATATATAATGGATGTTCCACATACACATAATCATTACACAAATATTGCACACATAATTCTTCTAGTTTACTCATTGCAATGAGGACATCTTCATCGCATGACATCACTGGATACCCTTCATATATATACACATTAAGGTTAGTTGAATAATTTCATGTTAGTGGTAATATCAAACCTTAAAATCAACCATACGTACAAACTTAATTACTAACTAGAAATATGGATTAACCTCTTTATAATTGTGTTGAACGTAAAGAAGCACGTGACATAATTCATTTTCCATTAGCATCCTCCATGACCTAGGGTTGTAAATGAACTAAATGAACATGAACAAGCCCTGTTTGTGTTTGTTCATTTCACTTTAAACAAACACGAACACACTTTAAACAAACACGAACACGAATAATAAACGAACACACCTTTTTTGTTTGTATTCATTCGTTTAGATCAAAATTGTAAAGGCCCTTCAAGTATTTTCCCATAACTTGGATGCCAAGGTAAGTAAATCCCAAGTTAATTTTCTCAAATAAGAATTTTATTAAACAAGTCAAGCAACTAAAGTAAGCTCCATAAGGGTTCCTAAGTGTTAATCGGCACTTAAGGGTTATAAGGCAAAATAGTAATTTTGACCCAAGCTGGGAGCGTTGCAGTAATTTCAGTAAGATTGTTGTCATATAAGTGAAAATGACTAAAATTGTCAAGACCATAAGCGTTGTGAATCATTAGAGCCAATAAGTGATGATGAAGGGTTTAAGTACACCAAGTTGCAAAGTTAAGGGGTTAAGTGTTTTGATTTCTTGAAGTGTATGGTTAGCTTAATGGCTAAGTAGAGAGATTAGTACTCTTTCATTGGAGGCTAAAAAGAGTTTATTGGAGCCTAAGTGAATGGCTCAACTAAGTTAATTAAGAGGCTAAGCAAGACTAAGGATGAATAGGGGATTGGGTTAAAAGAAGATATTTTGGAGCTAGAGCTCCACTATTTATCTTCTCCTTCCTGGAGCCAAACCCGCAGCCCTCACCTCCACCATATTATCTCAGCTAAAATCTTCACTTTAGCCTAAGATTTTCATGAAAATGAAGCTTCCAAAGCTATCACAACAAGCTCTTAACAAGTTTTTAAAAAATTTGGTGCATTTGGAGGTATTCTTGAAGGGTTTTGTTGGTTGAGCTAAAAACCTAAGATACGCCATTTCCTAAGTTTTGCGTTGGTTCTAAATGTATCAATGAGTTAGAAATGGTCTTGATAAGCTAAATGTGGTGCCCAATTTCAAAGCAACCAAACTTGGAAGCCATTGGAGCTAGTTGGAGCTTTTGGTGAATAATTGCTTGGATTTGTGCAAATCTTCAATTAAGGTAAGGGTTTTATGTTATGGCATGATTAAATGATGCATAAGTAGTGTTAGAATACTTGGGAATGAGCTGGAATGAGCCAAAAGTGATTGGAACTAGTTTGGGTAAGATTTAGAGTGAGATTGGCCTATAAAGAGACGAAGAAATGTAACTCTAAGAGCTAATGCAGTCACACTAAATTTGATGCGATCGCATTAAGCTAAAAAAGAAGAACAGGCTACGTAAATGTGCAATGTAGTCACACAAACTATGCTGGTGCTATCACATCATTTCTAGCAACTTCCATAAAATCGTGTTGCTGTCGCACCACAATATACAATGCTATAGCATTGTATCTGAATTATGTCAACCTTGTTTCTAAGTGTCCCAAACCAATTCCTAAGGCTTAGGTGGCATTCTAACATGGATAAAAAATTCTCCTAAGATTTAATTAAGCATCAATAAGTGGGTAATAAGTGGGCATTTAAAAGGGCTAAGGAAAAGTGGATAAGTGATGTACCTTAAGTCATAAATAGAGTGCTAAAGAGGGACCTAGTATTGTATGCGTCCTTTAATGATCAATGAGTAAAGTCGTAAACCTTCGGCATTGGAGAGGAACTTGAGAAAGGTCTGGGACCCTTAATAACCCAATGGGAGAGGCCAAGTACCTCCAAGCATCAAATGGTGTCTTAACTGAGTTGATAAGCAAGCGAATCCATTAAGTTGCCCGAGTTGAGTTCAGGGGAACTTGGCGAAGTTTGGTCACTAAGTTCAATTACCCGGCACATTAATTAAGGGGAAGTTATGGGTAAGAGGTGAGTAAGTGATGTTTTACTCTAAATAGCACAGAAAAGGCAAACAAGGTCAACTAAGCAATGACTTACTTAAGGCACTCGTAAAGAAGACTTCATGAGGTTTAATCATGTGCTAGGAACAAATACGGGGGCCAGTATCCAAGTACTCCTGTTGTATGAGCTCACGGTAATTAAGAACACCTTCAAGTGTAAGGTAATCCTAAGTGCATAAACATGTGCATTCACTTATTCATCCATATATTACAATGCATTATTGTTGTTTATTAATTGCTTGTGTTTATTACTTGTTGTATTTTTTTTTATTAGTTGGTTTGTTTGTATATATCTGTTGCTTTCATATCTGCATATATGTTCCTTACAGGTGCTAAATCCCTTATTGAGTTTTTTTGAGTACTCACCGCTTATGTATTATGCAAGTATTTAGAAGGCTAATCGAGCCTAACAGTTGGTGAGGGGTGACTATTAGTGTTATGTTTTATTTGTTTGAATGTATTCTCTAAATATGAACCTTGTGGTTTAATGAATGCTTATAATGTAAGTTTGTACTGACCAAAGTGTTGTCTTTTTAGCTTTCAAAGCTAAGTATGCACAAGAAAAGTTAAGCTCACCGCTTGAAGCTAGGTTGCTTGTGTGGAAAGCCAAGGGTGGATCTTAGTAGATATTGTTGTCACTATTATATGTATAACATTTTTCATACTAAGTGATGCCTCTGCTAGTGTCCATTGGTGTGTATAACACTAGAGTTACATTTGTGTGCATATAAGATTAAGATATATGCCCATAGTTGTTACTTGAAGTTAAAGCAACTACAATTTTTGCATCTTGGCTTGTTTTAACTCATGTTCCATTAACTGGCATGCCATGGTTTCCTTTATAGTTTTATTTACATGTTATTGTATAGCCAGGATGAAACAAGTATATTTTCTGTGTATGGTAGGCTAAGTAACTAATTGCATGTAATGATTTAAATTATTTTACGAGTGATAACTAGTCACTTGTAACCTAAGTGGGATCATAGTTCCCTAAGAGCTTACCAGTGGTTGTATTTAAGGCACTAGGGCCTTTTTTCGCCACAAAAATGGTGTTCATGTTCATTCATGTTTGTTCATTTATATGAGCATAAATGAACATAAATGAACAAATACGTTGATGAACATGTTCGTGAATAGAAAGAAATATAAACCAATAATAAATAAATGAACATGTTTGTGAACACAAAATGAACTGTTCGTGAACAACATAAACAAACACAATTAGACTAAAGCATTCATGAACTATGTATATGAACTTAAATGAACACAAAAAACCAAACCAACAATACAGGTGGCATTTTAACTACTACAGCAAGCTTTAGACAAGCTCGTGGGACAACTTGATAAAAGTAAAAGTGATAGAAATAAAGTCCATTAAACAAGCTCTAACTTATATTTTTTTGCTAAAAAGCACTTGTTAAATATACACCATAATTGGTTTTTCAAAAATAAAATAAAATAAAATTGAGATAGAAGGAAACCTGTGGCAGTGGCACCTGTGAAGTAAGCCATTTATCTTTTTGTTGAGCAATAGATGCTAGTCCTAAACAACTGACAATGGCCGATGTTGCAACAATAGTGACAGGTCCCCAAATAGCCCTTCTAGAGCATATGTCACTTTTTTCTATTTGATTTTAGAATTACTAGCATTTATCAAGTGAAGTTCTTTCCATTTCCTTTATATACAATTTGGCATCTGGGTTGCCCTTCATCTTACCCTTAATGTACATCAATGTATAAAAGAGATTTTTAAAAATATTTTCTTTATATACATGACATCAAAGTTGTGCCTTATGAGTAAGTGCTTCCAATAAAGGAATTTCCAAAAAATCAGCTACTTCACTCAATTATGGGTAGTACCAAATCCACTCATTCAATAGATAATTCCATAATGAGCAAATAGGTGGGAATTGCATTTGATCCAAGATTTGATTGATACACTCACTAGACATTGGGGTCATTGGTGGAGCCTTTGATCTTTAGTCCTGATCAAAATACATTAATATTCCCACGAAATGCATGATTTCTTAGTAAAAACTTCTTTTAACAGTCCCACTAGTAGGGTTTTTTTCAAATTTCAGCTGAAAGGAATTGATGTTCTCCATGCAATACAAGTGTGTTAATCTTACATGCATATTCCACCCTAAAAACATTTTATATGCCAAAAAATAACTAATTATCGATAATAAACAAGCTCAGATCCTAAAATTTAGAGATTAATATGTATCACAGGTTTCAACTCCTAACCACAACGTCCTTAACTCATCAATGAGTGGCATTAAGAACACATCAATGTTTTATCCTTGAGATCTTGGGATCAGAACTAACAATAAAAAAAAATATGTATACTTTTTTCACACATTTCGGGTGATAAAGTTGTACACAACTATGAATATTAGCTAAATAAAATATGTGCCACCTGTTGTAGAATTGAGCATAAACCAAGCTATGCATAGCCTAAGTCAAACATTCTTTAGTCACTACAACATAGAAAATAAAAACAACAAGGAAAAGCAAAAAAGAAATTGCATTGCAAATAGTTTATTGCTTTTTCATGGCTAAGGTATAGCTAAAAAAAATGGGAATTCAAATATGCCATGAAAAACAACACCTGATGATATATTGTTTTTTTCATGGCAAAATTATTACTTTTGAAGCCATGAATTTTACACAAATAAGTAATGCCGTGTTTGGGAATTGCTTTCATCCTGAAAAATTCATAGCTTTTGTAGCATGGATTTAAAAAAGTTGGGATTGGATGGGAATATTTAAAAATGTTAAAGAGACAACAAGTAATAAAGTGTTGATAGTTCAAGCCAGTGGCCCAAATTAATAGAAAAAATAAGATCTAATGTCTTAGATTAATTAGGGAAAATAAGGGGAATAATGAAAAAAAAAAAACAAGGCTAGGGATCATCTTGTAGACATACCAAAGTGAAATATGAGTTTGGTTAGGTGAAGGAGGCTAAGTTTGATGAGAGCCTCTACCAGGCCCATCAATGGCGGCCATGACCGGCAAGTTTCAGGCTGCTGACAGGTGACTTAATTATGAAGATGTGATGTGGTGAAAGCGCGAGACAAGTTAAGGTTGGAGTTGACGAGCCGATGGAGAACTAGGAAAGTGATGTTGTTTGTGATAACCAGTGAAAGCATTGATAATGGAGAAAATGACTAGAGTTTCAGGTATATTTGGTTTAAGCTGTGCATGTACTTTTAACTTAACAAGTAACAAAAAACATAATTTGTTATTTAGATTTTTTATTCAAATTGATGAGTTACCTTGTTGGTTGTAGCTTTCAATTCTTGTTTTCTGGTTTCTTTGAATAATTTTAAGTAACGAACTAGAGTATATGAGTCTTATATTCTGAATTCATTTGGCTTTACTTGTTGATTTTAGTTGTCAGCAATTAGAAGGATTGTAGATCTATTAGATCTAATTATTAATTAATTTGTATCCTAATGAGTTGGAACCATGAATGAATTATTTTTTGTTCACTTGGATCTTATATAATTCCTGTTCCATACAGTGAAATCGAGCATAATGAATGCAAGTTATTTTATAATATTTCTTTCGATAAAGAAAGGATGTATTTAAAGAATTTTTGGAGGTTAAACATTTTGATTCTGTTTAGTGGACACTATGAAGGAGATTCACATATACAAGTATTGGACTCTTTGTTTTCTTAACTATATTCAACTTGCAAGAAGCTGGATTATGCCATTTCTACTGACAAAGTACCTAACTATGTTGTCTTGTAGAAGGTTTGCACAGCAGGTACTAGCTTAGAAAATAAAATGCATTTGGAGATTGAGAATGAGTACTGCTTTAAAAGTAGTAATAGAACTTGGTTCAGTGAGACACTGGTCATTAACTAAAAAGTTTGTTTATTCTGTTTTGTCATTACCTTTTTTGATGTGTTCGAATGTTTAAATTTAGTTATGCAATTGGTGCTAAACTAAGATGTAATTAAGAGGTATAGATCAATTCATTCAAGTAGTCTACATACATGCTTAGCTCCTAGGTGGCAATCATTGTATTAGTCCTTTCAATTTCCATTAATAAAATCTATTTGCTTACCGTTTATAAAAAAATGTTGTTTTGTAAGAGTTAAAAAACTTAAGACCTCAACATGTTCTACTACAAAATACTGTAAGAAGTCTTAACTTCATTGCGAATAGAAATACATGTAAGTCTCATATGCTTGTTAATCATTTTTTTTTGTTTCCTTTGTTTATTTTATTTGCCTTTAAACAAGCACTTTGAGCATAAGATACAAGTTATATATGTGAAAAGAGATGGATAGCTTAGTGTATTAAGCTTGAATGTTTGGTGAAAAAAATATTTTCTATTGTAATAGGGGGCGTTTGTGTTGTTGTTTTTGGTAAATTTCTTGGATTCATTTGCATATAAGTAATTTATTTAATGTTGTTGATAACACCTAGCGACATTACTCTCTGGATCATTTGGGGGGAAGTCCACAAAGGTCATGAAATTGATCCTAATCGGTGAAAGGACACATTTAGTTAGGATTTAATGGATTTATGTCCCATAAAGGTGTGGATTATTTTAATATTTTGTTAGATATTTTATGAATATTTTATTTTATGGTTAATTAATTTATAATAACTTTTATAAAATTTTCATTTATTTCTATTAACTATTTTAATTACTACATCTATATGTAAATATATTAAATTTAAATTATACAATATAAAATTGTTTGAGATTGAAAAAATGAACTTGCAATGAAAAAACAATCACCCTATTACATTGCTTTCTTGTAATGAAAAAGCAATAACCTCGTATTGTTGCTTCCTTGCAATGAATAAACAACAAAATATGATTGTTGCTTTACATCATTGCTTATTTGTTGCTTTGTAAAAGTACTGACAATTTTATTAACAAATTTACAAGGTCTTTTTTTCATTATTTTTTTTTTGCACAAAGCAACAAAATGTACAATGGAATGCTCCGTTGCATCTTTCTTTCTATATTATAGTGATTTTAGTAACAAAATCAAGGAAAAGTTGAATTTGCATGCTTCCATGCCTTTGTTTAGCATGAATGACCCACTGAACAGCTATGAGAACAATGGTCACTTGCATGTCATATCACATATTTGGCTGTTCAGGTTAATATGAATAATTGTTTCAGTTGTTTAGTGATTAGTGGTTGCTACAATACTTTCTTTGAAGTCATTTTTTTCTTACGTCTATCCATTGTCCCTGTTTTAATATCTACAATCTTCACAAAGAGTTTCAATACATTAATTGTGAATTATCGCCATCTAATGACATACAATTCTTTGGGCACTCATTTTTTTTAACATACAAGAGATATAAACCATTTACCATTTACTTAGACTCATATAACATCTCTCGCAATTAATTATCCTTTGGAATCAATTCTTTTACTATTAATAGCATGTCATCAAGGTAAATATTAGTTATATTAACTTACTTTTTTTACTTAACAACCAAAATACTGTTGGCAATTTTATGTGTTTAATGTGTTCATCCCACAATAGAGTTGATACATTACTGAGTAATTTATAAAATTTCTCCACATTTAAATTTAGCAATTCATTATCCATCCATCCTTATGAAGTTAAACATATTAGCCTCATCATTAGCATTTTCTTAGTTCAATATCTCTATCAAAATTGGCTTCCTGATTATCATCATTTTTATAAGTTTCAATTCTTTCACTATGGTGCACATTCGAGGGCATTGAATCAATAACCATTTACTTATACCTCCATTTATTATTATAGTATCATCTATATAAAAAATTCATTCTTGATGATGATGGATTTAATATCTCATCCACATGCTAATTACAAAATTTCATATCATATCGATCACCACGACGAGTTCAAACATAATAATTATCTAGAAATCCATATTTGCACGAATACATTCCAACTTCATTTGGATCTTGATAATGTCTATTTCATCATTATTGGATATGGACATTTTATTATATTAGTACTATTACTATATATAGTTCCCATAAATTTTTTTACACTTGTTATAAAATCTGAGTTCATGTATCCATTGATTACTAATTGCTTATACATCCATTCATGTCACTTTGCCATATTCTTGTTTCCTACAATAGAAAATTACTGTATTTAAATACAAATATTAAACATTACAAATAGAAAACACTAAAATTTTCATTTCAGCAATTTTCATAAACTAGTGAATGTCCACGTAAACTCTAAACAATCCTTATAAAGAATGACCCAACCCTATTTAGAAATGAAAAAGGTAGCTCATATTTTTATATTGTCATTTTTCTTAATGGTCTAAAAAAATTTTGGCAACATTTTGCCTTTATTCTATGAAATGCTTTGTTTTTTTTAGACACATATCTAAAATTCCGTATCCAAGGAACAATGTTTAATACAACTAAAAATTATTTACCATCTAGACAAATCACAAACAATCAAGTATGATTTAACTTCTTTCATTTCTGAACTATCTGATTTGGACAATCAATGATTCCTAAATAAAGGCCTATTACACATATAAAATAACTGTAAATCCTTGCAGTTATCATATACATATACTATTTCATATTATATTGAAAATTATTAAGAGAGACTATACAGTTTAACTATGTATATGTATATAAACCTTTTCTATTTCATTAAAATAATAATATATTTACCATTTTCTATAGAAATAATGAATATAAATAAAAATTACATCTATACCAATTATTGTGGGGGATGAAGATGAAGTGTGAAGTGAGAATTAAGTAGTAGAGCTAGAAAGGGTGATAAAAAACAAGAAAATGAGGGAAGAAGATAGTGGGCGTAGGGTTACTGTAAAATGATTGAACCTTAAAAAGCGACTAAAAATGAAATTTATGTTGGCAAATGACTGAAGGGTGAATGTTTGTGTAACGACTGAAATTTTGAATTTGCTAAAAAAAAAAATAAGCCCCACACCAAAGCTATTGAAAGGTGATTGATGTGTCATCATGACTAAAATTCAGTCACCCTTATCAGTCACTTTTTAAAATTTCTCTTATGTTGAAAAATGCCAGGAAGCTAAATTGATTAGGCTAGGAATTGTGACAAAATGGGCAAATTTGCCACTAAAGTATGAGAGAGTAATTTTTCCATTGAATCTTTTTTGTGATAAAATTTTTCATTAATATTTTTATTGTGGGCAATTTTACCACTGTTAAATGGTAAAAATATATTATTTGTTCAAAAATATGTTCCATAGCACAACTCTTAAATTAGTTATGAAAAATTTTCTCCTTAACTCGTAACTACCGAAACCTTTCATGACACTAAAAAAAGTCAAAACTTTGTGTTTGACCATACATTCTCATTACTGAACATTTTTGCATTCACTGTCCTCATTATCCCCCACCAACCCTCCATTGTCATTGTCGTATATTCTTTATTCTAGAATTGTATCACCCTTGAATTTAGTCCCACTTGCATTAATCGAATCATGTTTGATCAATATTTGTTTAGAGTTTGTCCTAAGAAGCTTTGCCAAAATGTGTGTAAGAGTGAAGGTAGCATTGAGGGGCTGAAAAGTGGAGGGCGGCAGAGGGTATAAGGGGTTGCTGGAGCGAAGAGGATGGAAGAGGATGGTGGAAATAATAAATTTAAAAATTTAGGGGCTAGGGTGTTATGTAAATAAAATTTAGAATTAAAACTTACATTTTTCTCATATTTTGCCACATTTTCCATGTTAAGTAATTTTAATAGCCAATGGAAGATTGGCTTCTTACATAAAATATTAATAGCAAATTTGCATATTTTGAAAAGATTAATGGCAAATCTACCCATAAAAAAAGGTTTAAAGGAAAAATTACATTACGCCATAAACTTTAGTACCAAATTTGCCCCCTTTGCCATTCGAAAATATATTAATTTAAATATATTCTTTAAACCTAAGTTGTTTGTCAAAAAGTCGAGTCCAAATGTTTATTAACAATACTAGAACATACATAATTGTCACACCAGGTCATATTGTAAGAATAAATAGCAAGATGCCAATTCTGGACCATTTACATTAACTTCTTGAGTTAATTTCAATAGAAATTTGTATGTATTGACTATTAATTATTATTCAAATTTAGATTTACAATAAAAAATCATAAGGTTTATTGTTGAATTAAAATCTACAATAAGAACAAAGTTATGAGAATGAGGTTTATTTTTTTGTAAAACTTAATTAGAAAAGTTACAAAAGTTAGATGATTGAATTTGATCTTCCCTCTATTCTTAAAGAAGTATGACTTAATTAGAAAAGCTCCTAAAGTCATTGGACTGATTTTGACCTTCCCCCTAATATCAAAGTTAAGAGTACTTTTTTCCCACAAATAATAATGACACTACTTGTGACAAACTCTACCGTAGTTCCTACAATTGTAGAAACTTTATCCAATACTCTTTTCAGTTTACACCATCTTCAACTTTATGACCTTACCACACAAGTACTTCAATAACCCAACCTTTTCTCCTGCACCAACATACATACTACAAGAGCTCATCATTCTTCAATCTATCATCTTCTACTCTTTATGTTTTATTCTTATCCCCCCCCAATTTTCCAACCATATTCCTTTCCCTTTCCCTTTAAAATAAAGGCCTACATGTACATACCCATGTAAATTCAAAGAAACCATGGTATTGTGGGTCTAGGCCTTAGGGAGGGTCTTTTTTACTGTTAAATCATCATTTAAGTTGCACATCATCAAGGGTTGGTTTGGCAGGAGTTAACTCCCCCATTTTAATGCGTTATTGTGTAGTTAACTCCTCCATATTAATGCATTATTATGTAGTTTCTTTTTTTCTAGCTATGGAGACTACATTGACTTTGTCTTATTTGCCTTTTAAGCAAAAGCATATTGCACCAACACCACTTCCCAATCTATTCTCATATGTTTATTGTTCCTAAACTCTCGGTAGTCCTTCAGTCAAAATAAAATATGATGTTAGTATTTGGCCCTTAACATAGTAGATTTCTTCATTTTGGTGCGAGACTAAATACTTATCTTCCCCTCTCAATTAGCAATGAACACATCGTTAGAGGTCTAAGGATATTTCACTAATCCAGCCATTGAATCTATGGGATAAGGAGAGTTGTTGATGTAGTAGGATAATGAGAGAAGTTGATGCATTGACATGATGCCCACTCTAGAAGTCTAGGCATTACCACTGCAAGATTGTGAGAAGGGCACCAATGGAACTAAGTTTAAGCAATATAGGTGACTAGTTCAAACAAGGATGGTTTGGAGGTGAATGTGAACAAAAATTGAAATGGGTTAAAGGATAAGGTTAGAAAAAAAAAAGATAAATATATTGGATGCGGCAACATTACGTACAACGGAAGAATGGAAGTCATCATAAATGGGAGAAGATAATGGTTAGTTGTCTATAGTTGGGTTTAGGTAGGCCGATGGGAAAGTTGTAAGGACAGGCAAAATTGTAATTTCAACAAGTTTAAGGGCAAATTGAAAAGGGACCTACAAGGAGAGAGATGAGGGGAGAGATAATGTGCAATAACCTATTAACATTTTTGTGTTAACTTTTTTTGAACTAGCTACAAGTTTTGTCCAAGATAATGAAGAAATTGATAAAAGAAATTCAAATAGGATGCGCACTATGAGATAATATATTTTACGATAACATAAGTTAAGATAAATGACCACTTTAGGGCAAACGTAAAAACTATAGGATCATGAATGAATTTTACTCATATGATAAAACTATTTGCTGTTTTAGAGAATAATTCATTGAATAATATTTTTTCATGATTGAGGTAAAATTTTATGAATTTTTTACTTATTCAACCTAAAAAATTAATAAAAAATTATAATATAAAAAATGTAACCCAATCGATTATTATCCTTATATAGTATTAGCTTTCAAATGAAATCGATTGTGAGTAAAGAAATCATAAAAATATTTTGGATTAATCTAAATTAATTTAAAACGAATTGGCCCTAAATGCTTCCCGATCACCTAGATAGTGAAATAGGCTTTTGTCCAAATGATTATAAGGACTTAAAATGCCTAAGTTTCATGACACTATTTAGGGATGAGGTATTTTTGTCAAAACAACAAAAGTTGGAGAAAAAGGGTAAGGTTAGTCTAAAAACACAACTTGTGAAAGAAAAGGGCACAATTCATCATCCTCCGCAAACTCAATTATCATAGCTCCCCATGCATCTCCATGAAACCTAGCCAAAAGCTCACCAAAAACTTCATTTCTTGGTAGAAATTGAAGGCTCATGAAATACCCAAATGTCATCTACCTTGCTTTTGAAAAGAGGCCACATTTTTAAAGTGTTTGAAGGTGTTGGAGCTTGGAGAGCTCTAGGTACTATTTGTCCCTTTTTTGTTCATGGTTTGTAGGTTGATTGTGAGCATGGGTCTAGCTACTTGAACTTTGAATGGTAAGATTTATGAAGAATTTGTCTTGGAACCAAGGAGACCCTAATAGAACCTTGAATTTGGTGTGTATTACTTGTGGTTGCTTTATTTTTCTATTTTTTGCTTAAATTAAGGTAAGAGATTAGTTGTTTTTGCTTGCTAAATTGATGTATAATATTTTTTTATGGCCCATGGTGCTTAATTTGGCTACGAAGTTCATGATTTGGCTTAAAAGGAGCACAACATAGGCATATAGGATGAAAGGAAGCACGGTGTTGGTGCACCAAGGCTTGGTGCGACCACATAAAGGGCTAGGGAGCTTGGGTGTAGGCCAGTGTGGTCACACCATATAGTGATGTGACCACATCGATTGTTAGGAGGCTCGAAGGCATGCCTAAAAGTGTCCTAAGGAGCTTGGTGGTCTTTTGGGTTCCTAATTTGATTTGTTAGGTGTTCCCATGGATAAAAACATTGATTTAACATGGTAACCAAGTAATGGTGGATATAGAAATGCCTTTGGTAAAGGTCTAGTGCATTTGTAACTTAGGTAAGGCATAGTGTGAGCCACCACAAGTTGGTCAGGTAAAGGTTAGTTCAGTGAAAGCCTAGGCTAGTTGAAACATGAGGTACAAGTGAAACCTATTACCCGTAGGAAGGTTAGGTGAGGTTTAGTGCACTTGTCACCTAGGTAACTTGCAGCTTTAGGTACAAGTAAGAACCTAGTACACCCTAGATATGTTTGATGAAGGTTACTGCACTTGTGACCTATATAACTGATAACTTGAGGTACAAGTGGAAACTAGTATGCCCTGGTTACAATGGATAGAGGTTTAGTACACTAGTGGCCTAAGCAAGCTCAGGAGCTTAAGGCACTAAGTAAGAACCTATTACACCTAGTAAGTTACTCAAAACTCAAAAAAGGAGCATTCACCATGTTAACTGTACAACAAGAAAGGGAAGTTAAGTTTAGAGAACTAAGCTCACTAATAGTAGTAGTTAGTAAACTAAGTTTGTTAGTAGGTAAGACTAAGTCTTATAGTAAGGACTAGGTATAGGATGAAGTCCCAAAAGACTTGAACTTTGATCATATGTTTAGCCTCAAATTGCAAGCGCGCACAGTGGACTATTGTATATGTCTTGTGTGTATGTGTGTGTGTGCACGCACTTGTGATTAGTGTTTTGTTTACAAGTACTTGAATCCTTTATTAAGAATATTTGAATTATCACTCCTTTTAGTGATTGTGTAAATATTGTTATTTGTATGAGTTGTCAACCATTGAGGGTTTCTGTGCTAGTATTTTCATGTAGGTAATCACCTAAATAATCTTTAGTGTTATTGTGTAGATATTGTTGTCTATACAGGCCGACAATCATTAAGGGTTTTTTTGCTTGTATTTTCATGTAAGTAACCACTTAGTAAATCTTTATTAATTATAGTTCTTACTAGTTCAGTGTGTTTATGCTAGCTATAGTTGTTTTTTGCCTTGCAGAGGGTAGTGACATAAGGAAGGACATAATGGAGATTGGATCTTAGTAATTATTTTCCTGTATATTTATGTGCGTCAGATGCCTCGACTGTACTTGGATCAAGTAGTTTATTAAGGTTGCTTTTTGGCACATGTGCATAGCCTTTATTTGTATATGATGCACGTGTACATTTATTACTTCTAGATTAAATGACTGTGTTTTATGCTTTGACTTATGAAAACATAAGTTTTATCAAAGTCATGACTAGGGATGGCAATTATGTAGGTCAGGTTAGGTTTGCTCAAGCCATATAGGTTCGAGTTTAATTGGGCTAGTATGAATTCGAATTAAGGTCAGGTCATTTGGGTTCAAGTTGATTTTTAGGTTGAGTAGATTTCAGGTTTAAGTTAGGTTGGGCGGGTTTATTTGGGTTTGAGTTCATTATAGGTCAGGTTACCACCGGGTTCACGCAAGTTGCTAGTACATAGGCCGAAATGACTAAATCGATTCAATTTTTTTTAAAATTTTTGTTAAAATTTAAATTAAAAATTCAATTTTTAGTCTAATTTAATTTAATTTAAAATTTATTTTCTTAGTATTTTTAAGTAAAAAGTTTATGAAAATTTTCTTCATTATATTTTAGTACATATTTAGCTTATTTAATATTGTTGGTAATACTTTATAACACTTATTTTTTTTTTCTCGATGCATACTCTCACCTAGTTATCACTACATAAGCCACCCATACCCTTACCCAAATATCACTCAAACACACACACTATGACAATTTCACTATGGTCCTGGTCTGATGACTTCTTATGAAATTGCTATGAATTGCAACTCTAGTTTACTATCAATGACTAAACTACAAATTTTTAAAATTTTTGGGTGAAAATGCTAAGATTTGGAAAGTTTAAGAACATATATTATAATTATTATATGTGACTCAAATGAGATTTTTTAAAATTTAGGTAGCATATGGCACTAAATTTAAGAGTTTAGGGTCCAATATTGTAATTTTAACAAATGCCTACCAAGATCATTAAATATTTAGTATGGAAGTTACTTGTTGCAGAAGAACCCAAATATTGCTCTAACTAAACATAAAAGGCCTCTCCCAAAATATGAGACTTACTAAATATAGAAGTCCTCAAAACATGAAAGTTACTAAATATAAAAATCTTATCCCAAAATATGGAACTTACTAAATATAGAAGTTTCCTTCCCAAAGATGAGATTTTACTAAACATGGAAGTCACAAAAAATGAAAGTTACTAATTATGAAAGTCACATTTTCCAAATAAGGCTTACTAGTTATGAAAGTCCCAAATATTGGAAGTTATTAAATATGGAAGCTCCTATATATTGGACTTACTAAATATGAAAAATAATGAAAGAAAAAGTTAAGGTTTAGAATTGAACTTTAATATTTTGGGTTTAGGGTTTTAAGGTTAGCGTTTGAAGGTTTAGGATTAAGATTGAAGGTTTATAGTTAAGGTTAGGGTTAGGGTTAGAGTTTTAGGTTTATTGGGTTCAATATTTAGAGTTTAGATTTAGGGTTTATGGTAAAATTAGGGTTAGTGTTAAGGATGGGGTTTAAGTTTATGGTTTAAAGTTTAGATTTAGGTATGGGGTTTACTGTGAGGATTGGAGATTTATAGTTTAGGTTAGGTTTTATGTTTAGGGTTAGGGTCTTGAGTTTAAGTTTAGATTTTGGGTTTATAGTAAAGGTTAGTGTTAGGGTTAGTATTAGGGTATAAGTTTACGGTTCAAAGTTTATGTTTAGGTACAGGGTTTTAGGTTTTAATAAGTATACATTGGAAACAAATAAAAAGATTTAATAAAATATTTGATTATGTTAACTGTATTCAAAATTGTAGGAAGAAAATTGAAAATAAATATTAATTTTGTTGCTAATCAGAATACGGTTAAGACTCTTAAACTAGTAAAACCAAGAAGATCTCTAAGCCAGTAAATTCTAGAAAATCCCTAAACAAACCAAAGCAAGTTATTTTGTTAATTTATTCGTTAAATTTTATAAGATCCCTAAACAAAAAATATTTTAAAGTATTTTAAATTACATGGTCATAATTGATGTACAATTTAGATAAATGACCAATTTATAAAAAATAATATTTTTAAATCTTTGTTGACCATTTATTTTATGTTAATTGGGGTTAAAATTAGGTCTTATCAGGATTAGTTATTAGGTTATTTTGGGTTTGGGTCATTTAGGGTTTAGGTCATTTGAGCTTAGGTTATTTTGGGTTTGGGCATTTTAGGTTTAGGTTATTTGGGTTTGAGTTTTTTTTAGGTTTCACTTTAATCGGGTTTGGATTCAGGTCGGGTTCGGGTCATTAACTTTTTTCTTTTTTGTCAAATTGGGTTAGGTCAGGCTTAGGTTTGAATGGTTTGGGCCAGGTTATTAGGTCGGGTCATATTTTGCCACCCCTGGTCACAACAAAGTTTTGAATTTTATTACTTATAGGGTGTGAGAACCCTCATTTTATCAAGTAATTAATTTATTTTATTTAAATGATCCTTGATTAGATTACACTTACAAGCTAGGTATAAGTCAAGTCAATGAGTCAAATAGTTCTTGAAGTTTATAGGATTAAAAATTTAAAGTAAATTGACTGTAAGGGCAACTAAGGGCAAATTGATAATTTGGAAATTTACAGGTCAAAATGTGACCAAGAGAGATAGAATTAGGCTTATAGAGGTGAAATGGGCATATTTATGAAATTTGAACTCACTTTGACCAAAGTTGACTTTGTTTTGCTAAGGAAGCAATGAAGGGCAAAATGATAATTTCCAGGTCCAATATGGTCAAAATGGGTTTGGAAAAGTGAGAAATGGGTGTTTAAAACCATTTGGTGAAATTTGGTAAAGTTAGGAGTTAAATTGACCAAGTTTGAGATTTTTCTTGTAAGAGAAGCTAAGAAGGGTATTTTGATAATTTTGGTTTGTCAAACCTGATTCAAACCTAGTAAACCAAATTCAACCTTGGTTAAGGAAAGAAAAATACATGGTTAGAAGTGGAGGGGAGAAAATCTAAGATTTTTAGTTTAAAGGGAGATATATTTTAGAACTTTATAAAGGTGACATCATTTTAACCAAGGGTTATGAGGCCTAAAAGGCTTTTTTACCCAAAACATCTCTTGAAAACGTTAGGAAATGAAGCAATGCCTGATTGGAGCAGATTTTGCAGCCTAAAAAATGTGGAGGTTGCCCCATGCCCTTTAGATAAATGTCCTAAAGCACTAAAGACCATGTAAAGCCCTAACCATCACCACTTTAATTCCCCCCATCTTTCCTTCACCCATTTTCACCTTAAAAACGTCCCCAAATCTGGAAAATCACTCTCCTCTTTACCTCATTTCATCCTTTCATCCAAAACACCTTCAAATCATTCAACCCTCATAAAAAATCCAAAGAAAATCAAAAGAATGAGAGCATTTGAGTGGTAAACCAAAGGAAAGATGAGCTTGTTGTAAAGGAGAGCTTAGGAGCCTTGATTTAGCTTGGGAGCATGGTTTTTGGTTGTTTATTGAGGTGAGAAACTTTATTTTACTAGACCTGGGTTCCCTCTTCTTTAAACAACAACCTTTTGCTTATAAAAACCCTTAGTTATTGAGGTTAAGCTTGGTAAGAGGAAGGAGAACCATGGAGCATCGAAAAGGAGTTTTGGTTTAAGATTTTCTACCAAGGTGAGGAGGTCATTTTGGTTTGTTTATGTGCAGTAAAAATGTTGCCTCTAGGCTTAAAAATGCTGTTGTTTAAGTGATTGTTTTACTATGTAGTTAAAGAACTCCAAGGATACTAGGAAATGACTTGTGGTGCTTAAAACTTGAGCTTGCTTGGTGGGATCTATACAAGGGTAAGGTGTTCTAGCCTTTCTCTCTTTAAGAAGCTTTAGCCTTGTTTTTAACTTGGTGAAAGCTAGGGCAAATGGTAGGGCAAAAAGGGCACGGGGTGACGAATAGAGCCAAATGGGGCTTAAGTGGCACTAAGGCCGGACCTAGCTCCTAGTTTGGGCAATAGGCGGTGTCCTTGGTGCATGGGCTATAGAATGGTGTGTGGACTAAGCCTTGGATGCTTGGTATATGAGAAGCACAAGAGAGGCGTGCGTCAGTTTGGATGTGTATGTGTTGTGACCGAGTTTAAGGGCTTGGTATATGTATGTGCATGTGCGGCATAGGCTCCTAGGTGCATGAGTATTTTGGGGTGCCTATGAGCATCGTGACTTTAGTGTGCTAAGGTGCACACGGCTATGCCTAAGTGGGCACGTAGCTGTGTATGTACAAGGGTTATTTGAGGGTGCGCAAGTGCATGCACCTGCGGGCTTATGACCGTGCACACCTAGAGGGCCACATTGGCATATCCTAGGGCCTTGGTTTCTTAGGACCTTGGCTTGCTCTTTGGGAATGACCCATGAGGGGGAGCTCAATGCAAAGCCCTAAGGCCCAAACGACACTTGACCCCAATAAATGAATTGGGTCATAAGTAAGTATATACATGGGCCTATCGGGCCAAGGAGCCCTAGAAGGGGCAATACATATCCATGGGCACTATGACCCATACAAAACATGGTCAAACCTTACTACATACAATAAAGGAGTTTTTGAGCTATCGAAAGCTGGTAAACTCAAGGACAATTGCAAGGATGCATGCTCAAGGGCAAAAATGGACCAATGAGTGTTTTTGTTTGTTTGTTTGCTTATGTGTGAAGTATGGGGAGTTATGTACAAAAAAGGGCACAATATGATGATCATTATATAATACTTTACGCTATAAAAGGTCATGGCATGCTTATATAGATTATGGGCAAGGTTCATGCATGCATGACAATGTGTGCATATGGTCAGTTATATGTGATGTTGTTATTTTTTGTTTGTTTTAGAATGCCTTAGTAAGTATTTTATATACTTACCCTTATTGTTAGTATATAGATAATATTGTGCAGGAGCCAAATAATCTATAGTGATTATTTGATACTTGTTTGTTAGTTTCTCATAGTTACATTTTGCATGCACTACATGTTCGTTTTTCATATCTTGCATGCACTTATGGTCAGAGTCTAACTCCAAACGTATTTGCCTTGTACAACAAGATAGTCGGGAAAGGACTTCTTGGGTTATTGCTCGCTTGGGTTTCTCTTTCCCGGGCAAAGGTGGGCCTATCAACCATTTAAGTCATGAATATTTTGTAGCACAGTGGTAGTAGCTAGTAGGAGGTTTACTAGTATTAACTTTGACTTAGTATAATCATGGCATGTATTATTATTAATTCGGGTTAGATTTATCAACCTATGACATTACTTGTTCAGGTTGATAGGCAAAACACATAGATATTGTGTTGTCATAGTATTTACTTACTGTGAGTGTAGTTTTCATCCATGGTTTGACATGATATATTGCTTGTACATGCATGAGCATTAAAATTTTTTCTTACGCGACCACACATATTTTATTCATGTTTTCTTCAAATTTTGCCAAACCACTATCTTGGTTTAATAAATTTAAGTGTTTTATTGGAACTAAGTAAATACTTTTCTTAACTCTCAAGTAGATACTAAACACTAAACAAGTGGCTAGGATCTTGGAAATGATGAACGATTCTGGCCTAATTAAGAGTTTGGATTAGGTAACAGAATGATTTAGCCTAATTAAAGCACTAAATAGGCATTTATTGGGACGTTTCCTAACTTAGGGTAGCTTGAAATTGAAGCATACTCATGCATAATGGATTTTAGGTTAATAACTAGTTACATGAAAGGTTTTAGTATTGGACAAGTAATTGACTAGCCAACTGCAAGTAGTTTAAAACACATTTCTATAGGCTTCCTCGAGCACCCTTTGAAGGTAAGGTCACTATCAATATTCCTGGTCCTTTCCCATTAGAATAGAGGCTTGTGTGTACATACCCACACTAAATTTAAAGACACTCTGGCATTGTGGGCCTAGGGAGGGTGTTTTTTTACTACTACAATGACATCCAAGTCATCACATCATCAAGTTTTATCCGAGATAATGAAGAAATTGACAGAAAAGACTTGGCTGATAAGCGTGTATGAGGTAGGCGACTTTATAATGATATAAATTAATATAAGAGACCAATTTAGGACAAACATAAAAGTTACAAGATCACAAATGAATTTTACTCGTATGATAAAACTATTAGTTGTTTAATAGAACTAAATCTCCTGCTAGTCTATAGGCATTTAAAACTCAAGAATTCTCATATTTTAATGATAAACATAGCGTGCTAACCCAAATATTTATTATATGCTTATAGCATTGTGCTTATTTTTAAAATGTAAGAGCTAATTTGTTTTAATTTAAGTTATATTAATTCAACATAATTTATTTTTCTATTAATTTTTATATTTGGAATCAATTTCATTTAAAGGCTAATAGTATGTAGAGTTATAATTCATTGAAAATATATTTTTTTAATAATTGAACTACAATTTTATGACTTTTTTACTTATTCAACCTACAAAAAAAAAAGAAAAATTAATAAAAATGTGACCCAATGAATTATTATAACTATATAGTATTAGCTTTGAAATGACATAGATTTGAGATAAAAATTCATAAAAATATTTTTATATTAATTTAATCTAAGTTAAAATAAATTGGCTAATAATTGTAAATGTTTGTCTCTCCAGCTTTGGAGCAGAAAGACATAGGTGAAATGGGCTTTGGCCCAAATGCTGTGAAGCCCATAGGAAACAAACAACTTGTGGGCCAGGTTTTGTCTCTCCCCGCCGTTTCGGGCCTGTGCTTTGACAAAAGCGGAATTTTGTTTCTGCAACAGCCAACAGTAAGCGACTCGCTGGCATTTAAGAAGAGCGCACGCAGAAGCACCAGCCAAGTCTCAGAAGCAGAAGCACCTCCGAATTTTGATTCCTTTGAGCAATAAACCCTTCAACGTTTTTGACCCAAATTCCCTGTCCAAACAAAGAGTGTTTTGCTGCTTCAACGTTCTTGCCTGCGAAGCTCCTCCTGACGATACCGTCGCCGATACGATACTCCTCATTCCGGAGCTCTCCCGCTCGAGTTGAGTGTCCCGCCGTGGTTTTCTCAGGTGTGGGTTTTCATGTCTCCGTTTCTGCTGATTTGGAGGGAATGTTCGATACCAGGACGACTTTGTTGAATTTGATTTTCGATTGACCGTGGAATTATGCGAAATGAATGTCTGGGTTGTGTTTGTGACGTTGCATGTTTTCTGCTGTTCGAGGAATTTGCGCAATTAGTTCTTGTTTGATATTGATTATGTTTGAATTTTTTTTGCATTGGATGGAACAATGAAAATTGAAGTTGAACGCTTTTTATTTTTTGGTTAACATTGTTTTTTCGGTTCTTGAACTCCGGAAAATCTTTCTTATTAGATTCTCTTTTGGTAAGGGGAAGCATTTGCAACATAGTTGTTTGGATGTGTTGAAAAGGTTAGTTTGGTTGTTCATGGTTCTTTCGAGAGAAACAGTTTACTCTCTTGAGGGGATTCTTGTTATACTTGTGATAAGGTTTTGAATCTGTTTAGTCAGTTTTCCATATTGTATCTAACATGTAGGTTATGGTTCTATGTTGTGAAACCGGTGGGTCTATCCCCGTTACCATCTTTTGTTAAAAGATGAAACTGAAATGCATTCATGTAATTGCAGGTGCACTTGCTTGTCTTATGAGAACATCAGAAAGGAACTCAGATGGATGGTAGAACATTGATTTCTCTTGTAGTTAGGGAACTTACATTAGGTCCTTGAGAGGCTTTTCATTTCTTGATAAAAATTGTTGACAAGTACTGTTCATACCGGACTTGCATTATGTACTCAACAGCTTTCTCTCTATTTGAATTTCATCGTATGCTTATTCTGTACAAGGTCTTATATGTACAGTTTCACGGATGCAATTGTTTTTCCTCTTGTCTGGGATGAAAAGCAAATCAAGGAACCCTTGCTGCATGTTTTGAAGACACTATATCTTCTTCTTTCTGCACACTAGAACTCTTAAGTATGAGGTTTTCCATGTCAGTCATAATATATGTCCAAAGTCTATCTTATTGGTTTAAAAGATGTGGTGGATATGAACAAATCCTGTTTTTCCCTTTTATATTTTTTATGGTGTAGTTGCAGTGTGCTTGTGATGCCATGAGTCATTTTTTTTGGGGGGGAGGGGGGGTGTGGGGACGTTACTCATAGAATAGCATTACTTGACCTTGGATGTAAACCTTCCATTGCTTTTGATTGATGGCCTTGCTTTTCAGTGGATGAGCTCCCTACTGCATGTGCTGTCACAACCTTGTATGTTTATCATGCTATGCTGAATTTAAAATGGCCTTGTATGTTCTGTGCTGATAGTGAATCCCCTTTTATTCAATGCAGAGGCTGCTGTTGATTTTTTCATGGATAGCTTTGATGATGAAAAAGATGAAGTCTATGAAAGCTACATGCCAAAAAGCTTGCCAAAGAAACTGAGATCTAATGGTATAAAATTTGTAGATGAAGTGCTTAATGGAGAAAGTGAATGTTGTTTGGAAAATTTTCGCATGGACAAGCCTGTCTTCTTCAAATTATGTGACATTCTGCGAGGCAGAGGTTTGTTGCGCCATACAAACCGAATTAAGATTGAGGAGCAATTAGCCATTTTCTTACTCATTATCGGGCATAATCTGAGGACTCGAGCTGTTCAGGAGTCATTCAGATACTCTGGTGAAACTATTAGTCGCCATTTCAATAATGTTCTGAATGCAATCATAGCAATTTCTTTAGATTTCTTTGAGCCTCCAAGTTCTGACATTCCACCAGAAATCTTAGAGGATCCAAGATTTTATCCATATTTTAAGGTACTATTCCTTCTGTTTGTTCTATAGCTTGCTTTGTGATAACTTTTCTTAATTTGAGCTACTACTCCTAGGACTGTGTTGGTGCTGTTGATGGCATACACTTCCCTGTGACGGTTGGTGTAGATGATCAAGTTTCTTTCCGCAACAAGGATGGGTTGCTTTCTCAGAATGTTCTAGTAGCTTGCTCATTCGATTTCAGATTTCATTATGTTCTAGCAGGCTGGGAAGGCTCAGCATCAGATCTCAGAGTTCTAAATTCAGCGCTTACAAGGCGTAACAAATTGCAAGTGCCCATTGGTATCTGCACATTTTCTACATTTGACATTGACATTTAGGACACCATCTACATAACATGATTCATTAAGAAAAATTCTTGCAAGCACCATAACGTTTTAGAACTGAGAAAATACCACTTAGCATCTGATCTGCCCTTGTATTACCCTTCCGTTAGCATCAACCTCACATCAAAGTGTTTGTCAATGTAGGTAAATACTACCTTGTGGATAACAAATATGCAAATATGCCAGGATTCATATCCCCTTACCCGGGTGTCCCCAACCAATCCAACGAATTTCCTGCAGGCTATCATCTACAGGATGCAAAGGAGCTGTTTAACCAAAGACATGCATTGTTGCAAAATGCAACTGGTCGTATATTTGGTGCTTTGAAGGACCGTTTCCCCATCTTGATGGCAGCTCCTTCATATCCGTTGCAAACTCAGGTGAAATTGGTAGTGGCAGCTTGTGCATTGCACAATTTCGTTCGTAGAGAAGATCCGGATGATCTACTGTTTAAGCTGTATGAGCAAGACACTGCTGTTCAAATGGAAGAATGTTTGCCCCATTTGCAGGCCGAACAGTCCATAACTCTTGTGGATTCCCAGGACCAGGCTTCTGTTTTTGAAGAAGAGGAAGTAGAACTCAGTTCTCGGTTAAGGGACTCGGTGGCAGCCGAAATGTGGGATGACTACATCAGTGATTTGTCAACCATTTAGATTGATTCATTCGGGGTATTAGTTTTAGGGTCAGACCAATCTCTTCTAGATTTTTGTCACTACAGAAGGGGCTTTGGATTCCAGATGTATATATAGAAACGATGTTATAGAAAAGAAACAGAGGGCTAGTTCATATTTCCTTGCTTAATATCCCAGAGGACCGTGAAGATGTGGCTATTCATATTTGAGGCACCCCTATGCTCTTATAAGCTGTTACTGAGATGAGAGTTTAAATCCATAGGCACTCTGTAAAAGACCCATTTGGCAACTTGCATTAGGTGCCACTGTTCACAGACTCAGTTTTTGGAAATATGCCAAATCACAGCCTCACACACAAAATAAAAAAAAAAACCGAAACAGAGAGAGAGAGGGGCCTCTAGTGGGTAAATGATACTTATCATCCCTAAACTAATACCTGTGTTACTTATTTGTCCTTAAACTATTAGGTGTTACACCATTTATCTTTCAATTATCATTTGTATTGCACCATTCGTCCTCTGTCAGTTTGTTGTTAAAATGGACTAGATTTAACAAATGAACTAAATTGAGGGTTTAAAAAAAAATTGACCACAAATATGAAAAATTTTAAGATTTTTAAAATGTCTTTACGGTTCAATTAATCTTACTCTTCTCGATAACTTTTCCTAGAGTATCACTTTCGAATCTTCATCGGAACTCTGAAACTCAAAAGTTTTCATATTTTTGGTCAAATTCCTATTTTAGACCTTTAGTTTTCATTTGCTCAATTTGGCCCATTTTAACTATAGGAATAACATAGGATAACTGGTGCAACATTATGATAGTTTTATTACAAAAGATGTAACAATTAATAATTTAAGGAAGAATAAATAATATGGGTCATAGGGATAATGAATACAATTTACCCGACCTCAAGTACTACGAACTTTATTGTGAAAGAATCGGTGCAATAATTTTTTGACAGTTGGCTGTGAATTAGATTTTGTTTTAGTTGGTGTCTTTAAAGCCGAGTTGTACATTAAACCAATTAGTTTGGCTGGTTGAACTGCTGGGTCACCACACATTTCCCCTTATATTGGGATCGTTCTAGAATACAGGACCTATATTGATATAGGCTCTTTTCCTCTTTCCTCAAACTTTCTTAAATGTTACAAAGAAGGACTTTTCTTTTAAAACATGGAATTTCTCTCAAAATATTAACCTAACTCGGATCTAATACCAAAAACGCACCTAGGTACTAAGGTGCTAAAAACCTAAAAACACTTTTACTTTGTATTGATTATTAAAAAATTTTAGAGTTGTACAGCATCATTGTTATACCTAGCTATGATCATCATCTCCACATCAGTGATCTCAAGATCGGTGACAGGTTTCCAGCCTGATATACTTCTCTAAAATAAAATAACCTTTTGAGAGGTTTTAAGGATGTTATGGCTTAGTTAGAAACACAAAGTAAGAACATAGCTTATAAACACATATTGAAACTTCACACTCATACTTTATTAACAGAGAATATAAATTTACAGATAACTATTGAAAACCAGTTTACCACACAAAAATGAAGAAGAACGGGATGATTACAAACTTAAACTGTTGAAGTAGAAAGCCAAGCTTCAACAGGATTGTCACTATTATGGCACAGAGCTACCATATTACAATTTACAACATAACAAGTAAAAGAGCTCAACTTCCTTTCTCACTAATTGCAGTATTTTACTTCAATTTAAATCATTTTGACTTTTTTTCTTATCATCTACATCTTTTGTGCTCGACATAAAGAAGAGAAATACAAGTCAAGTACAATGAATCTTTAATTCTCCTTGTTGACGCCCATGATTAACATGACAGTCCCTACATACATTTATTAACAAGAAAATGGAGGATATGAATTGATGCTTACTACCACTGACTGTCTTGCAAATGTTTGTGCATATATGCAGCATCTCAGTCTCATACAGAGAAAGCATAAAGATAGAATTTCTAATCTAGGAGGAGCGTAGGTCCAATTTTTGTAGTTAGAAGAAGTTGGGAGTTTTCTAGATATGCCTGATTCCTCTACTACTACCACCCCAATCACAGTAGCTCACGATCAGCTTCTGCAGTTGCCGGACACCTTTCAGTGCCATCCGTACTTCAAATCTAAAATTTGTGACATGTTTAAGACAAAAGGCAAGATAGTAGTTTTTCAATGGCCAAGTCTAATTCAAATTCATGTTTTCTTCTGGCTTTTTTAGTCCCTTTTATTGTTTTTAGTGTCAATCTATTTTAGGTTGCAGTTTCTAGATACAGGAAAGATTGGCAACCTCATTCGCTACAGGAAGAATGATTAGCAAGTATGAAGAGAATAATAAAAACATATTGCCATTAGTTGGCAAACCAAAATATCATCTGGGCACCACATGTCTTATCTTTAAGAAGCTAAAAAGGAAAAGAAATATACACAGAACTAAACCAATTCACATCCAAGAAAATGAGGTTGGATGTCAGTGTTACTCAGATTGCATAAAATAAACAACGAAGTCGGTCTTCCTTCATAAAATTCCCCAAACAGGTCCAGTTTTTGTCTCATGCTTGTTAATATCAAATTGAATCATTTGTTGCGTTCCAAACAGATTTTCAAAAGTTTTTAAATTTTCTATTTCGAGAAAACGAAAACAAGGAACCTCAAATCACACAACAAAATAAGAGAAGTGGGGGTGACTGCCGATAGAGAGGTGACAGCCGTGGTTACCTGAGAAATCAGGAGAAACAGTCAGATAAATCTCTTAGAAGATGGTCAGTGTCTTGACGTAGAGAATGGATTTCGATTGCACAGAGGAACGCTTAGCAAACTACAAGCCATGAAGCAGCGAGTAAAAGGAGAACTGGGAGGCGGTCGAACTTGGGGATACTAGGGTAGGGGAATCGAATCCAACCTAATTACAAAAAATACTGGTCACCAACCATATCACAAAGGGTCACAGAAAACAACAAGAATACGAGCATCCACTGCTTAAACTTTGAACTTTGAACTTTGAATTGGAATTCTCCTTGCTTTGTTCATTTTTTCATTTATTAGAATAACAATTATCCCCTTTGTTTCTCAAGAACTGACTCAAAATTTATTATAAAAATATGATATATGTATGCGCACAAATTTTACATGTAAAAATTACACCGTGAAATTGATTGTAGTATAAATTACAATATTAAAATTTAGAATAAAAATTTTGGGGAATCAACTCTCTAGTGTTCTTCTCATATGCACAATCCTCTGATTAACGCTTCGAGCTTTTAGTAGAGACACGAATGGCTTCTTTGTGAACACGGACTCCGGATTTTGTTTTACACGAACACTACTAAAAAAACGGACTTTACCAACTGCTATTTACCAACGTGCAGCAGTTGGTAAAGTGAATTTACCAACTGCTGCACGTTGGTAAATGGCCGTTGGTATTCCATACGTTGGAAAATTTTTTACCAACGTGCAACTAATAACACGTTGGTAAATTCCAACGTGTACACGTTCGTAAAATACACGTTGGTAATTACCAACGGTCATTTAAAGGACTCGGTTTCCATCGTGTAGTTATAGTTACCAACGTGCAGCAGTTGGTAAGTTACCAACTGCTGCGAGTTGGTAAATTACCAACGTGCAGCAGTTGGTAATGGGTTACCAACGGCTGCAGTTGGTAAGTTACCAACTGTCAGCAGTTGGTAAATTACCAACGTGCAGTAGTTGGTAAGTTACCAACTACCGGCCGTTGGTAACTTACCAACTGCTGACAGTTGGTAAATTGGCAGTTGGTAATTACCAACTGCCGGAAGTTGGTAAGGTTGCTGTTATGAAGCCGTTGGTACTGACCCTTCGCGGAAGTTGGTTTGTTTCACATTTGCGCGTTCGTTATGTATATTAAACGTTCCAGGTTTCGGTTGTTTCGTATTTTTCCCCGTTTCAATCCACATTCAAAAGTAAAATACCAATTCAAAAGTACGCCCGGCTTTACTCAGCAATAAACATTACACAACTATGCCAACGTAATTGAAATAAAATATTCTCAACTACAGCATAATTAAAGCAATAACAGATATGTCTGAAAGAAAGCATTCAACATTCAACGGCTTACACATTTCATAAATATCAAGTCAGTCTGATTTAGGTCTAAAAATAATTATGTCTAGGGCTCTAACACAAGAACTGCAGAAATGCGCTAACCTGTTGATGACGCCCATCACGGAGTCCCGACTATCTCCTCATCCTCTGACTCCGAGTCATCAGGATAATATGAAACTGGTTGTGCCAACGGGCATGGAAGGTTTAGCGAACGACAAATTATCTCCAACTGAGCTCGGTTTGCCTCCAATGCAGCTCTCTGAGCCTCCATCTCTACCCTCTGTCTCCTCTTAATCCTCTCGAGCTTCCTCTCGTACTCCGCATCCCTTCGCGCATTCTCCTCCGCCATCATCTTCTGTACTTGCTCGTTGAATTGCGGTGTCTGTGTGATGTCGATAGGCGGGATGAGACCTGGCTGTCGGCGTCCCGGTATAGCACACTGCTCAGATCCTAATCCAAATACCCGGCCTCTCCTTCTACCGCCAGATGCGGTACTAATGATTGCTAGTTCATCAATGGCCTCTATTCCATCCTCTTGCTGTGTTTGCTCCTCAATCTCTGCACTGATACGAGTCTACAGCAACGTCATAAAATACATTTAGTCATGTCATAATTTGTAAAACATAGTAATTAAGTTAAGAATATTCTGCAACCAAACGACTTTTACTACTTACAGCAACTTCTTCATAGCGCTTACTAACATATCTCCCATTCTTCTTTTTATGTGTCGCTTGAAGGACTTTAAACAAGCCAGGGTCCTTCTTCTCAGGATCTCTCTCTCTCTATTTGAATGAAAACCAACATTAATATGTTACAATATTTCATTAGTATCTGAACTGTTATTTGAAAGAACATTAAAGCATACATACCATTTTGTACATACCTAGTTTCCATCGTTGAGTATAGAATTTGTACATACCTAGTTTCTATCGTTGAGTATAGAATTTGACCTATATAACATATATATGGATGAGCCTCACAGATAACACAAACACATCACCCCACAGTTTGAGTTTTTGGAACTAATCTTAATCGCTTATTAATATGAGTTTGAGTTTTTGGAACTGGCTTTTTTTAATCGCTTATTAATATCAACTTTGTTTAACTTGTGGGATCATTCTTTGAAACTAAAGTTGGTATTCTACCATATAATCTGTTCGATAGTTTTTTATTTCAGAAATGAGCTATTAAAAGTTCTAATGCAATAGTATATGGTTCAAGTGAACATTCCATAATTAAAAGTAGTTGACTATATTCCTTTGGGTATTTTAAAAAGGGATCGAGTTTCATTTTAATTTTTCTTCATTTTTAAGTATTTTAGTTTGTTAGTTCATCATTTTAAAAATGAATCATAAAGAGTTGCCATAAAAAAGGGAACATAAAGAATAAACATAGTAGCATCCACTAATTGTTGCACTCAGACACAGTACCAAAAAAATGCTTATTATATTTATAAACAAATTTAAATACATTGGACGGCAATATTTACACGTAAACAAATATTAATAATACGTTAAATACATTAAACGCATTTACTTCTAATAAACTTTATCTATCTAAATAATTTATATTTTTCTCAATTTACTAATAATTTCTATATCTATAATGGATTTTAATATTTATAAACCAATACTTAATGCTTGTTGCAATATTAATATTAACTTGTTTAACATTTTATTCATTTTTCAATTACTTCAAAAATAGAAGTATCATTTTTTTTATAAAGATTTTAGCAAATCTAATTTTTATTTTAAAAATTATTTTTCACCATATGAAAAAAATATAAATATTCTACAATATTTTGTCATTGGAAAATGTAAATATACTACCTAAACAAATCACTTAAAACTAATTTTTTCATAATTTCTAATTAATCCCGAAAATAGACAAAAAATTGTAAAAAAATGCACATAAAAAAACAATTGTAATGGGTAACCTAAAAACTAAATCTCCAACCAAATGCAACACAAAATAACAAATATTGCACATATTTCAAACCAAATTAACACAATATAATCCGAAAATACGTAATTATTAAGGGAAAAAAAAGCAAAAAATATGAAATAAACGCGGTTACCTCAAATCAAAATATTAACTTCCTTCAAACACCTCCAAATCACTTCAATCCTGCAATAAAAACCAACATCTTCAACCCATTATCAACCAAGAAGCTCAAATAGGGAGAAATACATCCAAAAAAATGGAAAAATTCCTGAAAAAAATTAATTAACCTTCAGATCTAAAAAAACGACAGCAGATCCACGAATCTCCGACCTCAAAGAAGATGTTTCTGGTCCCAATCGACGCAAACAAGTGAATGTGTGTGATGTGTGAGCTACAAATTAAGCGGAGGAGAGAGATACAGGAGAGAGAGAGAGATACGAGACCAGAAGAAGAAGAAAGAAGAAGACGTCGCGACGCTGGGGGGGGGGGTTTAAAAAAGAAAACAAAACTCACCGTTTAACTAAAGTAAAAAAAAAAAAAAAATCACCAACTGCTGGAAGTTGGAATTTTACCAACGGCTAAGGCCGTTGGTAATTACCAACGGTTTGCACGTTGGAAAAAAAAATGTGAAATTTTTTTTTAAGCACTCACCAACGCGTGCACGTTGGAAAATATTTACCAACGGCAATCACCCTTTAAAAAAAAAAAATTTTACCAACTGCTGGGAAGTTGGAATTTTACCAACGGCTAAGACCGTTGGTAATTACCAACGGTTTGCACGTTGGAAAAATAAAAAAAAAAACTGTTAAATTTTTTTGAAACCATCACCAACGCGTGCACGTTGGAAAATAATTACCAACGGTTCTACGCGTTGGTAAATACCAACGGCGTAGCCGTTGGTAAATTAGCAGTTGGAAAAGTAGGTTTTTTTAGTAGTGGAACACGAACCGAGGTCCCTATTACTTCTTTCAGTTTGAGATTTTATGTTGTACACCTTAAACTTGGGGGCTTCAGGTAATGTACACCGCTTTCTTGCCACTTTCCTTGGAGTTTGACTTGACGCAGCACATAAATGAATCATTCACATTCCTCACAGCTTCCACCAGATCTGGACTTGAACTTGATGCAACGCTATCCCACATTCTTCAAGTTCCTTGCTGCTTCTGCCAGATTTGAACTTGAACTTGATGCAGTGTTGTCCCGCGTTCTTTGCGTTCCTCACCGTGTTCTTCAAATCTGGGCTCGAAACTGGGATTTGATTTTCTTTGGACTTGATTATCCTTTTTCCGGGCATTTGTATTTGATCGGCTTGAAGAGCTGGAGAAAACTTCTTGTAGAGAGATTTTCTTTCCTCTCTATTTTTTTTTGCTTCTCCAATTCCTCCTTTTCTCCTTGGCCTTGGGAGCCTATTTATAGGTATAGAAAAGGAGGTGGTTTGGTTCAAGAAAACCACATGTGACAATTATCATGTATTTATCTCTTGTATTTATCTTAAGAGAAAATAAATATGAGAATTATTCCCCATTAATTATCCAATTTTAAAATGATAATTAATGAAACATTCTAGAATGTTCTAAAATATTTTGAGCTAAATCATGGGCTTTAATCATTTCAGATTTTGAGGCCCAATTTTCCAAAAGTGGACATTGGCTAACTTAGCATAATGAGTTTTCATTCGGGGCCTCCGGTTACGTTCTTTTGGGCTCCAAACATTGGATTTTTTAAACTTATAGTTTTCAAAATTGATGAACTTTTGAATTTTAGACATCAATTTAGAAATGGGTTAGACAATTTAAATTGGGTTTAATACATGTTTAACCTAATTAAATTTTGATGTCTAAAAATGCCCCATTAAGATTATTTATTTATACATTTTTTTGTGTAAAAAATAAAATATTCTTGATTTTTTTTTCTTGATGAGAAAGTTTGTTGTGTCCTTCAAGATGTGAGAAGAATTTTGTCATAGGGCTTATGCCTGGTTGCACCAACTTTGATCTCCTCCATAAAGTATGTTTCCAATTTGGGTAGAAAATAATCTGGTTTGAATTCCAACAACAATAAAATTTGTCTGGAAATAGAAGTTGGATTTGCCTTGAATTTTATGACAAATGCATGAGTCAAAGTAAAGCTTTAATTCCATTAGAATTTCATCTCCTAGTTCAATTAAATTTTACTAACCCAATTGAGCCAAACTAGTAGCATGTATAAATTCGGCATTAATCTCCTGCAATTCTTAACCGGTCAAGGTGAACTTCATTCCCCCCCCAATTTTTTTTACCTTTCTGTTCATGGTACTTTCTTTCTTGGGTAAAATCCAAATTTGGTCCATTGACTATTCAATTTGTCCTAAAATGATTCCTTAACTCTAAAAGTGACTGTTAAGCTCCCCTAACTAAAGCAATGCACTCAATTTGAGTCTCATATGTTATGTTGGCATTATTTTTTACATAAAATGCATACATGGCACTTAATACCCCATTGCTTGTCCTCACAATGCCATGCGGTATCTTCTTTATGATAATAAGTGACCAAATTGAGAGAATAATAAATCCTAGACTAGAATTGACAAAAAAGCTAATTTTAGGGACTTAATTAACCAAATCTTCTCTCTCTTCATCACCATCTTGAATTGGAGAATTGAATCCCATAACCAAATATGGAAATGGATAATCGAAGGGGTGGGAGGTGACGAAGAATCAAAGGGGCGGGATGAGAAAGACGATGGAGAATCGGAGGGGCGAGGGACGAGGACAAGGAATTGGAAGAGAAAATGAGTGGAGGTTGCGAACAAATGAGCTCTCCTCATCAACAACCAGCAACCGATCTCTGTCTGGAAAAGGAACAGAGGATCGGTGGTTGCAAAACAGACGAGTTCTCATTGTCGACAACCAACAACCAATCTCCATCTGGAAAACCCGTGCGGCCTCTACTATTGTAGCCTCTAGCCAACCCAGCCATCCGCTAACTCAGATTGGCTACCCCTGTGGCGAATCAAAGATGGAGGCCAACGATTGGGGGAGGAAATTGACTTCAAAATTGAGGGTTATAGGAAATCTGTGATGAAATTGTGGAAGTCAACCTCCAAATCGGCGAAGAAGAGGATGATTTAGCCCAAATTTTAGAGGCCGGTGGTTGGCGACGCTAGGCGGTGGACACTGGAAGGTTTAGAGAGAGATACGAGAGATTCAAGGAAGAGAGACATTTTAAGTACTTAAAATTGTGTTTTTTTGTCAATTCGAGTCTAAGATTTATTATTCTCCCAGTTTCATCACTTATTGTCATGCCACGTGCCATTGTGGGACCAAGTATAGGACATTAAGTGCCACGTATCCATTTTCCATCATAATTAACGCTAGAAATAATGGACAGGACTCAAATATGAAGTGCTGCATGAGTTAAGGGACCTCAATAGGCACTTTTAGAGTTAGGGGACCATTTTAGGACAAACTAAATTGTTAAGGGACCAAATTTGGATTTTAACCTTTCTTTCCTGGTAGTCGCTGACTTCATTGTCCCATTTTTGTTTTTTGTGTGTATTTTTTTTTCAGTCAGACAAAGCTCAACCTTCCCTCAAAGGTTTCGGTTTTTTTTTCCAAGTCCCTTTTTATTAGAGCCTTGCTTTCGTTTGATTTTCATGCCCATGAAAGCTTTGTTGCCTTGCACGTTTCTTCCTTTAGTAATGCATGTGTGTGTTGCTTTTGTGCCTTTAATTTTGCATGTATTTTGACTTTTCCATGGAATGTTCTAAAATACCTGGTGAGTAAGGATACCCCCTAGTCAGAGCCATTGATCAAGAGTGAGTATGTATTGGTGTAATTACAAAAAAAAAAGGATCTTGTCAAATTGTTTCGTGTGAGGCACTAGAGTTTTATATATTATTATTTAGTCCCTTTTGTTGTTTGTGCTGCAATATAAAACTGTGTAATGGAGTTAACCGGTCACAAAGGGTAATTAGGTAAAGTAAGGTGAGGCATGGTGAAATTTATAAGTCTGACCAAAAGTGACTTGTTTCAGAAGCGGAGAAGAAGAGTAGAGTAGGGTGCAGGCATTACGTAAACTTCGGTGGGTCGGTAGAGCTGATTTGGAGCAGATCTTGTCGGGGCGGAAATGGGTTTGCGCAACCGAAGAAAGTACTCTGTCTAACTTCGGAAAGGGACTGTTAGGTAACAGGCTCGTGAAGCTTTCCTGTCCAGGCAATAGTCGACTGAAGTTTGGAAGTAGTGTATGTCTATAAGTATTAGTATAAGGCTGCAGTTATAGTTGATTTGAGCTATTGAGTTCAAGGTAATTTTTCTCCGTCACTGATCTTAGGGTTTTAGGATTGATGTAGGTAAGGGTTTTAGGATTTACATAGGAGAAATATAAATTGTTCCCAAATTATTTTGAATATAATAGTGTGGTTGAATATAGGTTATTTGAGAAGCGATAAAAATATTAAAATGCAATTAATATTTAAAAAAAACGATAGCAAACTAAAAAAAGTGACAGTTTTTAAGAAAGAGCGATTAAATGTTAAAAAAAAGCTATTAAATATAAAAAAATGATAAAATTTTTAAAAAATTGATAAAAGTTTAAAAAGATGGTTAATTTTTTAAAACGCTAATAAAAACAAAAAAAGTGATAAATAATTCTAAACTACAATAAATAACAATAGGTATTTTCGGCATAAAACTGTAACTAATATATTTTTTTATAGAGTTTTAAGCTTATTTTATTGTGTAGAGTAATGATGCATTTATTCTATGTAGTGACCAAATTTTTTACGAACCTGAAATGTAAGCAGTAGGTTGTGGTTAGAGGGGAGGTATTCTGGTTGCAGTTTGGGCGTAAGAAAGGTAATATTGGAAGATCTAGTGTTTCGAAAAGCAATGGCAGAGAAGGAAATAGAAGAGGTAAGAACTGAAGTATAGGTTAAAATTTGAGTTGTGTAACACTTAATAATGAATGATATTTAATGAATTTATCTGTGGAGTGCACATTTTATTCGTGTGCGGGCCAGATGCAGGCCCACTGGAGAAAAGGAAACAAGGGTTACTGAACATGGGGATGCCACCAACAATGTGAAAGTTAACTTACGTGTTGCATATAATCATTATGTGTAAGTGTTATTTTTGGAGGTTAAAGTATGGTATAATACTGATAGTGCTTTTGTTGATGGTATTTTAATGTTAACCTTTGTTCAAATACAGCACTGTAGAAGCGCAAATGTTTAAGGAAAAAAACTCCCGATCAATGATGCGCTCGGTACCTCGTGTTAATAAATATTATGACTTTTATTGAATAAGAATTGGCTGCAGTATTATAATAACTATGATAATTGTTTATACCACTAAATGTAGGAGTGGGCTGATATGAGTTAACGGTGGAAAACAATAGTGTTTGATGAGAAGGTGAAGTTTGTTAGTGATGTCGAAAGTCCTCAGCCGGGAGAAAGGAGAGGGAGTGGGAGACAGTGGTCTATAACTTGTAGGCCCGGGTATTTCTATAAACATGTCCAAGAGTTGAGCGCTGAGCAAAGGAGTTTGGTAGATGAAACTGGGCTCGGCAGTCTTCTGAAGAATGAAGTGCTTAATTTGCATAGTGATCTCATTTCATGGCCTGCTAGCTCGTTCGACCGTGGATCTATGACTCTTAACATATATGGGAGGATTTTTCAGATTGTAGCTTCTGATGTGACTGAGGTGATGGGCATAGCAGATGGAATGACGCCATTTGATTTTAACCAAAAGTCCCATTGGGTCAAGACCTTTTGCAAGATTGTGAGCAAGCGATGGGTTGTCGATGTTAAAGGCATTAGTGAGAGGCTTAGCGGTAGTTCTGATGATGATTTCAAAAGGATGTATGTTCTGCTTGCACTTACGACTATTCTTTGCCCTTCAAACAGAAAATTCCTTAGTTCACAGTTCGTGTGCTGCGTTGATAATGTCAACATATTACGTGACCATCAATGGGCAAGTTTCACTTTGAGTCACCTTGTGGCTGCCATCAGGAAGGTGTCTGGGGATGGTGTACACATGCTTGGTGGCTGTTCCATGTTCTTGCAGGTACCAGTCCAACAATTCTTACAATCTCGGTACTTGTTGGGCCTTATTAATGTTTGTTTATTCAGTTTTTTTATAAAGATGCTGAATCTTGTTAGGTTTACTACATGCGTTTTATTCTACCCGGTTCCTACAGTGTGAGTTCAGGCAACCTTCCCATATCATTTTTTACAGACGATGTGATGAAGAAATTGTTGCGTAAACGATATTTTCATGAAGATCCAAAGGTATGGTGAAGTGGCATGTCTTCTGCGGTGCTGTTTTGTCTTTTTGTCTGTTTTGTTAAGCTTCAAATGTATGTCACCTTGTCTTGGTTTAAATGGGTGCAGGAGCATGGGGAGTATTCCCCAAAACCCTCAAAATCGGGTCGGTGGTCAGCTAATACCCCTGGTCGTCCATCTCTTTCAGCAGATAATGTGCATGAGAATGTTGATGCTGGCCGGGATGCCATTCCGTCCCATGATAAAGATCAGACAAACACAGGGAAAGAAAATATGCATATCCGGGTGGAAGAATTTGAGTATCTGGTTGATGTGGTTAGGACGTTGGCTGACCATGTTGGTGCTCTAGTTGTTGATGGTCGTGACTTGAGAGTGGAGCAACTGTGGCAAAGGAAACAGTTGCAGTAAATAAGTGCACAAGTTGGGACGTTGGTTCAGGCTCTTAAGTCGAAGCGTGTTAAGGATTCACCAAACCAAAAGAAAGTTCATCGTGAAGATACTTATGGTTCAAATGTACCATTTGCCGATACACCTTTACCTTTGCCTGTGTTAGTTCAACAGAGTAATCATAGTGCTGATGAAATTGGGGGCACAGATGATGAGGGTCTTTCAGTGGAAAACAATGAGTTGGATGGAAAAGGTAAATCCTCCAATAATGCATCTGCCCGTATTGCAGATGATAGTGTTATGGTGTTGTCGACCTTTCCTGCTGAAGGCAAAGAGGGTAAGGACCAAGCAGATGTTTCTACTTTCAATTTGGGCACATTTGAAATGGGGAGGGTCTATGTGTTATCTGATACGGAAGGAAAAAATAGGGGTAAGAAGGAGGTATGTGATTAGGGTTAGCTCTAGTTGTCTACGGTCACCATTTAATGTGTTACTACACAGATGCTTTATATTTGACAATATGGTTTATTTGTTGTTGGGCAGGTAAAGCGTAAACGTCGTAAATCAGTGGTTCCAGCCCTCCATGAACGTCGAATTCATATTCCGACACTTGCAAAGGTGCAAACATCACCATTTACGAAATGGGAGAATAGGAAGGCTGGCAGGTGTATCAGGTTTGCTGCGGGGCCATTTGGTGTGAGACACCCTGTTTCTCCCGAAGAACATCATGTTATCATGTTTGTTTATTATGGGCCAGGTGATGATAGGTAATATCTCAGTATTTAATACATTATGTCTATTTCAAAAATATTTTTCTTGTCAAATTAGACTCAATCTGACCTATTTTAATTGTTTCCCGTTTAACGACACTTTGGTCAATCCGAGTGGCCCTTATAGTGTTCGTCGATCTGATTTTCATTATTTGCTACCCAATGAATGGCTAATAAGTTCTCTGATTAATACATGGGCTGTAATCCTCACTAATCGAGCTAGAGCTCGAGGATCACTCATGAGGAACTGGTGGTTAACGTTTGACTTCACGGTATAACTTCTACCTTCTTAGCATTTTTTATTTATATGTTCGTGTAAAAGATATGTGTGGTTTTGTCATGCTGACAAGTTACCTAATTATCTAGTTTATGGCTTCACGGCTAGATGAATCTGTACTCCAATTATGTAAGAATCAGAAGTTTGCAGAACTGCTTCTTGATGATGTGACAAACTGTGATAAGGTAGATGATATGTGATTTTTTTTAATGCTTTTGTGGTTATACAGTTATGGTTGTACACATACTAATTTCATTGGTGATTCAGATTTTTCTGCCGTGAACTTTCCCACTTTTTCTTATTTGTTGTGGATTTGACTCTTCGCAATATTTCTATGTGGGATATGCTACATACTAATTCTAGCGTGCGTCGGTATATTGAGAAGATGGATGCACAAGTACCCCATTAGTATCACAAATTTTGTTGGACATACATGTCATTGTTATATGTTCAAGCTGATTTACATAGCTATTTGTTCGAATTTTTTTTTTCAGTGTAAGGCACTTGATGTTGTCGTGAAGCCTCCAGATTTCAGGTTTGTGGACTTTCAGAAGGTTAAACGCGATCCGTTCCCTAAGCAACCAAACTGTAATGATTGTGGATTATTTGTTACTTACTTCATGGCAAATCCTACTAAAGTAGGCACTTTGCAGCCGGCGAAGGATGTAAGAAGAATTGATTTTATATATGCATGGTTATTGTTTTTAGTCTAGCCTAATTTGAGTTATTGGTTTTTTTTGTGGGACTCACAAGAGCAGCGGTGTCGGTTCTTATTGGACCTTATTTTATGTGAGGAGAATCAACTGTCAGCAGAAGTTCAACGTGAAGCGTCAAATTGGTTTGCGGAAGAACGACTTAAGTGGGGTGGTGTTGATGTTCAGAAGGAGCAAATCCTTTCAGTCGATGAATGTGAAAAAGATGCTGCTGTAACCTATAAGCGTAAAAGGAAGAATACTCGGAAGGGGAAAGAAGTAAAAGATTAGCATCATTGTTTTGTGTCTATGATAGCATCCTTTTCCCGGTTTTTTTAAAGTGTGTTGGCCGAGTTAACCCACATTTTTTTATAAAGGATTGATTGCCTTTTTTTTTAGCATCTATAACAACTAGGACTTAGTTTATAGTTATAGCTTTTGTTACTATGTACTTGTATATGTGATAGACGGAAGCTATATCTACATTTTAGAGTGAACTTAATTTGTATCAACATTTTACAGTAACATATATAAGTTGTTGTTTAATTGAGGTGTATTATTTATAACTGTAAATAATAAAATGCACTCCTCATGTCGTCAATATTAGGATAGTTGTTGTAGAGATTCTACAATGCCAGTATTTTCCTAATTTTTTTTAAAATATTTATAATTGTTATAAATTTTATCATTGTGATGCTTTTTTAAAATTTTTATCATTTTTGTAAAACTATTATCATTTTTTTAAAAATTTTATCATTTTTATAAAACTATTATCGCTTTTTTTTTTTTGTGTTAATCACCTTTGCATAATGTCGCTTATAATTTAGCATGTTTAAAACTTATAATAATTATAAAGGCAATTAAAAAATAAAAAATGCGATTACAAATTAAAAAAGGTGAAAATGATTGAAAAAAAGTGATACATCTTAAAAAAAAAGCGATACATCTTAAACAAAAGCGATTACAACCCAAGATAGTGATATAATTGAAAAAAGCGATAATAATTTTGAAAAGAGGATTTACAATTAATAAATTTGATAATAATTTAAAAAAGTAATATTTTTGAAAAAAATGTTATTAAAGCGAATAACAACAATATTATTTTCGACATCAAAGGGAATAAACATGAAGGTAGTGTTACATGTAAGTTTTTATAGATACAGGTAAAGTTGTCAGCTAAATTGAATATTGGAGAGATATTGTCATTAGCCCATTAATATGTGTCCCACATATTCAATTTCGGCAACCATATTTTCACTTCCTCAGCCACCCTTATTTTCACTTCCCCAACCACCCTTTTAAATTTTACCATCTAGCTCTGTAAGTTCATCATTTATTACCTATCCTATAACTAAATTATTTAATCTTCCTCTTTTGCTCCAATTACATCAAGTTACATCTTTTCTCTCTCCTCAATTTCCTTATTCCTACCTTTTATACAAAAACAAACAATGTCTCATGGTGGTGCCAGAGATTATATTAAGCAATTACCATGCAATTTCTGGACATCAATGATCAAAAGACTAACTCCTCGCAAGAAATTTCTTCTTTCAACAAGTATCTACTTAGACCCAGAGTCTCACGTTTCTCATCCAGAGCACTCAGTAAGTTTACATTTTACTGTAACTTTATTATTTCTAATTTAACTGCTAAATTTACTGTTATGTTAGTTAAATTTGTTGGTATGTTTACATTTTAATTGCTAAATTTATTGGTAAATTTTTTGGGTATTTTATATTTCAGGGGAATGTATATGTATGAAGTTAGAGAAACACAAACTATGTTAGGGTATTTTAAAAATGGTAAATATTTTAAAAAAATGATTACAAACCGAAAATGTGATAAAAAATTAGAAAATCAATCATTATTAAACAAAAGCGATAAAGGACTAAAAAAAATGATAATTTGGTTAAAAAACCAATTAAATTTAAAAAAAGCAAAAATATTTAAAAACTGATAAACATTTAAAAAAAAAGATAAATTATTTTAAAAAACTAATAAAAATCACAAAAGTGATAAATTATTCTGTAGTGCAATAAATAATTTAAGAAATTATTAAATGAAAAATCCGATTAACTCATAAAGAAAGCGATAAAATTTTGGAAAAAAGTGATTACATAATAAAAAAAGTGATACTATTATAAAAGAAGTGACTAAACATTTTAAAAAGTGATAAAGTATTAAAAATCTGATACGGAAACTTTTTTAAGAAGCTAATAAAAGATGAAAAATTGATAAATAATTATGAATTGCAATAAATAATTAAAAAATTGATTAAATAGAAAAATCACTAACATAAAAAAATTGTAAAAATTTAACAAAAAAAGTGATTAAAAATACAAAAAAGCGTTTGAAAATACAAAAAAGTGCTTAAAAAAATAAAAATGGTTAAAATTAGAAAAACAAAGAAATTACTAACGGGGAAAGTGAAAATTTTTTTTATAAAAAATGATTAAAGTATAAAAAAAAAATGTGATAAAAAATAGATAAAAAAAAATGTTTGAAAAAACATAAATAAAATTGAAAAATGATGATAAAAAAGTAAAATAAAAAAAGTGATTAAAATTAGAAACCTAAAAAGCGATTACTAATTGGGTTTAAAAAATATAATTTTTTTTAAAAAAAAAAAATTGAAAATATAAATAAAAAAATTGATGAATGTGTAAAAAATAGAAAAAAAAATTATATTGCGATTAACCACATAAAATTGATACCAAACGTATAAAATGCCATAAATATTAAAAAACGTGAGTAAAAAAAAAGGAGCGAAATAACATTAAAAAATTGAAAAAAATAATGAAAAAGTGATTAAAAATAAAAAAGTGAGTAAAATTGGAAAATGGGGAAATAATTATTAAAAAATTTAGCAAATATAAAAAACAGTGATTAAATATACAAAAAGCCATAAAATAATAAAAAAAATTAGCAATCTTTAAAAAATTTAAAATATTTTTTTGTTGCAATTGATAACAGAAAATTGATGCAAAACCTATAAAATGCAATAAATATTTAAAAATGCCAGTAAAAAATAAAAATGCAACATAATTGATATAAAACCGATTAATTATCAAAACAAGCGATTAAATATAGAAAAGCGATAAGAGTGGGAAAAAAAATTGTAAATATTTGTGAAAAGCTATTAAAAACTGAAAAAGTTTTAAATAATCGTAAAATGTAATAAATATTTTAATAAAATCATTAAAAAAAATAAAGTGATAATAACCTACAAAAAAGGGAAAAGTATTAGAAAAACTGATTATATATACAAAGTGATAAATAATTGAGAAAATGATAAGTAATTACAAATTTTAAATAGGCAATAATAATTATTAATACATGACTATTAATTTACAAAAGGGTATAATATTTTAAAAAATGATACAGATTTTAAAAATATCATAAAACATCTAAAAATGTGATAACAATTATAAAAATTACATAATAAAAAGGTAAGAAAATGCTATAATATTCATTATGAAAGTGGTAACATAATTGAAAAGAATACAGGAATGTTATAAAAGCCAGTAAAATATAACCACTTTGAGAATAAGTTTAAATAGCGAAGTAACTATGAAAAGCGATTGTATTATAAAAATACGATAAAACTTCAAATAATGCGATATGTAAATTAATGCAGGGACTATATGATATGTAACAGAATACAACGACTATATAATTTAATATGTAATTTTAAAAGAGATAATGTTATCAAAACTGTGTTTAAGAATATCTCTGTGAAACAATTGCTATTTTATGTTAGATTTCAATTTACATTCAGATTTTATAATCTTAATTGTAATTTGATATTTATAAAATAGGCTAAGTGCATACCGTGGACATGGAAGTGTGAAGCCATTGTTGAAGTGGTTTGATGGGTTTCCAAAAACTGTGAAAGATATAATAAGAACAACGGGTATGTTCAATGCAGTCAAAGCATTGAAGTCCACATACTGCGGCAGACACTTAATTCGTGCACTTAGTCACTTTTGGTGGGATACCACACACTTACAATTTTGGTGGGACACATTTCACTTCCCATCTATTGGAGAGATGACCATGACACTTGTAGATTTTGCGGCAATAACCGGCTTGCGTTGCAGTGGCGATCTGATTCCTATTGATGTGAAAATATGTGAAGATGCCTCCCGCCTGGAACTATTAGTCGGTGATGGTTGGGAGATATTCCATAAAAAAAGAAAGGTGACTTTTAAGTTAGTACTTGACATGTATAGAGGTTACAGATCAAATACCATGGAGAGAAAGAATCATTTGGTTCGTGTTTTCCTAGCAACTTTTCTTGGGACAACTATATTCTGTGATACAAGCACGAGTAGTTTTTATACATGGTGGATTTCAGCTGTAGCAGATACATCCCGACTAGGAAAGTATAATTGGGGAAGTGCCGCATTGGCTAATCTTTACTTATATATGGATGGTCTGAGCAGGGGTGCTCAAGGGAGTGGTGGCTTTTGGCAGTCATGGCAGGTAACTATTATATACGTGAATTACTTTATTTCATTATGTACATCAGTTACGTTTAAAATGATTATTAAATGATCATGTTCAATATGAATTATTTGTAATCACAGACATGGGCTTGTGAGCATTTCATGGATATTGGGCCTAACCTAAATTTGAGCGGAGATGGGACATACCCTAGAGCAAAGTACTATGCTGAGGGACATTTAGGGGGCATGCCATATGATACTGAAGTGTATATAAAGCTATTTAAAACAGTACACAGGGCGGCGGTGAAAATGTGGCCATGGGATAAGTACGTGGATGACCTACCACAGTATGTTAGTGAAAGTTTAGGGGCAACAAGGTGTCGAATTTTACTAAAAAGCCCATGTGGTCGAGCCTGGTTTTTAGGTGAGAGGGTGTTCAGACAACACATTAGCTATCGGCAAGTGCATGACAAGACCATCCCAAACCCGCCACCAACATATATGTTCAACCAAAAGTGGCACGGTGCAGAACTGACAGCAGCAGTTGCAGGATCATTATGGGATAATAATTCAACAATTCTGTTCTCTGGTACATTTCAGTTGTGATGGGAGGGCATGATGAGGGAGCTTGCCGAAGCCATGAAAGGTGGGGACCCAGGTGCATCTACCAGTGGGTTTGGTGGGACATCTATGTCAACTGTTGCACGAGAAACATATACTATAGTAGAAGGTTTTGAAATACAGCTATCTGCTACATCTATGTTGCTGCCAGATCTCGAAACAGGAGAGGCTAAACTCCTAAAAATTCCAAGCATTGAGGATGAGGATGTCGAGGGTCTACCACTTGATCCTTCGATAAAATCTGTAAGTTTTTAATCTTATACGTTGTTGTACTCAATCCTATTCCACGCTGATCTTTTGTTTTAAAAATGTTATGTATAGGTGAGGAGGGACACTGTGGAGAAGTTACTGCGCTTGGTGGCAGGTCTAAAGAAGGTTGTAATGGACAAAATATGGAAGGATGTGAAGAAATTATCTTTCAAACAGTGTGTAAGTCTGTAGTCTATATAAAATTTTGCTGTCAATTATGACATATTAATGATATATTCATTTGATTGCAAGTGTCATGTGGTGGAACAACTGGAGATATTGGCTTAGAACACAAGCAACATCGTTGTCGTGGGAAAGAAGTGGTGCAGGATGAAGGTTCCATCAGTGATGGAGATAAGAGCGATGAAGTTGGTGCCGAATCCCAATCAGAAGGAGATGATGCGGAGGATGATGTGCAGCATGAAGATATTGTTGGTGACGAAGGTTTAGATTCTGATGGTATGATTGAAGAGGATGAGGAAAACGAGGAAGATGACTCAGATGCAGAGTCGGATTATGAACCTGGGTTAGAGTCAGATGTGCTTGCATCTGATGGATGCGTTGAGAGCCGTACTAAGCACATGGAAGATAGGCCTGCAGCTAAGAGGGGAAGGAGAAGGTAAATGGCGTTAGAACTAGGATAGTTTTGAATTTTCTTTCAAGACAATATGCATGTGTTTTTTACTATCTTACGTTATATCGATGTATCGTGGATGCTAAAATGTTATTCCTCTGCATCTTTATATAGACTAAAGTATGATATATTTATTATTACTTTCCCCTTCTTTCCATTAATATGTATTCGTATACAAAAAATAATTTTATCAACATATTCTCACATTTCAATTACCAATATCGCCTTTCTTTACATGTTATCGTCTGTTTTTTATTTTTATCATTAAATTTGAACTGAAATCATCTTTTTTTCTACTTAAATTGCAAATTAGGCACCCAACTTCCTTAACCTAGATATTTCAGCTCATAATTTTGTTCAAATATATATCTATGATCTATCTTAAGAAAATAATATTCTTCCATAATCCCAGGCCTAAAATGATTAACTCATCTCTTATATTCACCTTAATACCTCCATGTACCTTGATAACCACTTTCAGCAGTATGGTAATAATAGTCGGTTCCCTTCTTACACCCACAAAACCTAGATTCCTCTGGTTTTGAAAGTCCATGACATGAATTGAGATTTCAACAAATTAGTTGTTGATTTTTTAATGTTTAATACGTACAAATCCATTTTAATATTTTTGTGAAGCTCAATTACATACAAAATAAATATTAAAAATCTGAAAATTAATGACATTTAGTTATCAGATGTTTCAATTTTAGATATTTCAATGTTGGATGTGAGGAGTTGTTGTTGTCAAATGCTATAAATGAAGTAAGGGTCAACAATTAGTTTTTAAAGTTAAGGGGTCAAGTGTTAGTAACATTACACTATATAGGTAATGTTGTGATTAACCCTTTAATATATGAAAAGGCGATTCACACCCAGAATCGGCGACAATAATTGTAAAAAATTGATTAAAATTTGAAAAAAGTGTCAACAATAATAAAATTTTTTAATAGTTGAAAAACATGATAGAAATTCAGGAAACCTACCTAAAATTTATGAAAATGTGAAATTTTTTTTCAAAAATTAGAAGACATTATTTAAAATATTTTCAAAGGTAATTTTTTTTTAAAAGCTATTACAATTTAAAAGGCGATAACGGATTAATAAAAGCGATAAAAACAATTAATAAGCGATTTACATTCAAAAGAAGGCGATAAAAAGTCCTTACAATGAGTAAACGAATTGAAAAACCGGGCTCATTCGTACTTTTTAAAGTTCAAAATTATTACAAGTAGTATATAATGTGGCTATCAGATGTTATAAGTGTTGCCTACACGCTTGTCCACAACGTTATATTTCATTAACAGGCAGAAATACTTGAATGTATGTACAAAATTCATTTGCAGAACAGCGCACCTACTCCTGCATATTGATGTCTCATGTCTCATTGGTGCAAGAACTTCAGTTGCTGAAAATTTCTACAAAAAAACTGCCATATTTGTCTTTAACTTGTAAAAAAATGTTGCCTACAACAATTACGCAGTCAATTTTCAACACTGCTGAACATCTATTCTCTTCAACAGTATCTTCTATTTTATGGATCTGCAATTTAACAGGTATGACAATTTACTTCTACTTAATTTTGGAAGAGTAATGGAATGTGGGTAGAAAAATTAATGAGATTTAATATAGCATTCATAAAATAGTGTCTACCTTCCTCTTTCACAGACATCAACTGTGACTGAAGCAATGCTGTGTATGACCCGGGGAATGAAACAAAGGGCCACGTTGACACTGAGTCTTCTTGTTTGACGGGGGCAACTGGATGGGAATATACGTTCCCGGTGTGGAATGGATGTGTGGAATGCTCAAGTTGAACCCTGTTGAGAGAACCTGGAATCTGTACAGATGTAGGAGACAGCAGATGTGTCATATTTGCAACCTCTGTGCCTTCATGGTTAGATGCACGAGTTTGAGACTCTACGTTCTTGCCCACCCTTCCTGCGCCAGCTGCACTGGGGCTGGAGTCACCACTGCCATCCTTTATTGTGCAATGTCTCCTTGTCTTCCTTACAGTCCTCGACGTGGATGCCTTTTTCATTTTCGCCTTTCATCGCCCCTTTTTAACCTTTACTCTTATCAGGTCTCGAACACCGTGAATTTCGCGTTGTTCTTCAGAATTCCCACCATTCTTGGAAACTTGGCATGCTTCACACCTTTCCACAGCTTTAACTGTCAACTGCCCGATTTCTCCTTTTAGATCCATGTATACTTCACCATCACAACGGGACGCGAAATAAATGAACTTGTT
>SMDT01001020.1:0-117930 GCA_005392925.1 Aquilaria sinensis | reverse complement strand
GCAAAACGTTTGGTGGGTTTTAGCTTCCAGTTTCTTCTGTTTTTCCAAATTTTTTCATTGAAATAGCTTTTTGCCTCTTCCTGAACTCGGTTTTTTGCCAGTCATGCCTATTCCCGAAAGCTGGGAACCCCTTCTTTCTTACCCCTGCTGCACTACTTCTGCAAAACTTAAAAAATGGAAAAAGAGGTTCTTCCTTCCTTCCTACGTCACTACGAGGTTGCCTCGTTCGGGCCAATATAGTTTTTCAAACCATAGTGACAAGGTTACTGTTTTCTGTGCCCAACTGAAGGCCGGACTTCGGTACCCTCCACCGAAAATGGTTTGCGATTTCTGCGATTTCCATCCAATTGCCGTAAACCAACTTCCGCCGAACTCGTACTGCTATTTCAATGCTTTTCTTTGTATGTGTCGTGTCTTCGGCATAGAGCCACACTTTGTCATTTTTCTGTAGTACTACAAGCTCTTCGTGATCCCAAAGGGTGGCTTCTATTTCATGCTACCTCGGGGGTTAGGGAGCAAAAAATACAAGTTCACCTTTGCCAACAAGGACAGCTGGCGAGGGTGGCAACAGAAATTCTTCTTTATGAAGAAGGAAGAGGCCTGGTCGTACGTCCCGACGAAGTGGGCTCAGTGAAAGCTCGTGATGGATGTCGTTGACCCGAAGATACTGTTAACTCCCGATTTAACACCTATTTTTGCGGACTTTGACAAGCGCATCCGAGCGGTCTCTGACTGGGATTCCGAGGTCCCACCGCGCCCCCTTTACCCCTTTCCAATTAACTGGAAGTTGATGACCGAAGAAGTCCTTCGGGAGTTGAAGGTGGTAAAGGAGCACGAAACGGACCTCGAGATGCCGGCTCCTGCCATTGCTGGGAAGGACTCCTGGCTGGTAAAACTTCTTCAGAAGGACATTACTTATGCGGATTTTTTCGAAAGTAAGTCATCTCCTAGTCCCCTTGTTTTAATTTCATCTTGGACTTACGCTGATGTTTTCTCTCTTTTTCAGAGATGGGCGACGATACTGCTGCCTATTACCGATCGCTTTTCATCGGGCAAGCCGAGAAAGGTGAACAAACAAAGAAGGCTGCCTCCCGAAGACGGAAGGCGGCTGGCGGGGGGCCTCCGGCAGCCAAGCGATCGAAGAAGACCGTGCCCCCTCCTATGCCGGAGATTTCCGACGAGGTGGGCGAGGAGCCCGAGGTAACCGTTGCTGCACCTTCGACTGAGGTCGGTGCAGATGTCGCTCCTTCAAGCCCTAATTCGGCGGCTCTTCTAGACGTTTTGGTGGAAGCCCCCTCTGCCGAAGACTGCCGCAAGAGGAAAGGGAAAGAGATTTCTTCTGAGGGGGCCCTGGATTCTGGCAACGACGTTGCCGAAGTGCCACCAGGTTTGATGCCTTAGACACTCAATTTCTGAATTTTTTGGCAGCTACTTGTGTTTGACAATTTTTCTGCTTTTGTCGTGCAGAGGAGATTCTTCCTCCGGATTGGGTTGCCGAGCACGCCCGGAAGCGGGCCCTTCGGGATGCCCATATCCCGAAGGGGAAGATTCCGAATGAGCCATTTTGGTCTTTTAGGGAGGACATGGACATGTACTACGAAGATTGCCCGCGAATGGCCAAGGAGATTGCAAAGGGGGTTCTTACTGAAGCTTCTTTCAGGGCCCTTGCGGGGGCTCATCCAGATGATGACTCCCTCGCTGCGAAGCTTTCCAAGCACGCCGCTCAGGTGTGCTTCTCTCCTTGCCCCTTTTTCGCCTTTGATTTCTTCTAAGCATTTACCTTTCCTTTTTTGCCTTGTCTCATTCCTGGCTCTGTTTTTCTGCAGCCGCTGGGATATGCCGGATTCCTCAGAGTTCGGGTGGCGAGGCAGGGGATGTACCGGGCCACCGCTTCAAAGACTATAGAACAATACCCGGCCCAGTGCGCAGACTTGCTTGCTCGAAACACTCAGCTGGCCCAGGCTTCGGCATCAGACATTGCTGCCCTTCCGGAGGAGTTTGCGAAGGAAAAAGAAGAACTTATAAAGGACTCCTCCCAGAAGATTTCCGACCTCGGTGAAAAAGTGGCGGAGCTGACTTCGGTTAATGAGGCACTTCAAAAGGAGAAGTCGGATTCTGCGGCTCTTCTGGCGAAGGCGGAGGCCGAGAAAGCCGCACTTCAAGCCGAGGTCGATTCTTCGAAGAAGGGGAAGGATGAGTCGAGGAAAAAGAAGGTGAAGGCGTTAAGGAAAAATGTTGAAGACCTGGAGAGGGAGCTTAATGATCTTGGGGTCGAGAAGAGGAAATCCGACGAGATGACCAAAGTTGGTTTTCAAGACGGGTTTTGCCTCGTTCGTCATCAAGTTCTTCTGAGGTTTCCAGATCTCGACCTTTCTTTCCTGGAGGCCCTAAATATTCCTGAGGGACCTCGGTGGACTTGGTCCAAGCTCGAGCACTTGAACCTGCCTCAGACTCTTCCGGCGCGGGTGGTGGCGGAAAAGGATGCAGGGGCTAGTGGCTCCCGGGACGCCGAGAATCCCTAATTTATCTCAGGCCCCTTCTGCCTTCTTTTTCTCCTTCCTTGTACTCTTTCTTTCTTGGTAGTCCTTCTTCTTTGTAAACCGATCTTGTCTGTTAATAAAGACTTTTTTTCTTTCCTGTAAGAAATTTTGGCTAAGTCTTTTTTGTGAGATTGTTCATTCCTTTTTGCCCCGAACGCGTTTGCTCAAGAGACTTCGGAAGATTAGATCGGTTCTCTGTGAGCCTTTGTATTTAGAAATTCTCGCAAGGTTTTACATTTCCTATTGTCCCGAACATGCTTGTTCAGGGGAATTCAGGAAATCGCACCCATGCTTATTCTGGCGACCATCTTCGCGGAATTTTAGTATTTTTTTTGTTCAAGAATCTTTCTTTTCAGAAGCCCGTGTAGCTAGAAAATTTTTCTAACTTTGTACAATGTAAACCCTTTCGTCAAGATTCTATGCATAGAACTTTTTCAAGGCATCTGAATGCCAAGTGTTTTTTAATTCTACGCCTTCGGCGTCACCGAGCTTGTACACCCCTCTTCGTACTTTGGCAAGAACCAGATAAGGTCCCTCCCAATTCGCGTGAAGTACGCCGTGTGATGGCCTCCGGGGTGCGAATTCCGCCTTTCGGAGAACGAGATCACCCTTTTTTATTCCTTTTGGCCTAGCTCGCAAGTTTATAGCGGCGGCCACTCTTTGCTGGAAAGCTTTCCTTCTTAGTTCCGCTATTTCTCTATGTTCGCCGACGAGGTCGAGCTTGGTTCTTAAGCCGAGGTCATTTCCACTTTCATCAAATACCTGCACTCGTATTGATGGTTGCACTACCTCTACTAGGATTATGGCCTCCGTACCGAAGACGAGTGAGAAAGGAGTTTCCCCTGTAGCCCTTCGGGGCGTTGTTCGGTAACTCCATAGTACGCTTTGGAGTTCTCCTGGCCATTTTCCTTTTGCCTCTCCCAGTCTCTTTTTTAGTCCATCTTTTATGGTCCTGTTAGATACTTCCACCTGCCCATTGCTTTGGGGGTGAGCTACCGGGGCGAAGTGCATCTTTGTTCCGAGGTTGCTGATAAACTCTTGGAACCCTTTGTCTATGAACTGGGATCCGTTATCAGCCACTAGTACCCTCGGTATGTCGAATCTGCATACTATGTTTTTCCACACGAACTTGCGCACTTCTCTTGCCGAGATAGTCGTCAAAGGTTCTGCCTCGACCCATTTAGAGAAATAGTCTACTGCGACTAAGCAGAACTTCACGCCCCCAGGCGCTGTCGGGAGCGGCCCGATAAGGTCTATGCCCCAAACGGCGAAGGGCCAGGGATAGTTTGCCGAGGTCACCAGCTCCGAGGGTGTTCTATGGATTTTTGCTTGTCTTTGGCAATTACCACATTTCTGGACGAACCGCCTAGCGTCTTTCCTCAGGGTAGGCCAAAAGTATCCTTGGCGAAGTATCACTCCGCTGCCAGGGCGTCGGTTCCGATGTGCGAACCACAAGCGCCTTCGTGAACTTCTTGGAGGATTATTTCAATATCCTCTTCGCCAACACACCTCTGTAGCGGATTTGCATATCCCTGCCGATATAGCTCTTCTCCAATCAGAAAGAAACGACCGGAGCATCTCCGCACTTTTGCTGCTTCACTGGAGTCTTCAAGGAGCGTATTGGTTTCGAGATATGTTCTTATTGGATCTTTCCAGCTTCTTCCCGAAGTCATTATGCTCAGCACTGTAATGCTCGGCTGGCTTAGCACCTCGGTATATGCTTTTGATTTTGCCAATTCATCTGCCTCAGCGTTATGTCTGCGAGGCACGCTCTCGATTCGCACGGTGTCGAATTCTCGAATAAGCTTCGTTACTAATTCATGGTATTTTGCCAGTGTTAGGTCCTTCGCCCCGTAGTCCCCTGCTGTTTGCCGAACTACTAGCTGGGAATCGCTATGGGCTTTCAAGTTTCTGATGCCAATTTTTCTGGCCAGGCGCAAGCCTGCTATGAGGGCTTCATATTCAGCCACATTGTTGGTGACATTGAAGCTGAATTTAATGGCCTTCAATACTTCCAGGCCTTCGGGGCCTCTGATGATCACCCCTGCTCCTTGGTGCTCGGTGCCCGAGGCACCATCAACGTACAAAGCCCATTCCGGCTCATTTTTCGTCGGGACTTGGGTGGCTGTCCTCGGTAATGGGGACCTCGGCAATGAAATCTGCCAAGGCTTGAGCTTTTATGGCCTTCCGAGGTTCATAGGTGATGTCGTGTTCGCCAAGCTCTATACACCATTTGGAGAGCCTTCCCGAATGGTCAACCTTCTTCATGACGTCCCGCAGGGGTAAACTACTTCGGACGATGATGGGGTGAGCCTGAAAATATGGTCGTAGCCTTCTTCCTTCCAGGACCAAGGCATATATAGCTTTCTGTAACAAAGGATATCTGATTTCAGTGCCATGCAAGGACTTGCTCACATAGTAGACTGGCCACTGCTTCACCCTTTCCTCTTTCATAAGGACTGAGCTTATTGCTTTTCTGTGACGGCGAGGTACAAGACAAGAGGTTCTCTTTCGCGGGGCTGTCGCAAAGTGGGCAGGCGAGCCAAGTAGATTTTGAGTTCTTCCCAGGCTTTTTGACAGTCTTCATTCCAAGCACGATCATTACTCTCGAGGTCGTCCTTCCTTTTTGCTGCCTTAGTGAGGACTTTGAAGAATGCTCGGCACCGGTCTCCATATCTGGAAATAAATCTGCTAAGGGAGGTTATTCTTCCAGCAAGTCTCTGCACATCTTTTATTGTGGCAGGAGTTCGGAATTCCAACAGAGCCTTAATTTTTTCTGGGTTAGCATCAATGCCTCTTTCTGATACCATGTACCCAAGGAACTTTCCCGAAGTTACCCCGAAGGTGCACTTCTCAGGGTTAAGGCGAATTCCGAAGGTCCTGAGCTGGTGAAAAGTTTCCCTTAGGTCTGTGACATGGTCTACAGGCAGCTTGCTTTTAACTATCATGTCATCTACGTACACTTCCATGTTCCTCCCTATTTGGTCATTAAAGACCTTGCTCATCAACCTCTGGTAGGTGGCTCCTGCGTTTTTGAGCCCGAAAGGCATCCTGGTGTAACAGTATGTCCCCCCCTCGGTGATGAAGGCTGTTTTTTCTTCGTCTTAGGGGTCCATCTTTATTTGATGGTAGCCGCTGAAGGCGTCTAGGAAACTTAGGAGCCCGTATTCGGCAGTTGAATCTACCAGTTGATCTATTGGCGGGAGAGGATATGAATCTTTTGGGCAAGCATTGTTCAGGTTTCTGAAGTCGATGCACATCCGAAGTTTGTTGCTTCCTTCTTTTGTGGCGATCACCACATTGCTTAGCCATTCGGGGTACTTGACCTCCCTGATTACATCTGCCTCCAATAAACGTTGGACTTCGGTTTTGACGAAGTCATTTTTATGGGCTGAGATGCCTCGTTTCTTTTGCCGGACAGGCTTTGCTTCCGGACTTACTTTGAGGCTATGTTGTATTACGCGCGGATTTACCCCCGGCCTGTCTTTCGGCGAGTAGGCGAACAGGTCTTTATTCATTACCAGAAAGGATACAAGTTTTTTCTTATCTCCTTCGGACAAGTTTTTCCCTATTCGGGTACTTCGTCCTGGGATAAGTTCCACTTCTTCCATTTCTACCTTGCCAGAATCTTCTTTCTCGCCATTTTTTGACTTTGAAGCCCCTGCTTCTACAGCTTGTGTGGAATTGTTTGCTGGGGCTTTTCGGGCTTTGACGAACACCTTTCTTACTTCGCCCTGATCTATGAAGATTTCTGCGTCTCCTTCCTTGGTGGCGAAAGTGACAGTCAAATATCTCACGTCAGGGCGAATGTGCAGATTTCCCTGCGTCTGCCTTCCAAGGATGGCGTTGTATGATGAGGGGACATCCATGACGATGAACCTCGCCATTGTCGAGGCAAACAACTCAGCTGGTCCTTTGACCGAAGTCCCTCTCATCATTAATGGAAGGTCGATCCATCCGAGGACGGGTAACTCGGACGGTCCTACTCCGAAGGTCGGTGAAGTGACAGGCCTGAGATCATTGATGGATATGCCCAAGCTCGGCAGCAGTTGTGAAAATAGGACGTCAGCGTTTGATCCGTCGTCAAGCAATACCCTTTTGACATCCCAGTTTCCAATTCTTGCCATGATCATCCCAGTTTCCAATTCTTGCCATGATCAGGAGTGGATCGTCGTGAGGGAAGACGACTGTGGAACCATCTTTTCGGGATAACTTCTTTGCCGGACTTTGATAGGCCATGACAGCTATTTCCCTGGCCTTCCTTTTTCTTTCCGAGGATGGGAGCCCCGTCGTGATTGTTTGTATGACTCCTGCAGAGGGTGGAGGGCGCCTCTTCGGACTTCGGTTTCTCCGCCTGTCGGAGTCGTAGTCCTCATCTTCTACCTTTCCTTCCTCCTCTTTCCTCCCCTTCGGGGAAGGCAACCGTAGGTACCGCCGAAGTTGGCCTTGTTTTATCAGCGATTCAATATACTTCTTCAGCTGGAAGCAATCCTCAGTGTCGTGGCCATGATCGCGATGAAATTGGCAGAACTTCTTCATGTTTTTTCTATTTTCAGCGGTCATGGCCCTTGGCCTCTGAACTTGTGTTCCCTGCCTCTCCAGAGTCATGACGATGTTGGTCCTCGTGGTGTTTAGGGCTGTGAAGTTCGGGGGTTTCCTTCCTCGCATCCTCCGGGGTCGGGTTGGCTGGTCGGTCGGATAGCGTGCCTGTTGGCTGGGCCCTTCGCCACGGGTGTGCTCGGGCCTGGGTCCGCCCATTCTTAGCTCTTTGGCCATCATGTGCTGTTCGGCCCGTCGGTAGAATTCGCCCAGTGTGTCTGGAGGGTCCTTGGAGAATTCGTAGAAGAGTTGGGAATCCCTCCGAAGACCCCTTGTCATGGCGAGGATGCGTATTTCGGGCCGAAAGTCTGGAACACTTAAAGCCTCTCTGTTGAACCTCTCGACATAGTCGCGTATAGTTTCTCCGCTTCTTTGCGCTATGTCGAACATTTGAACGGGCATCTTCACCGTCGGGCGACTCCCGATGAACTGTTGGGTGAAGGCTGTTGATAACTCCTGGAATTTCCCGATGATTCCTGGAGCCAAGGAGTTGTACCACGCGGTTGCCGGCCCAGAGAGGGTGACCTCGAAGCACTTGCACAAGGTGGCGTCGTCCGCTCCGTGCATCATCATGCTGCGTTTGTACTTCGTCAGGTGGGCCTGTGGGTTGGTCCAACCATCGTACGTCTCTAGCCGAGGTACCCTGAAGTTGCCTGGCATAGCTGCCTCAACCACAGCTCGGGTGAAAGGAGACTGATCCCACAAAAACACTCAGACAATCTGGCCCAAACTGGCTTGCGAGCCACCTGCCTCTCGACTTGGTCCAGCCTTGCCAATATTTTCTCCATGAGGGCGGCGGCGCTAGGTTCTTCCTCGGGTGGAGGAGATTGACGACGCCTCTTCGGAGAATGGCTTCGTCGTCGGGGAGAGGGTGACCTTGTCTCGGGCAAAGGGCTCCTTCGGCGTCGAATTTTGGGTTGGTTGGGCCCCGTTTGCCCTGGAAGGCGTGCCCCGAGGAGCATATTTTCTGTTGAAGACTCCTCACGTGGGTCTTCACTCCCCGAACTGCGGCGGACTGCTTTGGGGCTCTTTTCCCGAGGGCGTACCGGTGAAGGAGACCTTTGGGTTTGAGCTTGTTGTGGCCATCTTCTGTCTATCTGTTGTGTCATCTCAGCCACAACAGAGCGTTGGAAGTCACGGAGGAAGCTCATGGTTATGACCAGAGGACGTTCCCCCTCGGGCGTGGAAGTCCCTGGAAAACTTTGCTCAGCGGCCGGTTGGACTTCAGGCACGGACGGGGACTTCGGGAGTCCTTTGTCCTTAGAACGCCGAGTCTCAACGACGGCAACCTGAGGGTGGGTTCCCACAGACGGCGCCAAATGATGTCCGGAGACGTCTTCGCTGGAGGACATGGTGGTGTCTGGAGGGACTTCCTGAGGAGGAGAACGCCCGAAGTTGAGGTTTCCCAGGGAGTGGTGCCTGAAAAGCCCAAAAGGAAAGGTTAGGAGGTCCCCGGGATGTTTTTCCGGGGAGGAGCCTCCGACGCCCAAGTTAGTTCACTGAGAGGTGAAGGAAAGAGAGCACTCAGGGGTTTAGTGGCCTTGCTTGCTCGTATCCTCTCAACTGACTGACCAACCCTTTGCAAGGGGCTGCTCTTTGGTATTTATAGAAGTGTCTGGCCCGTTCAGATCGTGACACGTGTTCGGTCAGATCTGCTGTGTACCTTTGGACACAGGGGACAAGTAGCTGTTTGTAGGCTCCCTCGAGCCTTGGTCCGAGACAGGTTGTGACAAGGCCTGGGCGGCGTCGGCGTGTCAGAGCGTCGTTTGAGGTGACATGGTGCGTCTATGGGCGATGTGTCAGAGGCTCCTTAAATGCTCCTGCCGTACTCCCGATGTCCTTTGGGCGAGGTCATTCTCTGGGACGAACACCCTTCTTCGGGAGTTATGCTCGCAGTTCGGGGCGCTGCCTAGCTCGTAGTTTCCGCCTTCGGGAAATCCTCTCTCGCTTGCGGTAGCTGATTCTTCTACCCCGAAGGCGGTCCGTTTAATCCTCCGAGGGGGCTGTCTGCACCTTTTGGAGCTCTCTGGGGTACTTGGCTAGATCCCGAGTTCGAGGCACTGGAATTCGCCTAGTCCGAGGTCAGTACTAGTGCCTCTCTCGGATGGTGCCAGGCTTCCCGAGCATGCTTTTGATAGGAGGTATGTTCTAGGAGAGGCGATAGTCCTTCGGCTATCAGTGGGCATGTTAAAAAAATAATTTGTAATTTTTTAATAAAGAAAAGAAAAAGGAGTCAACAAGAAATATGGTTGTTCTTAGCTTGTTGCAGCCACAAATACAAATGGCGGTTTGGTTTTTTTACTTATTAGCTAAGTAACTTATTGTAATTGGTTTATCTTAACTAGAAACTTTGAATAGGCAGTTGTCGTCTTAGTTTCTTTTTTAAGTCAAAATTGTGGCTAGGATAACAATTCCACTTTGAATTCTTGTATTACAAGGTGGTAAAGATGGTTATATAAAGCCATTTAAGCCATGGTGTCATGAATAATTTGTCTCCATGAAATAAAATCTTTCATCTCTCTCTTCATTTGTTTTTGTGCCTAAAATCTCTTAATTCCTCTCTGCCTAAATCTTCTTCAATTTTATCCTCTTGCACCCAACATTCCATAAGAACTTAGTGAGGTACTAAGCTTACACACAAATTGCAGCCCTTGGGAATGGATTGAAGGCTTAGCTAAAAATCCACTCCTAGATTTCTCATGCAGTACTTAATTATGAGGAGGATCATACTTAGGATCTCTCATAACCATAATGCAAGTAACTTAACACATAGAAATCAAATCCCCTTAACTTTCTTGCTCTGATTCCAAGCATTCTAAATCCAGAATCCCTCCTGTCCAACTTCACTTCCTTCCCGATCAAAAAACTCAAACGTCACAAATCCCTCAACAATTTCCCTCTTTAAAGTTTAGAAATTGATTGGCATGGCTTCTTTATGATTTTTGTTGACTTCTCTAGGGATCTAAACCTTTGACAAAGCTACTCGTGAGGTGCTGGACATGAAGAGCTAAGGCTATTTTGAGTGGGGTTTAATTACTAAACATGCCCCCAATTCGATGGTCCCTAGTCATTTCTATCCTAAATCCTAACCAGGTAATAGAAAAGTCACTAAGCCTCATCTAAGCTCATTTCTTTATTCTTGCTATTTAAGTCCCTTCACTATGTTTCTAGCCACCCCAGCTTCTTTAATTTCTTGCAACTAAATCCCCCATGTTGATTAAGAGCAAGATATTCCCTTGGATATTCTTCATTTTCTTCAAAATTTACACTTACGTCACTAAATTTTCATTCTTTCTTATTACCTTCCTACTCCAAAAATAATACATCATAAATTATGAACCCACGAGGTCATTATTGTAACAATGTGTTTTTAAGAGTCGCCATTGATCAATTTCACCTAAGTCGATTGAAAACCTATTATGATCTACAAGAGATTATGAGTGTTACCCACTCTGGGGTAGTCCAATTATGGTGCCAAAATTGTGCATTTAGACTCCCAGGATTGGTAATGTTCTGTAGGCCATCAGAACACTACCCTTAGTGTGCATACCCAAGTGGCTCTCTTAGGCACTATGTAAACACATGCATATTGGTCCAACCATCACACATATATTCACATTTCATGCACACCATGGCAGCAAAGAAGGAAAACACTAGCACAAGTCTTAATCTTGGCTACCACACATAAGGCAATCTTGTTAAGTTCTAGTGACTAGCCACTGCACCTGTAACTTTCACAAATAAATTGTATCATTCTAGCCATGTACCCCCTTGTTTTCCTTACTCCATTATCAAGTAAAGACTTAGAGCAAACCAAGGAATTTTGTTTTACATTAATAGCCCATCTATGGACCAAGTTATGGATTTTGGAAATTGGTTACAAAATTCTAACCAAATGAACAATAACTTAGCGAACTTTGGAATGTCATATCTTTGGCTACATGGCTCCAAATTTAGAAATTTCAAATATTTGTTCAACCTTCTAGATGTTCTCTAGGTGTGGTCAAAATTTTATGACAAGATTCCTTCTACACAGGGAGATATAGAACTTTAAGTACATAGTCAATTCTTGTCACTTTACGACCATTTTGCCCATACAAAATTTCATAAGTGTGCAAACAGTCCATTCACAAGGGGAAAGCCATCCAAGGCTATCCCATACATGTCCAATACACATGGGAAATACATTCTCTTGCATCTAGCAACTTTATGTGGCCAAAACAGAATTTACAAGTAAGCAACCCATCATTCAAACTTAGGCAGCTTTGCACCACATCACTTACATAACAAAAACACTACTCAAATATTCACATGCTTGTCTCATTTTACATACACTACATGTACATGCATACATGCACTACAAAATGGTCTTAACTCAGATAAATATACACCCTAGGTTATAGGAGTGCCTGAGATACAACGGACTCCAAAAATAGAATGCTAGACAACTGCTACATAACACAATAAGCACCATCACTAAAATACCAAATGTGCTCCTAAAATCACTAAAATTTCCAGATCATAACTAGACATATGGAAGTTCATGTACCTAAAATTTTAGATCAACACTCAAACAAAAAAGGTTAGTTTGAATTTGATCTTTCTGCGGGACCTGAAATGACAGAATTGATAGGAGTAAGTTTTATTGAGAAATTTAGTAAGGGTGACACTTGGATTCAATAGGAAAATGTAACCATCATTAAAACCTACATCCAAAGACACTAAAACAAAAAAAACACAATGCATATATACAAGATATAGCAACCAAATGTAGCAGCCATTCACAACCAACAAACACATGAAATGCAGCAGCAACAATAACCATAGATTAGTCCATAAAACACATAATAAATATAACCAAATCACTATGGCAGCCCTCCTCAAGCTAATGCTTGGTCTTAGGAGGATTTTAACACTAGTTAGTACTAACTTTGGGCTCTAGAAACCCTCATTTCACTGCCATCTTTGTGCACTTCACACTAGGTCACAAAACCTTCAATAAGTGCACTCCCCTCACTAAGCTTGGTTCATCAAGCTCATGGCTCTCTTCCAAGCTTAGCCCTAGCTCCATGGTTGCTTGAAAATATAGAAAACAACCCATGAGAGCAAGAGAACCCTTACCAAAGTGGGTAGGCTGAAAATCAAGCTTGATCCTTGAAGTATCCAAGAAATAGCTCTAGTTTGCTTCCAATTGCTTCCTTTTGCCTTCAATTTCAATCAATTGCAAGTTTGAAGGTGTGGTGGCTATGGAGGAAGTGTGGCTGTGTTCTTGGGCTAGAGGAGGCCAAAAATGGGAGAGAGATAAGTGAATTGGCCACTTAAATGGCCTTAAATGAGCTTAAGGGCACAAAACACACTTAAACAAGCTTAACCTTGCTTTATGTCATTTTCCTTCTCACTAATTATGGTTTCTTTGTCTTAAACTCATTGGTACACATGTGCCCAACATTTTTGACCCATTATCAAGCCTTGGCTACCTCTTCCACGGTGGGCTAACCCCACAATTCCACCGTTTGGCTTAAGTCAAAAGCTTGAATACCTTAAAGTTTACACTAAGACATTTAAGTCCTTAACATTTTTAGTGTTTCCTGAAGATTTTCAGGATCTTATGTCAAAAGCCTGAATACCTTATAACATACTTTTATGTTATCTTTCTTCTTGTATATGCCACATGCATATTTGATCATTTGAATTCAACATGGATATAGGCATGCATAACATGTTATATAACATATCAAGATCAAATACATGTAGTGTTAAATAAATCCTAGCATGCTACTAAGAACATACATAAGAAATGAAACCTAACATGCTACTAAACCAAGAAAAGATGTGCACCTTTCTTCTTTGTTATCTTTGGCAAAAACTTGAGGAAGAACTTGATCTTAGAGGAGCACCTTGAAGCTTGAAATAGAGATGAACAATCTCTATGTAAATCCACCCACAATGCTCTCAAAAAGTGTTTAATATTTCGGCCTCTAAAGGAAATAGGAGGAGAATAATTTTCTCTCAAGAAAATGGAGCAAATGGAGTGCCAAATTCGTGCTTAAAATGGCCAGCCACTAAAGGCTATTTATAGATGACCAAAAGGCACACCTTTACACCAAGAAAGGTGTCTTTTAAGCCAAAGAACACTTCCTTTGGCTAAGGGTCATGTATGGTGGCGAAAATACATGTCTTTTAGCCAAGGAACACTTCCTTTGGCCTAAGAGACATGTCTACCTTTGGCCAAGGAACATGTCTTTTATAAACAACCCATGGCTTACATGTCTCTTGATGCCAAAGACATCATTCTTGGTGCACGTGTCTTGGCCGAAAATACATGTCTCTTGAGGCCAAAGGACATCATTTTGGTGCTATAACCACCCCATAACCACCTTATGGGCGAATATACATGTCTCTTGAGGTCAAAAGACATCATTCTTGGTGCAATAACCACCCCAACCACCTCATGGGCGAATATACATGTCTATTCACTCAAGGAACACTTCCTTTGGATGAAAGGACATGTTCTTTTAGCCAATAGTCATCTCTTTTGATGAAGAGACATACCTTTACACAAAAGATGTGTCTCTTGGTGGTTTTGAGCTAAAAGCAAGGTGAGCTGGCACAAAGCTAGCTCACTATGCTACTTATGCACCATTGAGCTCCTTTGAGCTCCAACCAAGCACCATGAACTGAGGTCCAGCTCCTAGAGCTGACCTTGAGCTGGAGTTAGCTGCTCTCAACTGAAGTGAACTGAAGTCCAGCTACATTCAGCTACCAAAAGCTGAAGTGAGCTGACTTGAGCTGACTTGAGCTAACTTGAGCTGAAGTCCTGCTACTTTGAGCTACTTATAGCTGAAGTGAGCTGACTTGAGCTGAAGTGAGCTAACTTGAGCTGAAGTCCAGCTACTTTGAGCTACTTATAGCTGAAGTGAGCTGACTTGAGCTGACTTGAGCTGAAGTCCAGCTACTCGACTTATAGCTGAAGTGAGCTGACATTAACTTGAGCTGAAGTCTAGCTACTTTGAGCTACTAAGCTGAAGTGAGCTGACTTAAGCTGAGCTGAAGTAGAGCTGACTTAAGTGCTGAAGTGAGCTGACTTGAGCTAAAGGGAGCTACTTCTAGCTGCCTTAGATAGCTGTTCAAGCTAGAGTTAGCTCAATGAGCTCAAATCCTATCTTAAAAGGATCTTGGTGCGCCAAGAATTCCAACAAACTCCCACTCGCACTAAGATGCTTTTAAACTTCCAGCTCCCACTCAAAACAAACTCCTTAATCCTTATAGCCGAAATAATCCAGACACTTCTACATATATAGAGTTGTGGGTGCGACCTCAGGCACACACACTAAGTCTCTTCCATTGAGGTTGTTAGACTCTCAATAGAAGATTGTCCTCTCCTCATAGTTTGAACTTCTTCAAACTTTCTTTGAACACATCAAATTCAAGTGTGTTGCTTAAACACATCAAGCTTGCTTGAACACATCAAGTTATGCCTTTCAGACCCCAGACATATGATACACTTCTTAATCACAATCAGTCTCTTTCTTAGAATTTCAACTCCTTGAAATCCATGATTGTATTAAGCATTGAGTACTCATTTCAATCACTTGTCATTCAATCTAGCATACTACTCACAGTAATATGTGGGCCCAAGATTGAATTTAGTGAACGTGTATCATCTTAATGTCTTTCCTTTTAGCTTCAACTACTTAGGTCAATGAGTTAACATGATTACCCAAAAGGAGGATACTCCAGTCTCATTTCTCTAAGACCTTCGACAACCAATCAAAGTAATCATAATTAACTCAACTTCCTAATAGCAAGCCATAGTCACTAAGAGTCTGATTCGAAGAATCTCACACTAAGCAAGAATAGAGACAACTTGCTTAAATTCTTCTCTGGTCGTATTTCATGGTCATGGAACACTTGGAAACACATCCATTAAAGTTCCATAATACACTTCTAAGGTGTTTTACTCATGTCACTCCCACTTGGAGTGATCTCCATTCCAATTGAGGAGTGTGTCATTTCTCCCTCTTAAAACACCATGAAGTGTACTCCTCTTAACACATAAAAGGAGGACATGTCAATAACCATGAAATTTCTCCATGTAAGCCTTAGCTTACATCTAACATAGGCTAGGATGTATGAATGGTCATACAAACTGAATGCACCAAAGCATTGAATCTTGATTACTCATAATCAAGGCGACCATAAAAGCTAAAGTGTCATGTGTTGGAGCATGACTCCCACTTAAATGTATCATTCACTTAAGTTTCATTTAAGTCTTTAGCCAGTCTCATCCTTAATCTTACACAAAGATCAAGGGCGGATGACTTGTGTGAGAAAGTCATCCTCTGCCTATGTTTGACATGTTCATTTGTTCGTTGTGATTCATAAAATTGAACTGAGTATTTCATAAAATAATCTGTATTATTTCAAAGAAATACATAACATGTGTGACACCAAAGAGGTGAAGTACATCCAACATTTACATTCTTCTAAGACCCATTGCTCTAACATGTCGAGCAAATACAAGTGGTGGCAATGGCTTAGTGAGAGGATCTGCCACCATCAGGTCTGTAGAAATGTACTCAATCCTAACTTCACCCTCTTCAATTGCATCCCGCACAAAGTTATATTTCATGCTAATGTGCTTGGTTTTTCCATGGTATTTGGGGTCCTTGGTATAAGCCATGGCTGCCATACTATCACTGTAGATAGTAATAGGTTTCTCAATAGAAACCCTGGACTCCAAATTCTTAAGGAAATAACCTAGCCAAAGGGGCTATGAGCGGTGTAACCTTCTTGTACAGCTGAGGCACATGAAACCTTCAGCCTCCATTGTGAAATGGCTATGTGACTCACATGTAGGGAACCTTGATGATCTTAGGTCGAAGGACTACATATACCATGATCACTATGAGAATCACTTATGACACTCATATAACGATCCATGAAGTGTTCTCATGGTGGGTCGGTCCAGTACACAAGTTCTCCAACTTATACCCATATGTAGACTACATATCTCATGTTAGTCTCCATATATGCTAGTCGTTATGTGTTATTGCAACCCGCTCCACAATAATACTAGACTAGGGACTTTTAAGAATATCATTTTTCTAGGGTTACAATTATGTTTATTACATTATGCAGAAACAAAACAACGAACATAATTGCTGGATTAATGCCTTAATAAAATATCATGACTCGATGTGCAAAAATACAATCATCTCATTTGGCTTTTGGGCACAACACTAACACTTACTACACCAAGTAGTAGCCCCACCATTTAGCATGAAAAGATAACCAGATGTAGACTTGCTGGAGTCTCTATCTCCTCCCCAATCAGCATCAGAATAGCCACGTAAACCAAGGTCTTTACCTTGGTAACAAAGCCAATAATCCTTAGTACCCTTGAGGTACCTTAGGATCCTCTTGACACTCTTCCAATGCTCCAGACCAGGGTTGGAAGAATATCGTGCTAGAAGTCCAACCGCTTGGCTGATGTCTGGCCTTGTACATAACATGGCGTACATCAAGCTACCAATGGCACTTAGGTAGGGGACCTGAGCCATCTCTTCCTTCTCCTTTGGAGTCTTAGGACACAAGTCCTCTCCAATCTTGCAACCATATGCAAGAGGTGTACTCATGGGCTTTGCATTTGTTAAGTTGAACCTTGCAAGAATCTTATCAATATAAGGCTCTTGAGAAAGGGCCAACAGCCTTGCCTTTCTATCCCTCAGGATCTTAACCCCTAGGATAAAGGCAGCCTCTCCCATGTCCTTCATGTCAAAGGTGGAAGACAACCATCCCTTGATGGTACTTAACAATGCAAGCCCATTACTTGCAATCAGTATATCATCTACATATAGAGTCAATACTGCAAAACTAGACCCAGAAGAGTACAAGTATACACAATGGTCTTCATGCATCATCACAAAGCCATAGCTTGTGATTGCATGGTGAAACTTCAAGTACCACTGTCTTGAAGCTTGCTTAAGACCATAGATAGACTTCTTTAGTCTACATACCTTGTCCTCTTGACCCTTTTGGACAAACCCCTCAGGTTGTCTCATATATATCTCCTCACTCAAATCACCATTGAGAAAGGCGGTCTTTACATCCATCTGATGTAACTCTAGGTCTAGATTTGCCACGATGGCAAGTAATATCCTGATGGAAGTGAATTTTACAACAGGAGAGAAGGTGTCTTTGAAATCAACACCCTCCTTCTGTGTAAAACCCTTGGCCACCAAACGGGCCTTGTATCTTTCGATACTTCCATCAGAGTTCACCTTGATCTTGAGAACCCACTTGTTCCCAATTGCCTTACGGCCTGGAGGAAGATCACTTAGCTCCCAAACCCCATTGAGATGCATTGAATGCAACTCATCCTTCATTGCATTTAGCCACTCTTCCCTCTGTGCACCCTCAAGAGCCTCCTTAATGTTACTTGGCTCATCTATCTCAGATGCAACCAAATTTGCCTCACTATCCAAGATCCACCATTCTTTAGGTGGTCCAAATTTCCTCATTGATCTTCTCAATGTAGGCTGAGATGGAGGCAACTCATGCTCCATCTCTTGAGGCTCAACATTTTGCTCTTGAGTATCCTCAACTCCCTCTTGAACAAAACCTTCCTCTTGGAGGTCTTGCTCATGTTGGTCCACAACAACAGGCATTTCTGGAGCCATTGCTCCATGTGGTTGAGGTACTCCCTCTAGAGTAGGTGCATGTGTCCCAGGTGTCCTTATGACACTTGGTTGATCCTCATCTAGGATCTGGCTTAATGAGGTTAAGTCACCACGCTCACCAACTTTGGGGAACTCATCCTCCACAAAGTTAGCATTCCTTGCATCAAAGATGTTCCCAGTTTTGTGACTTATATCCAAGAACACATAACCCCTAGATTGTTCAGCATAACCAAGGAAGGCACACCTCCTCCCTCTTGGACCCAACTTTCCCAAAGGATGGTCCGTTATGTGAACATAAGCTAAACAACCCCAAGGGCGTAAATAGCTTAGATTAGGAGTTTTCTTCTTCCATAACTCATATGGAGAAGAGTTCACATTCTTGGTGGGTACTCTATTAAGGACATGAACTGCACACAGCAGTGCATCACTCCAATAAGTGATGTCTAAGTTGGCCTTTGCCATCATGGAACGTACCATGTCCATAAGAGTTCTATTCTTCCTCTCAGACACTCCATTCTGTTGGGGTGTCCAAGGAAGAGTGAACTCCCTCTCAATACCCTTCAAGTCACAAAATGCCTTGAATGCATTTGATGTATACTCTCCACCCCTATCTGTCCTCAAGGACTTAACCTTCTTACCTACTTGGTTCTCAACCAAGTGTACATACTTCTCAAAGCATGCCAAGGCCTCTGCCTTGTTTCTTAGTAAGTAGATGTGGGTGAATCGAGTATAATCATCCGTGAATGTGATGAAGTACTTGAATCCATTTCTGGATTCAACCCTCATTGGCCCACACAGGTCAGAGTGAACTAAACTTAGTGCCTCACTTCTCCTAGTTGCTTTGCCAAAAGGCTTTCTTGTGGCTTTGCCCTCTAGGCATGATTGGCAACTTGGAAGGACAACCTTGGTCAAGGAACCTAGCAAGCCACTCTTGGCTAGCTTGTCCATTCTATCTTGACCAATATGACCCAACCTCTCATGCCATCTCATTTCATTTGTGACCTCTGTCACATAGCAACTAGGACTTGCAACAGAATGGTCAGTTGGCTTCAACTCATAAAGCCCATTATTAACTGAGCAAGTGCATACTATCTTATTATCTTTAATAATAGACACATTATTATTAAAGAAATTAAAGCAATAATTGTACTTCAACATACAACTTATAGAAATCAAATTTCTACAAATGTTTGGTACATACAATACATCTATTAGATACAAATATCCAATATCTATAGGAATTCTACATGTTCCTATGCCTTCTACTTCCAGCCTGGCATCATTTCCCACTGAAACGTGCTTAGCTCCTTTTGAGAGCTTCCTGTAGGCCACGAACCAGGACTTGTCCCGGGCTATGTGGTCTGTTGCTCCCGAGTCTACAATCCACAAAGAATTGCACTCAGTTAGTAATGTACATGACACAACATGTACAATGGAAGTAGAAGGGTATGTATGTACCTTGGGTGGACCCTTGCAATCTTTTGCAAAGTGTCCTTTATACCCACAGTTGAAGCACTTCAGCTTGCTTATGTCCCGCTTCTTCTTGAACTTTTTCTTGGAAGCAGGACCTTTTCCCTTGCCCTTCCCTGGCCCTCCTTTGCCACCATTCTTCTTCCATCCCTTCTGGATAGAGGATGAGGCAACATATGCCTTAGAATGGTCCTTGAGGGCCATCACCTCAGCCTCAAGCAGGAGGTGACGAGCAATGTCATCAAATGACATTATTTGAGGGTTATGGCGTAAGTTGACCTTCATCAACTGCCATTCCTCATCGGGCAAGGAACGGATTATTGCTTGCACTTGTTGCTCATCAGTGAGCACATGCCCTGCTGTCTTGAGTTGGTGGATCATGCGTGACATCTCACGCAAGTGAGCACTCATAGAGTGATCAGCACGCTTCACATAATTCTCAAACCTGAGAATCATTGAGCGTTGTTTCTCTACAGAAACATCTCCATACTTGGCCTTGACTGAGTCCCATATGGCCTTAGCCCCCTCAAGCATGGAGAATTCCACCATAATCTCATCCACCATAGTGGAGAGGAGAGTGACTCTACACATAGAGTTCTTCTTTAGGAATGCCTCATAGGCAGTCCTATCCTATCCCTCAGCAGGAGGCATGATCTCTTGAGTGAGCACATCAAGAGTATCTTGCTCAGTTAAAATGAATTTGACCTTCTGTTGCCAAATTGAATAGTTTTCACCATCCAATTTGAGGTCACGGTTTAATTCTGCAACTATATTCTTACAAGCCATCTACATTGATGCAATTCACATGTTTTAGTTCAATTTACACAACAAGACTCAACAAAGCAACATGTGTATGAAACAACTTCTAACATGCTCATATATGGCAAAAGAGATGCATATAGCATTCAATCAGAAATACACAAACATGCCTTCATTGCTTCATACACATATCCTTCATTAGCCTTTATCAAAATCATACACATATGTATGATCCTAAATCATGCTTACTACATGCAACATATACATTTTCATGACCTAGGCTCTGATACCAATTGAAGATTTCAGGATCTTATGATAACATACTTTTATGTTATCTTTCTTCTTGTATATGCCACATGCATATTCGTTCATTTCAATTCAACATAAGCATGCATAACATGTTATATAACATATCAAGATCACATACATGTTGTGTTAAATAAATCCTAGCATGCTACTAAGAACATACATAAGAAATGAAACCTAACATGTTACTAAACCAAGAAAAGATGTGCACCTTTCTTCTTGGTTAGCTTTGGCAAAAACCTGAGGAAGAACTTGATCTTAAAAGAGCACCTTGAAGCTTGAAATAGAGATGAACAATCTCTATGTAAATCCAGCAACAATGCTCTCAAAAAGTGTTTAATATTTCGGCCTCTAAAGGAAATAGGAGGAGAAAAATTTTCTCTCAAGGAAATGGAGCAAATGGAGTGCCAAATTCGTGCATAAAATGGCCAGCCACTAAAGGCTATTTATAGATGACCAAAAGGCACACCTTTACACCAAGAAAGGTGTCTTTTAAGCCAAAGAACACTTCCTTTGGCTAAGGGTCATGTATGGTGGCGAAAATACATGTCTTTTAGCCAAGGAACACTTCCTTTGGCCTATAACCACTCCCATAACTACCTTATGGCCAATAATGTCTTTTAGCCAAGGAACACTTGGCCTAAGAGACATGTCTTTTAGCCTTTGGCCAAAACATGTCTTTTCTAGCCTATGCCGAAAATACATGTCCTTTAAGGCCAAAGGACATCACACTTGGTGCTATAACCACCTCATGGCCGAATATACATGTCTTTTAATGTCAAAGGACATCACTCTTGGTGCAATAACCACCCCAACCACCCTCATGGCCGAATATACATGTCTATTCACTCAAGGAACACTTCCTTTGGATGAAAAGACATGTTCTTTTAGCCAATAGTCATCTCTTTTGATGAAGAGACATACCTTTACACAAAAGATGTGTCTCTTGGTGGTTTTGAGCTAAAAGCAAGGTGAGCTGGCACAAAGCTAGCTCACTATGCTACTTATGCACCATTGAGCTCCTTTGAGCTCCAACCAAGCACCATGAACTGAGGTCCAGCTCCTAGAGCTGACCTTGAGCTGGAGTTAGCTGCTCTCAGCTGAAGTGAACTGAAGTCCAGCTACACTCAGCTACCAGAAGCTGAAGTGAGCTGACTTGAGCTGACTTGAGCTAACTTGAGCTGAAGTCCAGCTACTTTGAGCTACTTATAGCTGAAGTGAGCTGACTTGAGCTGAAGTCCAGCTACTCTGAGCTACTTATAGCTGCAGTGAGCTGACATAAGCTAACTTGAGTTAAAGGGAGCTACTTCTAGCTGCCTTAGATAGCTGTTCAAGCTAGAGTTAGCTCAATGAGCTCAAATCCTACCTTAAAAGGATCTTGGTGCGCCAAGAATTCCAACATTTCCTTTGTCCAAACTTGTCTTCCATAAGCAATTTGGTCCTCCAATAGCACTTTCATACCATTCATATCCTTCCGATAACTCTCAAAATCTCTTTCTTGAGAGTTTTGCAATTGAGTACCCGAATTTCCAAAACCTTACGAAAAAGTCCATAGGTTGCTTGACAAACAAGCAGCCTTTAAGGCTTTTCTTGGGAGCCAAGTTACCAACTTGGAACACTTTTAAGGAGGTGTTCATTATACCTTTTACCCCTCATACTTCAATCACTATGAAGAGAATTGCACAATATAATGACTTTTTGACCATTATGCGACATTTGTAATTCTTCCATTTTTGTATAGTAGTAACAATGAGATTGTGAGTCGATTACACTAAAATAATCTTAGTATAGTGCTTGGAATTGGGTACCATGAGGTCTGGTTTTATCTTATCCTAAATCTTTGTTTCTTTACCTAATCATTAATGAAAAATGATTTTTTATGAATTTTATTTAATTATATTTAACTAATTATTTTAATTCATAACTATAAATCTTACTAAACCAACCGAATATGGAAACTTAGAAATCTTTGAAAACTGGTAATTTTATTAAATCTATCAAGAATTTGAATGAAGCATCTTGTTTAAACTATGAATCTTATATAAGACCAATCGAATTCAAACAAAAATCCACCTATGGATCTTTAAAATTTGTTAGGTATTTAAAAAAAAATTATATTCATTCTATTTATTTTTAATTTCTAGGAGAACGATGTGGAAAAATGAATTAATCAAGGAATCAAGTGGCTAGGCTAACAAACTATTTTTATGTATTATCAATTTTGGATGCATTATGAGAATTAAATAAAAAAAAACACAATCAAACTATCCTAAAATTAAGAGAAAATAAAGATAAATAAATAGATAAAAAATAAGCATTCTAAGTTGTATTCCTATGTGAATTTAATGGTTGAATTTAATGCTTACAAATAAATAAAGAAAACAAAGAAAGAAAACCAAGGAATAAAAGTTCGATGCTAGTGACCAATCTACAGAGAGAAAAATGTTAGTGATCTTGATGAACAAAATGAAAGATCAGGGGGGCTAAACGAGGGTTATACCAGAAGCAGGTGGTTGAATGGCTCAGATCCGGTCAAAGATGGGTTGGGTTGCGGGTTCAGAAACGGGTTAGCCTCCAATTCTCCGTATCCGGCTATGCAACGATGGCGCAGGAAGGACGGCTTCAGCGGCCATGGTAGCGGCGACTCTTGGAGGTGCAGACTGCAAGAGCGGCGGCATCTGTTGGCCGATCAAAGTTGAAGGTGGCGGCGGTTAACGACATGAGCTCCTCTTCCTTTCGTTCCGGCGCGAACGGCGGCGGGAAAACGATTGGGGACAGTGGCACCGTGCAAGGTGTGGCAGGGGCGGCGGTCTTGGGTCGGCGGCTACGGCTACAAGTGGTGTTAGAGGCGCCGGACAGAGGACCGGAACTTGCCAGGGGTGGTGGCAGCGGCTGGGGAAGTTTAGCGCTTTTAGGTAGGGGTTGCGAGAAAACAGGGGCTTAGGCTGCAGTTTTTCTGTTTTAAAGAAGCTTAGGTAGTGTTTGGTCGTAGAAAACAGTTTTCATTTTCATTTTCTAATATCTGTTTTCATTTTCTATGTACATTTTTTAAAAGTGTTTTTTAGAAAACATGTTTAGTTGTTTTAAAACAACTAAAGGTAACTACATATAAAATACACTATATTGAAAAAAATTGTGTGCCTTAGTTGAAAATTGAAAGAAAGTTTATGGACTATAATTGCAGATCTTCCCCAAGCCCATTAGCTTCAAAAGCGAAAACGAAAAAATCCGAAGCCTGCTCCAAGATTTTTTGCTCTCTGTCACTTAGGCTCCCAACGTTTATATCATTTACATCTATGCCACCATCTTCGTCATTCCCAAACTCGTGACACTCGCCGCCGATTCCACTATCACATAGTTCCGATGTCACTGTTGTTGCTTCCGATGGATCAATTCACGAGATGAAAGGAGGCACCGGGAGAGAGAAGTCCAAAGTTGCTGGGAAGGAGAAGGTCGAAGGCATCGAAAGGAGGTCGATCGCGATTCACGAGGCGAAGGGAGGCGCCAGAAGGGGGAAGTCCAAAGTCGCCGGGAGGGAGAAGGTCGAAGGCATCGAGAGGAGGCCAATTGTGATTCGTTAGATGAAGGGAGGCGCCGAGAGGGGGAAGTCCAAAGTCGCCGGGAGGTAGAAGGTCGAAGGCATCGGGAGGAGGCCGATCGCGATTCGTGAGACGAATGGAGGGGCCGGATGGATTTCCCATTTTTGGGAAAATAGAAAACCACTAAATGCAAGTTTTCTATTTCTTCCTAACATAGAAAATTGTTTTCTAGAAAAGTTGAAAAAGAAAATTATTAAACTGAACACATTTTCTTTTCATTTTCTAATTTTTGAAAAATTTTCTGAAAAAAATAGAAAATTTTCTGCAACTAAACAGGGTCTTAGGGTTTTGCAAATTTCTTCCTCCTTTTTCCTTCAAGTGGTGACCCATATTTATACTGTGGGTCTTGGCAAGATTAACTAGGTTTTCCAAGTTTGAAACTCATCCAAGTTTAATTTGAATAGGTTAGAACATAATTTGCCCAAAGTATCAGTTTTAGTCTAACAAAACTGTTAGGCTACTGATCTGGTCCCCATTTTATGTAAAATTGCAATTTAGCCCAACTTTTTGACTGATTAGTCAAATTACCCTAAAGCTTTATAAAAATAACCAAATTTTACCAGAATTTCATAATTTTGCTAGATTTGACTCAAACTCTCTAAAATTGACAGATTTGTCACAAACTTTCTAATTTTACTTAGAATCTTCTAAAAATCCTCGGTTTCCATCTAGACTTTTCCTTTTTGCTTTAATTGACCCTATGAAGCTTTTAGGGTTCAAATTAAAGTCTAATTAAATTAATTCTTATTTATACCCTAGATGAATATTTTATACTCCTAAAGATAATAACACAAATAAAAAGACCAAATTACCCCTACAAAACAAAATGCTCCTAAACTAACTTTTCCTAACCTAGAACTAAGATAAAAAAATTGCACCGGGACAAAATTGGGTGTCAACAACTGTCCTCCTTTGCATATCTCATGAAACATGATGCATGCAAAGCCATTACCAAATTTTGTCCAACTTTTCGTTAGACAATGAAAACCTTCTAGCTACCAAAATCCTGAGGAGAAAAACCTTTTTCTCTTCCACTTCGAGATTAAGGAACCTTCCTTATTACCACAACTATAGAAACCTTCTTATTGTTTAATAATCTAAGGAGAAAAACTCTTTCCTCCTTTCTTGCAAAGCTAAGGAACTCTCCTTGCCTTTTTTGCAATAAGAACCTTCCTATTACTTCCAAACCTGAGAGGAAAACCCTTTCCTCTTTTCTTAAGGAGTTAAGGAACCTTCCTTATCCCTTATATTCTATAGAAACCTTTTTATGGAAGAAATAAACTCTTTTCTCAGTTCTTTTTCCTTTGGTAGAGAACTCTCTCTTACCATGATTTAAGAGGTAGAGACTCTTTCTTTACCATTTCTTATTGCCTTGGAGGTAGAGAACGTTGTCTCTTTACAACCTCTAAATTTCTTTAAGGTTGAGTACCTTAACTTTTTACCACTTCTGATGACCCTTGAGGTAGAGAACTTCGTCTCTTTACCACATCTAAATTCCTTTGAGACAGAGCACCTTGACTCTTTACCACCTTTGATGACCCTTGATGTAGAGAACTCTATTTTTTTACCACTTTTGATTTAACCCATATTATGAGAAATAGAATTACTTTGACTTGAAAATTTGGATTAGCCTTGCTTTAGATGTGTTGATGTAGAGAAGCCTTTCTCATTTAACACCTCAGCCTGTCCTAAGTTACAAGGAAGAGAATTATCTTCTTTTTGGAACCTCGGTTTTAACTTTCCTTTAAATGTGATGAGGTAGAGAAACCTTTGTCATTTAAAACCTCAGTTTGACCCAAATGATGAGGAAGAGAATTTCCCTCATTTTGGAATCTCGGTTTAGCTTTCCTTTAGATGTAATGAGGTAGAGAAACCTTTCTCATTTAAAACCTCGGTTTGAGCAAAGTGACGAGAAAGGAAATTGCCTTTACTTTGGAACCTTGGTTTAGCTTTTCTTTTAATGTGATGATGTAGAGAAACCTTTCTTAGTTAAAACCTCGATTTGACCCAAGTGAAGAGGAAGAAAATTGCCTTATCATTGGAATATCGGTTTAGCTTTCCTTTAGATGTGACAAGTTGGGGAAACCTTTCTTATTTAAAACCTTGGTTTGACCTAAGTGATGAGGAAGAGAATTGCCTTCTTTTTGGAACCTCAGTTTAGCTCTCCTTTAGATGTGATGATGTAGTGAAACCTTTCTCATTTAAAACCTCGGTTTGACCCAAGTAACGAGGAAGAGAATTGCCTTCTCTTTGGAATCTCAATTTAGCTTTCCTTTATCTATGACAAGGTAGAAATACTTTTCTCATTTAAAACCTCGATTTGACCCAAGTGACGAGAAAGAGAATTACCTTCTTTTTGGAACCTCAGTTTAGTTTTGCTTTAGATATGATGAGGTAAAGAAACCTTTCTCATTTAAAATCTTTGTTTAATCCAAGTGACAAAGAAGAGAATTATCTTTTCTTTGGTACCTCGGTTTAGCTTTCATTTAAATGTGATGAGGTAGAGAAATCTTTCTCATTTAAAACCTCGGTTTAACCCAAGTTATGAGAAAGAAAATTGCCTTATCTTTGGAACCATGGTTTAGCTTTCCCTGAAATGTGATGAGGTAGAGAAATCTTTCTCATTTAAAACCTTTATTTAACCCAAATTATGAGGAAAAAAATAACCTTCTCTTTAGAATCTCAATTTATTTTTTCTTTAAATGTGATGAGGCAGAGAAACTTTTTCTTATTTAAAACCCTTGTTTGACCCAAGTTATGTGGAATATAATTGTCTTTTCATTGGAACCTTGGTTTAGCTTTTCTTTAAATGTCACGAAGTAGAGAAACATTTCTCATTTGAAACCTTGGTTTGACTCATGTTACAAGGAACGGAATTACCTTCTCTTTGGAACCTCGGTTTAGCTTTTCTTTAAATGTGATGAGGTTGAGAAACCTTTCTTATTTAAAACCTCAGTTTAACCCAAGTAACGAGGAAGAAAATTACCTTCTCTTTGGAACCTTGGTTTAACTTATATGTCATATTGAGAAATTGTAGTCTTTAACCTTTGACAGATGTTAAGTGGTTGAAACACTCATTTTCTTTACCTTGTCCGAAATGTCTCATCTTAATATGCTTTAATAGAATTCCTCCTTAGCTATCTGCACCAAGCTTTATTGAAACTTGCTTGTGATAAAGCATGATGGAAATGATATGATGATGCTCGTGATGCATGCTATTAATGTTGTGCCCAAAAAGCCAATCATGAGATGATTGTATTTTTGCACATTAAGTCATGATATTTTATTTAGGCATTAATCCAGCAATTTTGTTCGTTGTTTTGTTTCTGCGTAACGTAATAAACATAATTGTAACCCTAGAATAATGATATTCTTAAACATCCCTAGTCTAGTATTATTGTGGAGCAGGTTGCAATAATACATAATGACTAGCATATGTGGAGACTAATATGAGATATGTAGTCTACATATGGGTACAAGTTGGAGAACTTGTGTACTGGACCGACCCACCATGAGAACACTTCATGGATCGTTATATGAGTGTCATAAGTGATTCTCATAGTGATCATGGTATATGTAGTCCTTCGACCTAAGATCATCAAGGTTCCCTACATATGAGTCACATACTTTGATACTTTCCTTTGTTGCTCGTAACTGAGTGAACTTGAAGGAGGTCATTAGGTATGTCACATATCATGCGGAGGGATTTGTATGATCAAGATGGGATTTGTCCCTCCTATGTAACGGGAGTGATATCTTCGGGCCCCTTGATAGAGTGAGACTTAGAAAATGCATGGCCATGCTCTGATGAGTTGATATACGATATCAAAGTCATCAGTTTAAGTTGGTCTACTCAATAATCAAGAAACCGAAGATTGGGCTATACGAGAGTGACACATTCCATGTCTCGTGCTTAGTCTTGATATCTTGGACAAGGGGACAATGGCATATATCGGTGATGATCGTAAAGGTTTAGTCGATTCACCGACAATCGTGTCACTTGGGTAGCAATGATGTGTTGCTAAACACCGCTCATTGCTTACGATCATAAATGTGATTTATGATCATTGCCAACATGGCAATAGCCTATTGGGTCGCACATATAGAGCTATTTGGATCATTAGAGTGCATGGGCTAATTATTTGGGTTATGGTTTCACTTTAATTTCGTATTAATAATGGGCCAAGGACTTGAGCCATTATTAAGCCCGAAATTAAATTCTAATTGGATTAGGGTTTTGAAACCCATTAGCCCTGGAAGTTGAGTCTCACTATAAATACAACTTTTAAGTGAGAAATTCGCAGGTCTCCTTGCCCTAGCCTCCCAAAAGGACAGCCGCACTCTTCTCTTGCAATTCCTTGGAGGACGCAAGCTAGCACTGCGAGCACAAGAGAAACACATCTGCCGGGACGTGGTGGAAGCGTGGTGATCCCGAGAGGCTCGTGTGGATACCATAGAGAGCCTGAACACGTCAACTGTTCAGGTTTTGTGATTCGACTCTACAGTTGAGTGAGAGATCTCAACCGAAAATTAGGTATGAAATTTTCGAACACCCAGTTTACCCCGTTTCACTTGAATCCTGGAGGGTTTCGGTTAAATTCCGCTGCACTGTTTGGCTCCCGAAACCCAACACATGCTTTTTAATCTTTTCATTCTTAGAATGACTTTGATGAAAACCATGATGCATGAGTGAATTCTATGATTACCTCTTATGATTCCTTTCCTTGAGCTATTTGGAACTTCTCCTTACTTCACCATAGATCTTATGCTATCTGAAGGCTCAATTATCAATATCTCTTTACTTTCTTCCTTTCCCTATAACTGTGTTGGCGCTTACTCCTTTCCCATGTTATTGTATGGATGATTGATTCTTCTCAAACTTAAGTTCTAATCCATAAAACTTGCCCCCTTGTCTATTGAGCTTTTTTGCTGGTAGTGCTCTTCTTGCCCTCCGTAAAGATTACTTTGCCCCCATGAATATGGTGTCTATGTGGATAAAGGTATCAACTCCCTTTTGACTTATAAAGGTTATGCCTTTCTAAACCTTTGTAATGGCACTTGATTGTGAATTTTTCTTGCAAAAACTACATCTTCCTAAAGAAAGTCTCAAGCTATCTGATCACTTTTAAGTCTGCACACATTAATGAATAATGGCTTAGCCTTAAAGAAAAACTTTCATTAATTTGTAGAGCTTGACAAAATAAATTACTGTCTTTGTACTTGATTAAAATTTCCTATTATTATTCCCCTTTCCAACTCAAATACACAAAATGTATGAGGCAAAATAGTAGAAACAGGTTTCAAAATGATAGCATTTTAAATGAATAAGAATAATATCGAGAGGCAAATGTTAGGTTAATGAAAGTTAAGTTTGAGTGGTGTGAAAGGAGGGTTTTTTAATGCTACTCATGAGCAGATCTGATTACCTTAAAAATCTAAATAGTGACAACCTCAAACTTACCACATTTTGCAGAAAGCTAGACCTTATCTATTGCCCCACATCTCTCGTAATCTGTTTGTAAACTTGCTTTGAATATTGCCTCATTTTCTAAAGTTCCTTTGTAGGTTTTCAATCTTGAATCCATAGCTCACTTTTTTTCGTTTCTTTTTATTTTCATTTCTTTTCCTTCTTTTGCTTTAACTTATGCCTAGGTGTTGGAGACTGACAACCTAACGAGTTTTTATCTTTTTCTTTTTTTTCTCCCCTCCTCTCTCTCTCTTTTGTGAGCTATAGTTTTGATGTATGATGTGCTAGATAGCGCTCCTTAAGTAAGACGACTTAAGTGACATTAGTTGCTTATAATTACTCTCAGTTCTTTCTTCTTTTTTTGAATTTCCCTTGTTGCCTTTTGATGGAAGGGATGAACTTCTTTCCTTTTTGGAATTTATGTTGTGGAGAACTGAAAACCTTTTCTTGTGTTGAGCATTCATGAGAATTTGGATGCCATCGAATTCATTTAATATGAGGGCTACCTTCCCTAAAAGCTAACCAAGAACTTCTTGCAATGATGCTGATAACCACTGCGAACTTCCTTTTGCTTTTGCATGATGAGAGTTGAGGTGCAACATTTATGATTCTTCTTAGTAGATTTGGCAACATTCTCAAGATCGCCACCATCAAATCTCCCTTAGCTTTCATTTTCACCCACGAGTGGCATTGTCACATTTGTGTTTGTTTATGAAAGAGAAACATGATTGCAAGATGGTGAAAGGAATTGTACAATGGAAAAAATGCTGACATGGAAGTAAAATGTGGATTTTTATTAAAAGGTAGTGAAATGCACATGTTACATCTCTTTATTGAAAAAGAGAAGAATAACATGTGCCATTTAACAAAAACTATACCCTAGATTCTAGACTAAATCTAAGACATTTTTACTTTTAAATTACCTTGGCAAGCTCTTAAAGATACAAGTTCACTCAAAGGATTCTCTGTCATTAAAAAGTCAAATCTTAGTTAAAGCCTTTCGAAAGTCAATGTAATTCCAGCTCAAAATCTTCACTTTCAATTACCAATCACATCAGGATCTAGTAATTTGGAGTCGATCAACTATTGAACCTTGAGTTTTAGTGTCCTACAATTTTCAGTTGAATGCCCGATTAAGCCTATGTGGTAGTCAAATTTGACATTTGGATCACATCAACTTGGGAGAGGAGGCCGCTTGATCTTTGCTACCGTTGGTATGGGTGATAGTAGGTTTGACTCTATGAGTTGAGAGAGTAGCTTGGTGTGGCTTGTAGAAATCATATCAACTTGAACAGCTTTCTTCCCGCACGTGGATATGGTACTGAAGAAGGAGCCTTGAAACTACCGCCTCATTAGGACATCATTTCCTATGTAATGTGAAGGTTGAACCATCTAAAGCATTGATGCGTTGAACATCAGTGATAAAATCTATTAATTTTCCTGATTTTATTCCATATTCTATTCTTTCTCTAGATAATATGATATTAGAGAAGCTATTAGAGGCAATACCGACTAACTTTTCACAATATGGTCCTTTTATAGTTTGAACAAATAAAGTAAGATTCTCCTTTTCAACCGTGGGAGGTTGAACCATCACTGCTAAGTCTCTCAATATTTGTGCGTATTCCTTGAATGACTCTTGTGGTTGGCTCTCAAGATTTTGCAAAACTTAGCGATCAGGGGCCAACTCTTCAATGTATTTGTAGTTGCTCAAAAAAGTATGGGCAAGGTCACTCTAAGATTTGATATTTGTGGAACTCAAACTCATGTACCATTGCAATGCTGGCTTGGTGAGACTTTCTTGGAAAAGAGCCATCCATACTTTTTCATCCTTGGTGAAAGGTCACATCTTCCTTAAAAAGTATATGAGATGAGTATGTAGTGAGCTCATCCCATCAAAATTCTCAAATTCTAGCACCTTAAAATATATGGGAATTACTACATTAGGCACTAGACAAAGATCATCAATTGAGAGCAATCCAAATGTGGTACCATCCTCAATGGCATAAAGCCACTTTTCTATGATCTCAAACCTTTGTGTGCCCTTTTCTTCTTTCTGTAGTGGCTCATATAATAGATTGTGCCTCAGATGAATGGTTTTCGATGGATCTGAGTCTTGGAAAATCTTTTCTTGAATCGAGATCCATTGTGGAGTGAATCTGGGATGGTAGAAAAGATCTTGTGTGTCTTTGACAGGGGCTTGCACCACCTTCCCCTTGATCAATTCCATTAGCTATTTCATTTGTTCTATCATGCTTTCTATCTTTGACTCGATCTCATTCAGATGTCCTTCCATTTGCTCCACCATTAGTCTTGCTTGAAGCCAAGTTGAATATTGATGTTGAGTACCAATCTTTTCCTCTTTTGAAGAGCAAAGATCATTTTAGATTGTAGATGTATGTATGAATATGCAATGTAGACCATCAAGGAAAACTATAAAGATATATGAGGTCAAGTTCAATAGATACATATAAAGTCATGAAAATAAAGAGTAAGAGACATATGACAAGTGTGAGAAGGCAAAGATAAACAATAGCATGCCTCTAATAATGATAAAAGGTTAATAACATAGAACGAATGATAATGAAAGGACTATGAAGTATGTTAACTAAGCGAACATAAGCCTTCTTATGGAAATCCGAGTGAACGAATTTATGGCCACTATATGCATAAGTGGTATTTTAAAAGATAGGTTATAGGTTGGTTCCTGAATCCTTTCAAGTAAGTCCTATCAGAAGACCCAATGCTTCACCCACAAGGGTTACGTGAGGAAGGATTAATTTGAGTTGTAGCTTTTAGGGTCCCATGAGGTTATTACTGTCACACTTAGGTAATTTTACTTACTATTATAGATTAGAGAACATTATCTCACACGACTAGCCTAACTTGGGTGTTTTACAAAACTTTGTAGGAGTAAGCTTGGGTATTGAGCTCATTACGCATGCCAAGGTGCATGCATGTCAGAACCTAAAAAAAGCAACACATCAAATCAATTTTTTAACAAATAAACAAGAAAAAAATGAGGAAAACAAAACCCCTTTTATGGCTAGACTTGTCCCCAGCAGAGTTGCCAAGTTGTAGCAATGTGTTTTTAGGAGTTGTTACTGATAGCCAAATGAGTTACACTTGGATAGCTTTTGAGGCTGACTGACAAGTACCACCATCGAAGGTACATCTGACCAACCTCGGAAGACGCATCCTCACCACTGCAAGTAGTCACCACCCTTGACTGCTGACATTACCACCTTTAGAGGGACATAACGCGCCATCCTCGGTCATGTGATCTGGTGACCTCAGGAGGCCATCTCCCCATCCTCGGCAAAATAGAGCATTCCTCGAAGGTCCTCCACCCTGCCGAAGAGCCTCCCCCTACAGTCCTCGAGAGCAAAAATCGGACTGAAGGAGACCTATCTGCCGAAGGAGTCTTACTTCCAAAAGAGGGCCTATCACCGAAGGAGTTCTCACTCAGATGAGACAAAGACGGTTAGGAGCCTCTGACACATAGCCCTCCCACACGCCCCTGACCTTCGATCAGAACGACTACAGTCAGCTGGGGGAGCCTGTTCCCGAGGGTACGATTACTGAGTCTTGCAGCCACCTTCCTGCCGGGAGTCCCTCTCCAAGGCATATTCACATCGGAGGTCCCTTTCCTATACACCTTCATACCAGAAGTCCCGCTTGTAGCTACACCATGTCACACAACGAGGATGCCGCCGGGCATCAGCTACCAATCAGTTTTGCCAAAGTCGATTGGATACTTGTTATGGTTTATAAGAAATTCTGAGATCGTGAGTCAGTTACACCAAAATAAACTTATTATAGTGCTCGGAAATTGATACCATGGGGTTAACTTTTATCTTTTCCTAAATCTTTGTTTCTTTACCTAATCATTGATGAAAATGATTTTTATTAATTTTATTTAATTATAATTAATAATTAATTAATTTTAATTCGAAACTATGAATCTTAACAAACCAACCAGATATGGAATCTTAGACATCTTTGAAATCTTGGGATTTTATTAAATCCATCAAGAATTTGAATAGAGCATCTTATTCAAACCATAAATCTTATTAGACCAATCAGATTCGAATAAAAAATCTGCCTCAGGATTTTATCAAATCCACTAAGAACGGATCTTTGAAATTTGTTAAGTATTTCAAAAAAAGAATTACCTTCATTCTTTTTCTTTTTAAATTCTAAGAGAAGGATGAAGAAAATTGAATTGCTTAAATAATTGACTAGGCTAACAAATTATTTTTATGAATTATCAATTTTGGATGGATTATAAGAACTAAATAAAGAAAACATAATCAAAATATCCTAAAATTAAAAGAAAATAAAGATAAATAAAGAAAAAAAAAGCATTCTAAGTTATATTCCTATGTGAATTTAATGGCTGAATTTAATGCATGCCCAAACTAACAAATAAAGAAAGAAAACAAGCAAAGAAAAAGAAACAATAAAAGTTTGATGCTAATGACTAATCTGCAGAGAGAAAAATGTTAGTGATCTTGATGAACAAAAGAAAGATCGGGGGGCTAAACGAGGGTTATACCGAAGAGAGAAGGCTGAATGGGTCAGATCCAGACGGAGACGTGTCGGGTTGCAATTATATATTAAAAGAATGGCTTATGGCATAAGCCAAGTTTATACAATCAGTACTCATGGATGAAACAGGAAGAGAAACATTTAATTGAAGATAAAGTGAGACAGGTGAAGAAGAGATATATGCAAAAAGAAAGGAAACCATATTTGTTGAATCTAAATTTGATTTGAAAATCCTTTAATTGGAAAAAAAGAAAATAAAGGAAACAAAAATCAGGATGGAAATAATGTAGAATTAGATTAGATTAGGTGAAGTTCTTTCCAAAATTACACAAGAATTTGTCGATTAACAAGTATATAATGAGTCAACTTAGTTGAATGAAGCTAGCTGAAGAAAGGAAACATAAGAAAAGGAAACAAAAAAGGGAAACTCTGTAACATAAAGGGGTAGATTGCACAAAAAATCTCTAACATTTAATTTTCATTATAAATTGATCACTAACCTTCATTACATTGCATATTGGTGTCAAACCTTTATACTTGGTTGCATATTAGTCCCTACCCTTTGTTAAGACTGAATTGACAAAGAAACTTGATTTATAGAGAAGATAAATTGATAATAAAAAAATTATCATGCATATTGAATTTATATAAAGACAATAAAAAAATAGCTTAAATTAGAATCTAAAATGTTGGTTTCAGATATGTGAGTTAGAATTCAAATGGTTTGGTAATTGTCTCCTTATAAATTTAATTTGAATCATAGTTTTTTAATACTTAATAAACCATTTAAATTATCAGTTTTTCTCCTTGTAAATCAAATGTGCTAATTCAATTTTTTTAAGGATATGGACTAAAATGCAATGTACTACTAAGGTTTGGGACCAACATGCAATGAAATGGAGGTCGGGGACCAATTTGCAATGTAAGTTAAAAGGTTTTAGACAGTTGGTTCAATTTATCCAACATAAAATCTACATTGGTCATTTATCTATTTCCACATGAGGAGTGACTGATTGAGGGACATGTGGTGAATTGGAAGAAAGAAGGTTGATTGGAGAAGGCAAGAAAAAAAGGGCCCTTAGGACTCTTCTTTGTGCTAACCTATAAAGCACACTAAATGGTGAGAAAAGTTTATTTTCTTGCCACATTTACAACAAAATCGATGCCGTTCCATTTGTTTTGTTTGTTGCTAGAGAAAGAATTGAGTTAGACGAGATGTGTTGTGTTGGCTAACATGGTATGGTTGGGAACATTGCATAAAAACATGGAATATTATGGGTGTGAGTTGCATTGTGGCAAGATTTATGATTATAGGTCATTATGATGTGTTAGAATAGTGAATGCTAAGTAACGAGCCTTCTATTAAGGAGGAGTGACAAAATACAGGGGGAGTTGTTTTGGCACAATGTTAGAAATGAAGGTGCTAGATGGCAAATACAGAGTTTGTGGTTCATGGTATAGTGCTTCTTGAGTTATGATTACTGAGTAATGATGGCATCATATTGATAAGGGGTGATAGAAAATAATAGATGATAGCTCCAGAACATTCTTCATTATCTTGAAAATTTTAGAGGAGAAGTATGGAGTTGGGATTAGAAGGAAACAAAAACAATAGGCACGAAAGTTGTTTCTCCCATATGTGTATAATAAAGTAGGTTTTTTTGGTTTTCTCACAAAAGTCGTGTTTTGAAGTTTGTTTGCAGAGAAAGTTCTAGGTTTGAATGCAACCTTGGGTAAATTGCATGTGCTACCCCTAATCTTTAATTATTGTTGTTGTTCTAACCCTAACCTTTACTTTACTCGTAGCGTATCCCTAACCTCGATAAAATGTTTCATTTTGGCCCCTTGTTGGATGAAAATCGTTATCTTGGATGAAAAATGCCACATCAGCTTAGAATTATAAGGATAAATGATAGCTTTAATCCCTAAAAATATTTCCATTTGCCAAAAAAACTCTTGAAACCTTTCCTCTAACAATCCCTCCACCATCTTCACTTTTGCCATATTATCATCCTTCTCCGGCCACCATCACTCGCCATTCCCAGACCTCTCCATTCTCGGCCTCATCGCCACCTTCACTACCCCTTTATTTCTCCCATCACTGGATATTCTCACCACATTCAAGACCAGCCACTCGGTCACTGGCCTCTCCAATTTCTGGCAGCATTGTAGAGCTTGAGCTTGAGACCATGGGCTTAGTTGAAGGCTACCTAATCGAGACATGCGTGGATGATTGTGAAGGATCTGAAGGAGAAATCAAATCATGAAGGATCTAAAGGAGAAACAAAATCCTGAAGGATTTGAAGGAAAAACCGAATTAGAGATGGGTTTGAAGGAGAAATCAAATCATTGGGTGGCTAGACTTGATGAAAAAGCTTAACACATAAATAACCAGTGTCAACACATTCAGCCACTCGATGCAGGCTATATGGGAGCAAACATTTTAGCCAAACAACACCTCTTGCTCTGATCGGTGGTCGCAGGTGAGGTCGACGACAAGGATGGGGAAAAATAGATAGTGGTAATTAGTGGAGGAGGAGGAGGAGGAGGAGGAGGTGCAGGCTAGTGGTGGGTTAATTTCTTTTGTCATGCCGATGTAGCCTAACCGCGGTAAGAACTAGAAGAGAGAGGAAAGTTTGGGTGATGAGGGTGGTAGTTGAGGCAGAATATGGAAGGAAGCAGGGGGATCCCAGATGTGGTGGTGAAAAAGGCAGAGGGGAAATGGTCAAAATCGTTAGATTTCAAGGTTTGAAGGTTCTTTTGATAAGGGAAAAAAATTCCAGAGGTTAAAACTAGAATTTATCCTATAATCCTGAGCTAGTGTAGCATTTTCCATCCAAGATAACGATTTCCGTCCAATAGGGGGCCAAAATGAAATGTTTTATCGAGATTAGGGACACGCTACAAGCAAAGTAAAGATTAGGGTTAAAACAAGGACAACAATTAAAGGTTAGGGGCAGCGCATGCAATTTACCCATGCAACCATTATTACAATAAGTGTGCAGCTTTCCATGTGTTTCTACCAAATGGTGTTTTCAAGTTTATATAGTGCCTAGGTGAGCAGTAGAACATGAGAAAAATTCACCTATTTGTTTTGGTTTATTGTTGTTTATTAGCCTAAGGAATAGGTAGTTAGTTTGTCAGACATAAACTGTTTTCTCTATTCTAGGCCGAAGTATATTACATGCTAAAGTATAAGTTCACTGTGTTGTTAGTTGATTTTTTTGTGATCCATGAAAAACATAGTATGATTTGTGTTATCACTACAAGATAATTGCCTTATACTAACATGCATTTCTACTAATACATATTAAAGTGTCAATATATATGGATGATGAACTTCTTGATCCAAACTGCCTCCTTTGCAGCATCAGAAGCGGTAATGTACTCAGATTCTGTTGTAGAGTCAGCTACTGTCTCTTGCTTTGAACTCTTCCAGCTCACAAACCATAACCAATACAAAACACATAACTAGATTGTGATCTAAAATCATCCTTATCGGATTGGAAGCTTGCATCGGTTTAGCCCCTTACAACGAGCTCATCTCACCTCCGAAGACCAAGAATGCATCCTTAGTCCTTCGTAAGTACTTAAAGATGTTCTTAATAGCTGTCCAGTGACTCTCACCAGGGTTTGATTGGTACCTACTCATCATGCTCAAAGTATATGAGACATCGGGACGAGTACATATCATAGCATACATGATAGATCCAATTGCTGAATCATATGGAATCTTACTCATGCGCTCTTTCTCCTCGAGTGTACTTGGACACTGAGATCTAGAAAGAGTTATACCATATGACATGGGCAAGAATCCTTTCCTGGAATCTTGCATACTAAACCTCTTTAGCACCTTGTCAATGTAGGTACTTTGACTTAGCCCAATAAGCTTTCTAGATCTATCTCTATAGATCCTGATGCCTAACACATAGACTGCTTCACCCAAGTCCTTCATAGAGAAACATTTCCCTAGTCAAGTCTTCACAGACTATAGCTCAGGAATGTCATTCCCGATGAGTAGTATGTTATCTACATACAACACCAAGAAGACAATAGCGCTCCCACTAACATTCTTGTAGACACAAGGTTCATCTTCATTTTTGATAAAACCAAACTCTTTGATTGCTTCATAAAAATGAAGATTCCAACTTCGAGAAGCTTGCTTCAGTCCATAAATGGACCTTTGCAACTTGCACACTTTATTGGCATTCTCAGGAGTGACAAAACCCTCAGGTTGTGTCATGTACACATCCTCAAGTAGCTTTCCATTTAGGAATGCAGTTTTGACATCCATTTGCCATATCTCATAATCATAGTGTGCAGCAATAGCGAACAAAATTCGGATGGATTTAAGCATAGCAACTGGTGAAAAAGTTTCATCATAGTCAATACCATGAATTTGCTTGAAACCTTTTGCAACCAATCGTCCCTTAAAGGTAATCACATTACCATCCATGTCAGTTTTCTTCTTGAAAACCCATTTGCACCCTATGGGTTTTACCCCTTCAGGTGGGTCAACCAAAGTCCATACTTGGTTTTCATGCATGGATTCCATCTCGGATTTCATGGCCACTAGCCACTTCTCAGAGTCAGGCCCCGACATAGCTTGTTGGTAGGTTGTGGGCTCATCCTGATCCATGAGCATCACATCACCAGTGTGAGTCACGAGAAATCCATATCTCTCAGGCTCACGCCGAATCCTACCAGACCTACGTGGGCTCTGTGCTACAGGAACAGACTCTTGAACCACAACATCTTGTGGTGTCTGTTCAGGTTCCATTTCAGGTTCGATGTCTCCTTGTTGTTCTTGAATTTCTTCAAGTTCTACTTTCCTCCCACTAGTTCCTTTAGAGATAAACTCTTTCTCTAAAAAGACACCAGTTCGAGCAACAAACACTTTTTGCTCAGAAGGATTGTAGAAATAGTAACCCTTTGTTTCTTTGGGATACCCAACAAAAAGGCATTTTTGAGATTTGGGCCCTAGTTTGTCAGAGGATTGACGTTTCACATAAGCGTCACAGCCCCAAATCTTCATAAAAGACAAATTGGGATGCCTCCCACTCCATATCTCATATGGTGTCTTTTGAACCGATTTAGATGGAACTCGGTTTAGTGTAAAAGCGGCTGTCTCTAGAGCATGTCCCCAAAAGGAGTTTGGAAGGTCAGCTTGACTCATCATAGAGCGAACCATGTCTAACAGAGTTCGATTTCTCCTTTCAGATACACCATTCCATTGAGGTGTACCTGGTGGAGTGAGTTGTGATACTATACCACACTCCTTCAGATAGTCAAGGAATTCTCGATCCAAGTACTCTCCACCTCGATCTGATCGAAGCACTTTGATACTCTTCCCGAGTTGATTCTCTACTTCATTCTTGAATTCTTTGAACTTTTCAAAGGATTCTGACTTGTGTCTCATGAGATACACATAGCCATATCTGCTGAAGTCATCAGTGAAAGTAATGAAGTATTGAAAACCTCCTCTAGCATGTGTAGACATAGGGCCACATACATCACTATGTATGAGTCCTAGTAAGTCATTAGCCCTTTCACTTTGCCCTGTGAATGGGGCTTTGGTCATCTTGCCCAACAAACATGACTCACATGTCTCATATGATTCAAAATCAAATGAGTCCAAGAGTCCATCCTTATGGAGCTTGGATATGCGGGTCTCATTTATATGGCCCAAGCGACAGTGCCAGAGATAGGTCGGGTTTGAATCATTTAATTTGACCTTCTTGGTATTCACATTATAGATTGGATCTTCGAGGTCTAGAACATACAACCCATTGCTAAGTTGAGCACTGCCATAAAAGATTTCATTCAAATAAATAGAACAACATTTGTCCTTTATTATAAATGAAAAACCTTTCTTGTCCAAACAAGAAACAGAAATCAAATTTCTACTAATAGTAGGCACAAAGTAGCAGTTGTCTAATTCTAAAACTAATCCACTAGGTAAAGTGAGAACATAAGTCCCTACGGCTAAGGCAGCAACCCTTGCTCCATTTCCAACACGTAGGTCCACTTCACCTCGGGCCAATCTTCTACTTCTACTTAGATCCTGCACATTTGCACAAATGTGAGATCCACATCCAGTATCCAATACCCAAGATGAGGAAGTAGAAAAGTTAGCCTCTATAACAAAAATACCTGAAGTGGAAGTCTTACTTCCCTTTTCCTTAGCAAGTTCTTCAAGATAGAGCTTGCAGTTGCGCTTCCAGTGTCCAGGTTGCTTACAATGGAAGCACTCCCCTTCCTTTGCCACACCACCCTTTGGTTTCAGTGCAGCTGAAGAAGAATTGGCATTGGACTTTCCATTAGCTTTATCCTTCTTCTTGTTGGCTTTTCCCTTTTCCCTTGCCCTTTTGAACCATCAAAATGGGCTTAGCCTTCTTAAGGTTTTGCTCAGCAGTTCTCAACATGTTGAGCAATTCAGGGAGGGACTTGTCAAGGTCGTTCATGTTATAGTTCATGACGAACTGACTGTAGCTTTCAGGCAACGATTGCAAGACTACATCAACAGCCAACTCTTTCTGAAGAGCAAATCCCAAACTCTCAAGATTCTCAATGTACCCAATCATCTTGAGCACATGAGGACCCACGGGACTTCCCTCAGACATCTTGCACTGAAACAATGCCTTAGAGGTCTCAAACCTCTCATGCCTAGCTTGCTCTTGGAAAAGCATTTTGAGATGTTCGATCATATCGAACGCCCCCATGTTCTCATGTTGCTTCTGAAGCTCAGATTCCATGGTAATAAGCATGAGGCATGCAACATCCAAAGCATCATCAGAATGCCTCTTGTGAGCATCCCTTTCAGCTCTTGGAGCAGTGGCAGCAGGCTCATTCGGAATGGGCTGCTCTAGGACATAAGCCTTTCTCTCTTGCTTGAGGACTATCCTCAAGTTTCGGTACCATTTGAGAAAGTTGGTCCCATTCAGTTTTTCCTTCTCAAGGATCGATCGCAACGAAAGTGTCGATGTGTTTTGTGCCATGGTTATCTACAACAGTAAATATGCAGTGTAAGAGCCATGTATTTTAATTCATTTAATAAGGACTTTTATTAAACGATACTCCCACTATTTTCCTCAAAATAATAACCCTCGATATTATTTCGGAACACCTCGGCGCTAAGGTATTCTAGTGGGCCAAGATCCATATTTGACCACAACCTGAGTCAGCTTTGGCTTTTCTCTCAAGTTACAGCTATTTAGGTAGGCAACTCCTTGCCAATTGCATCTTATGCAACTCTTGGATAGTTGGGTGAACAACACTTGTCCAAGCTCATCTCATGAACTTAAGCCCAACTCTATGCCTCTAAGTCCCTAATCCTATTAGGATGACTTAGTTAAGTCGAACCCAAAGTTAGCAGTTTGGATATCACTATTATCCCATCGCGCCTTACCAAGATGAACATAGGTGCTTTGCTTTGGCAAACCCACCTAATGTTGATCAAAGTCTTGATGAGTGCCAACATTTGGAAGGCATCACATTTAATGACTTAATATTTGTTTGAGGGATTTTTCTTTTGATCTCACCAATTTGTTATCTTCGGTTGTCTTATACATGCATCACATACAAATATAAAACATGCATCTCATGCTTACAAGAAAGTAAACGTGACATGGTTATAGCCCAAACTATGCGATATTCTCAAGCCAATGAGAATATCATAAAAGCCTAAGAAAAGAAAAGGGTCTTCACAAGCTCCTTCTCTTCCTTTCTTGGTTGCTCTTTTGTTGTCACCTCCTTGGACATACCACCTTGGATGATCCTTGGACATACCACCTTGGATGATCCCATAATGTACCATTACATTAATAATAGAAACCTCGAGTTACATTCGAGGGGAGTAAGGTGAGAAAAGAATGTACAATGAGAGTAACAAGAGAAGGCACGACTCGCAGGCCGTATTTACAAGTACAACCAATCAAGGGCTATAACCATGCACCATGCTTCAACCATCAATCAGCATAACATGCCAAATCTCATTCAACAAATGCATGCCAATTTTTGTGAGTTGATTAACCAGTTTTATTTATGTGGCGCTTCGCATATGGCGGTCCCGCTGGCCGGTCAGCGGGCGGTGGTTCCGCTGGCCGGTCAGCCGGACGGGGTGGTTCAAGGGGTCAAGCCGCCCTTGCGGGGGGTTGCGAGGGGGGCAGCGCCCCCCGGGCGCAAAAAATTGTCTTACAATTGCTTTGCCCGAGATCTTCTATTTCGAGCAAGTAGGCACCCGAGACTCCTCCATTCGAGCCACCAAAAATACCTTACTTTCGGTGCCCGAATAGGCCGAATCCGAACCAAGCTAGGGTTTTTGCAACTATTGCAAGAATCCTAATCCATATAGGTATCTCATACCTATCAATTTCGGGTTAATCTCATTAACCAATTAGTGTCGTTTCTTCATATATGTCATATGTTCATTACGAGTCCCGGTTTCATGCATCATGAATCAATCTAATTAATCATGGCCGAAAGCAACCGAACACATAACATCATGCGATTCAACATTCAATCCCGATTTAGGGTTTCACCAGTAGCTCTGATACCACTGTTGGGTTTCGGGAGCCAAACAGCGCAGCGGAATTTAACCGAAACCCTCCAGGATCCAAGTGAAACGGGGTAAACCGGGTGTTCAAAAATTTTCATACCTAATTTTCGGTTGAGATCTCTCACTCAACTGTAGAGTCGAATCACAAAACCTGAACAGTTGACGTGTTCAAGCTCTCTATGGTATCCACACGAGCCTCTCGGGATCACCACGCTTCCACCACGTCCCGGCAGATGCGTTTCTCTTGCGCTCGCAGTGCTAGCTTGCGTCCTCCAAGGAATTGCAAGAGAAGAGTGCGGCTGTCCTTTTGGGAGGCTAGGGCAAGGAGACCTGCGAATTTCTCACTAAAAGTTGTATTTATAGTGAGACTCAACTTCCAGGCCTAATGGGTTTCAAAGCCCTAATCCAATTAGGCTTTAATTTCGGGCTTAATAATGGCTCAACTCTTGGGCCCATTATTAATATGAAATTATTGTGAAACCATAACCCAAATAATTAGCCCATGCACTCTAATGATCCAAATAGCTCTATGTGTGCGACCCAATAGGCTCTTACCACGTTGGCAATGATCATAAATCACATTTATGATCATAAGCAATGAGCGGTGTCTAGCAACACATCATTGCTACCCAAGTGACAAGATTGTCGGTGATTCGACTAAACCTTTATGATCATCATCGATATATGCTATTGTCCCTTTGTCCAAGATATCAAGACTAAGCACGAGACATGGAATGTGTCACTCTCGTATAGCCCAATCTTTGGTTTCTTGATTACCGAGTAGACCAACTTAAACTGATGACATTGATATCGTATATCAACTCATCCGAGCATGGCCATGCATTTTCTAAGTCTCACTCTATCAAGGGGCCCGAAGATATCACTCCCGTTACATAGGAGGGACAAATCCCATCTTGATCATACAAATCCCTCCGCATGATATGTGACATACCCAATGACCTCCTTCAAGTTTACTCAGTTACGAGCAACAAAGGAAAGTATCAAAGTATGTGACTCACATGTAGGGAACCTTGATGATCTTAGGTCGAAGGACTACATATACTATGATCACTATAAGAATCACTTATGACACTCATATAACGATCCATGTAGTGTTCTCATAGTGGGTCGATCTAGTACACAAGTTCTCCAACTTGTACCTATATATAGACTACATATCTCATATTAGTCTCTATATATGCTAGTTGTTATGTCTTATTGCAACCCGTTCCACAATAATACTAGACCAGGGACATTTAAGAATATCATTATTCTAGGGTTACAATTATGTTTATTACGTTACGTAGAAATAGAACAATAAACATAATTGCTAGATTAATGCCTTAATAAAATATCATGACTCAATGTGCAAAAATACAATCATCTCATGATCGGCTTTTTAAACATGACACTAACAATGGATACACTGATAGAAAAAGGTGTGTCAGTGTATATTCTAATCCTTCACTGACACTTTACATCTGTGTGCCAGTACATGTTCTATTTATATACTAACTCCATATTATGATGTGTCAAAATAAGTACATCTTATACCAACTATTATATTCATCATGTACATATATTCTTGTTCCTAAGATCTAAAAAAGATGTCTATCCATATAAATTAATGAAAATAAAATTTTTTTATGTATTATTTGGTGGGGTACAACCCGTTTTAAGTTTTAGCAAAATTTCAAATAATATTAATTTTATATGCGTATAACTAATTCCTAAAATTTTAATTCTTATTCCTAATTCTATGTTCTCAACTCCCACAGGCATCATCTCATTTTCTTTCTCTTTCCTCGTCTTTTGAATTGCATCAATTCCCAATTTCTCACCTGCTTAGTGCCTAATGTAGAGTTGCAAACACACACTCACCCACCTAGTAGTAGCCCAATTCCCACCGAACCCACCACTAGGTCCACCATTACTTTACCACTTGAGTCTTATTAAATTGCCGTGTGAACTTTGATCGAGCTTGTATTTCATCAATTGCATCTTAAGCAAACTAGGACTTGAACTACTGTTCTAATCAAAATGTAGTTGTTCTATTATAAAGTTTTGTGTTTGAATTTTCATGTTTTTTGGATTGCAATTGCATGTTTTTCTTTGTTGCAATTCCAGATGTTGAAATAGGCCGACTAAGAAGAAGCTATCTTCTATCATGTTTTGCTTGATTGTTATTTACTTTGCTTGATGCTTTTGCTTTTTCATGATTCATCTATTACACATGATTGTATTGGATAACTTACACTAACTTATGCCTTTTGGGGAGGAAAAATGTTGAATTAGAGCCATGAATGATTTACTTGACAAATGCACATGTATTACTGCAAAAAGAAAGAAAAGAGGGGAGAGTGAACAAGTTTTATTTTGATTCTATTTTTTTGGTTTATAGGTGTTGTAGCAGCATATGTGTTGATTAAGAGAAGTAAGGTATAGCATGGAATTTTGTGAGCTAAGAGGACAAATATTTAGGTAGCAATTTGAGTGACTTATATGCAATTGCAAAGGATTTCAGTTCAACCATATGACCATGTGTTGCTGAATTTGATGTTTTTTCTTCACTAAGTACAAGCCTTGTTATGTTGTTTTCTTGATTCCTTAGGTCATGAAATTTTAATTTGATATATATCGGGCATCTCTATTCTCATTGCAACTCCTGGGTATTATTTGTACTTGATATATGCTAAAAGTATCATCTGTACTTGAGATATCTCTTCCTTTCTCTATTTTGTTTGGTAGATGAACCTTTTGAGTTACAACATTGATTCAAAACATCATGCAGTGCTTTGTGGTTCATGTATTGATGTACTTCTTTTTATTCTAAAGCATCTTTTTTAGAAAGAGGCATTATAGAATGTAAGACCATGATTCAGTAACTAAACCCCATACCCACTTCTGTGTGTTATGCTTGTAGAGTCTCTAAAAGTATTCATTCCATTACGAGTCCAGATCATTTCATTAAGTCGTTAGTTTTAATTTGTTTGCTTTTGACTATGAGTATTGTTTCAATTTGGTTGCTCATTTAGCTTTTTTTTTTTTCTGGCTGCTTATTTTTTAACTACACTGTATTCTCATACTTCTAAACTGTAGCAATGTTTTGTATTTGTAGTCATGTATTTCTTTTTGGCTGTTTGTAGACATGGGAGCAATTGAGTACTTGTTTCTAGATAGTAGGCACTCAGTTTTTTGTCATCCTTACAATCTGAGAAGAAAAGGAAATAATCTAGTGGGTATTGATAGTTTGAGAATGAAACAATAAAAAAGGCTTAAATATTCTTTCAAAAAATATTTTCTTATGATTATAGTCTATAAGATAACGGTGTTGTTAGTAGTTACTCTCATTTGATGTTTTAGTGTTTACAATTCAATTATAATTTTGACATCTTTGTCGTAGCTAATAAGCAACTTCAGGAATCAAGAAGCATTGTTCTTGGACATGACTATGATATAAATGGAGATGGTGAAGTTTAAATTATGTTTGATATTTTTTTTCATTTTTGTACAATTTTTTTTCCAGTTTTTTTAGTATTTTGTTTGCTCAATGATGATTGTCAACTCTTTTATATTAAACTAATGTAATTATCTTTTTATAATCTAATTGATTGTGTTGCCATTTATTTACATATTTTGTGGGACAGATAAATAAAATAAAAAATGAATTAGTATCAATATTATTTGGTGATAGTATACAATGACATACAATTTTCATTAGGATAGGACGTGATTACTGACATACAAGTGTCACTAGGGGGAAAATTGTCATTTTGTATCCTGAGGTGGTAGGTTTGGTTTTTAAGCTCATAAGTTATTTTTTTGGACCTAAGTGACAAGAAACCAAAGTGCGAGACAAAATAGCCTAAGCTAGTGTTACTATTTGAGCATGGGGTCCTTTTGGCAAAACTAAAGAAGTTGAAGGGTTAAAGTGAGAAGATGGCTTTTAAAACCAATTTGGGACATTTGGGACTTCATTATCCATCATCCTTAATCTCCAAACTTGCAGCCCCCTCTTCCCTCTCAAATTCCATGGCCAAATCTTCACAAAAACATCAATTCTTGGTGAAAATTGAAGTCTTATGAGGTACCTATGCAAGAAAGAGCTTGTTCTTGCATAGTTTTGGTATGGAAGGCCTTGGTTCATGTTTTTGAGCTTGGTGAGCTTAGGTAACATTTTGCCCTATTTTTTCCTGAGTTATTCTGCGTTTCTTGAGCTTTCATAAGTTTGGTTCTAGCTTGGTTGAGCATAATTTGATGCCTTGTATGTTGGATTTTGCTTGGAACCATAGGAACACTCTAGTGGAGCCTTTGTTGATTCTGGATGCTTGATGTTACTTGTTCTTCTCAATTAAGGTAAGAGATTTAGTTATTACATTCATTTGATGCATGTCTTAGTTACTTGTTGAATGGTTACAAGTAGTTTGCAAGATATGCATAGGTTATGGTAGAATTTTCTTGTGATGGACTAGTATAATTCAAGGTTTAATGCGATGTAATCAAGCACCTCAAGCTTTGTTTGGTTAGCACCAATATGGCCTATGGCAGTATTCACAGAGTTTTGGAGGTTGTGGAGGTTTTTCTTGGATATTTGAGAGGTGTTGGATACTCCTAAAGTGTCTATGGACACCAGGTGAAGTAGTAGGGTACTATTCCTGATGACGAGTCGCCAAGCCCTCGATAGCATTGACATGCTATAATATTTTTTCCATAACTTTTCGCTGGGGTGTCTAATTGAGGTGATTCAAGATTCCACATGAAATTAAGAGGAAGAGCTACAATTATGTACTTTCAAACATGCCAAAGTATAACCAGGTTATTTTCTAATTTATTTCTAAAGGAAGGGGCATAAGAGTGTGTAAGGGGACTTAGGGTGGAAGGTGCCTAGTAGTGCCTTAGTACCTCCCATGGCTCTTTAAAGCACTAGGTAGTTATTGAAGTTTTCTTGGGTGTAAAGAAAGCAAGATGGAAGATAATTTGGAAAAAGTTGTAAGTACTACAATAGGGCCATTAAGAAATGTTAAGGGGGTTTAGCACCATTGGTAGTCTAGTTGGAGGCTTTGAGCTTAAGACACCAACGAGAAACACTAGGACACATGAGCGGTTTTATGGAACCTAGTAAATTGAGTCCATCCATAGCAAATCTTACCATAATATGGTGAACCAAGTAATGGTTGATAGTGGAGCACCATGGATGAACGCTTAGTGCACTTGTGGCCTAGCCAAGTTATGACTTGAGGCACAAATGAAAGCCTAGTGTGTCTTTGGTGGGTTAAATGGGCAAGGCTTAGTTCCTTGGTAGTCTAGGCAAGCTTGTTAGTTCGAGACATCAAGTGGAAGCCTAGTGTACCTAGTTAGTTGGAGGCTTAATGCCATAGTGGCCTAGACAAGTCAAGGGCTTGAGGCACTATGCAAGAGCCTAGTACACCTAGTGAGATCCTTGGAACTCAAGCAAGGAGCACCCATTATGTATGCCTGTACAACAACAAAGGGAAGGATATTTAGAGAGCTTAGCTCATTAGTACATCAGCAAGCCAAGACTTGCTAGGAGCGAGTTAGGGGCCAAAACTCGCTAGGCACGGGGTGATGTTCGTGCGAGGACTAGGAAGAGGTAGGGTCTCAAGGGACTCGAATATATGAGCATATGTTAGGCCTTAAATTGCATAGGGCTTGTAGTAGATTTCATGTACTATATATGAGTGTCCTCAGCTTTTTGTTTGCAGATGTAATGTTTCATTCCAGGTACCCAAATCCCTTACTGGGAATCTACAAATTTTCATTCCCTTTAATGTTGTTGTTGAGATTGTATCTGTAAGGAGCTGAAAACCGTTGATGGTTGTTGTGCTAATGCATTCATGTAGGTAACCACCTAGTGAATTGTTATCGATTCTAGTTTGTTGCTGGTTAGGTATTGTGCTTTGTCTTGCAGCCTTACTGAGGCTAGTGGCACAAGGATAGGCATAGTGGACCATGGATGTCAAGTAGCATTTTAGTTGCTTTGGGGCATGTGCATAGTCTTTACTAATGTAATGATGCATGTGCACGATATTACTTGTAGTAAATACACTTAAGTTTTATGCTTCGGCTTGTGTTTTAAGTATGTTTTAATAAATTGCACGCAATGTTTTGCCTTATTTTTATGTTTATTACTTCAAGTCGAAGCAAGTGCATGCATAGTGCATATTAGGTTAATAACTAGAAGCATGAAAGAGTTTAAAATGGGACAAGTAATTAACTAGCCAAATGCAACTAATGCGGGACTCCGGTTCTATAGTCTTCCTAGGAAGGCACCATTTGGGGTAGGGACGCTACATTTGGGCCCTCAATTTATTATTATATATGAAGTATATTAAATTGTTACTCACAACAAGTTACTAAGCCCACCCTGAACATAAAATATGCATGTGGTGTCCTGGCTATGCAAATACAAGTAAATAAAATAATGAAGAAGATCGTGGTGTGCTAATTAATAAAACATAAGTTAAAACAAGCCAAAACATGGAAATTGTAGTTGCTTTAACCTCAAGTAATAACTGTGTACATACATCTTAACCTTATATGCACTTAAATATAACCCTAGTGTTATTACACACCAATTAACATTAATAGAGGCAAAATTTAGTATGAAAAATGCCAAACATGTAATTGAAACACCAATATATATTAAGATCCATCCTTAGTTTTCCATTCAAGCAAACTAGCTTCAAGTGGCAAGCCTCACTTTCCTTGTGCACACTTAGCCTTGAAAGCTGAAGAGATAATACTTTGGTCAGCATTAACTTACATTGCAAATAATCATTAACCATAAAAAATCATACTTAGAGAGTACCTTCTAAATAAATAAAACTTAGAAGTAACAGTTCCACCCTCACCAGCTATTTGGTTCAACTAGCCTTTTAGGTACCTGTACAACACTTAAAGGGTGAGTACTCGAAAAGTACTCAGTAAGAAATTTGGCACCTGTAAGGAAAACATATACAAGCATGCAAAACAATATATATATATAAACAAACAAACCGACCAATCAAACAACACAACATGCAACAAGCACAAACAATTAATAAACAACAATAATATTGCAATGCAATGTATGGATAGATGAGTGAATGCACATGCTTATGCACATAGGACTTCCGTATACCTGAAGGTGTGTTTAACTATCAAGAACTCATGCGATTGGGTACTTGGATCCTAGTTCTTGTATTCAATGCTAGCACTTAGTTAAAATTCATGAGGTCCCCTTTACAGGTGCCTTAGGTAAGTCATCACTTACTTGACTTTGCTTGCCTTTTACGAGTTACTTGGAGTAAGTTGTCCCTTATTTGCCCCTTACCTATATTTTTCTTTTTCTTGTTGTGCCAAGTAATTAATTTAGTGGCCAAACTTCACCAAATTTTGTCTAACTTGACTGAGGCAACATAGTGGGTTCGCTTACCGAGCCTATTGACTCGATTAAGACCTCTTTGGTACCATCTTTGTAATGACTCAAGTCTAGAGCTAGTCCACAGAACACCTACTTACACTACATGGGTCATCCTTTGTGAAAAGGATAAGTGCTAGGTGATCAAGATCTGGAACTTGAAGTCATATATATATAAGTCACAAATCTCATATCCCATCCATGTGCCCACATTGTCCCCCACTTATATGCCCAATGTCCTCGTTGGGCAACAAATTGATCTAGAATCGTTACCTGGTGGATGATGGATTTGGATCGTGGTTTGTCATTCATCATTTAGGCCTCAACCCACATACCTTAGTTCATATGATTCACAACATCATGGTTGTAGGTTGGCTCTAATACCATTTTGTCATAACCCAAGTCCAAAACCGGCCTATGAAACACCTGCTCACACCATATAAGCTATCAATTATGAAAAAGATAAACACTACGTGATCAAGCTCTGGAACTTGATGTCATATATATAATTCATATATCTGACATATGATATCAAGTTTCAAAGCTTGATCACCTAATGCTTATTTTTTTCACAAATGATAGCTCATTTGAAGTGGGTTTGTGTTTTATCGACCGGTTCTGGACTTGGGCCATGACAAAATGGTATCAGACCTTATATAGGATCATGATATTTATGTAGGTTTTATGTGTTTAACATGTGGTCTATATAGAGGCAAATTTTAAAGGAAATTTTTAGTTTCCAAAATTCACGTTTATGTAAATGGACAGTACATAATTAAGTTGACAATATGATGTCATGTATTCGATTTTCCCCTGATTATATGCTCAATTAACAAACATAAAATCATGGATTTGTGCTAAAATTGCTATACTTATAAATGGATAGTGAGTAATTCAATATAAATATTTCCACATAATAATTATATAATAATATTTTAGTAATAAATATTAAATCATGAATTTGTGCTCAATTAACACATATGCTATCATGTATTCGGTTTCTCCCCTGATTATGTGCTCAATTAAAAAACATGAAATCATGGATCTGTGCTAAAATTGCTATACTCATAAATGGATAATAAGTAATTCTAGTTTTACTTCTTATTAACTTGCTACAGATAATTTCAAAATTTTATAATTTTTATGCATACTAATTATATAATAATATTTTAGTGACAAATATTAAATCATGGATTTGTGCTCAATTAACGAATATGCTATCAGGTATTTGATTATCCCCTGATTATGTGCTCAATTAACAAACATGAAATCATTGATCTGTGCTAAAATTGCTATACTCATAAATTGCTATCATGGATAATTTCAAACTTTTATTTGGATTCTTTGTATTAGGACTAAAGAGTTAGGCGATAATATTGTACTAAATTAAGGTCATTCATTTTTTAAATTATTTTTTTACTCTATGCAATATTGCAGTAATGCTCGATACTTTTTTTATAATTAGTGTGATGCACTAAATGTTTGAAAGATTTTATGCCAATTGGCGCTTTTATGCCAATTTTCCTCTTCAATTCCTAATTACCGCACATATATGGAAGTTTGAAAGATTTACGGTGGGACCGAATTCATGACCTGATTGCAGTTGGAGGATCAATTTCAATGCAGTGATATTCAGATTCCAAAATATATTCAGTCTGAATGCAATATTATTTTACTTATGTACTGCATTCAATGTGTAATTTCATATTTCTTAAGCATTAAACAAGTATTTCTATGGAATGTAAAGCATTCAATGCATATTTAGGTAAATTAAAACATTTATTCCAATACAAGAACATCAACCGCTTGTGCAAATCATACCATGAAACGATTCGTTTCATTAAAGTAGGTTAATGCCGTTAAAGTTTTCCGCCAATTCTGTTAAGGGTACAATTGTGAATAATTTTTTTTCATTTTTTGGTACAACGGTTCTAAACTTAAAAAGCACCACATGTCATTTTTTCATCTGACTTTTCTTGAATCTCATGCCATTACCGGGTATATAAACATTATTGAAATTCTCATAACATCTTATAACTGCAAAATTAGGAATAATAAATGTAAATTTATGGTGTCTAAAGTCATGTCAATCCATATAGAAATAACTGACAAAAGTCTTACCAATGCATTACAATGCTAGTTGTGGAAAACAATTGACGGTGCTAGTTGTGAGATTAGCAAAAATTAAGATTTTTTAAGAAGAAACATGACACTTTTGGTTAAATGGGATACTTGATTATTAGGTTTTTTTTCTTATTTTATGATTTTGTCACTAGGGCAGTTCGAGAGACGTAAACAGGGGTGAGTTAAAGAATGGTCCCCAAAGTTTGCAAAAATCACAAGGGGATAGCTAGGCAACACCATAACTTTCGCAAACTTAAAAGGCTATTTCCGGACCAACCGAAATGCATTAACTATCCCTTGGTTATGTGTCTCGAATTTGCCCAAAGATTGCTTATACTTTACAATTTTTTAAAGACGTTAATCGAATGGGTTGAAAAGTGTTGTCAAATTCTAAATTCTAAATTGCGCATAAAATTACTACAATAGTACTTTCTTTACATTCGTACCATGTCAGGTAACTTTTATGCGCACCTTCTCCAAATTATACCAAATAGGTCAAGATTTCCTTCTCCAAATTATACCAAATAGGTCAAGATTTCCATATGGTCAGCCAACGAACCAGCCTAAATTCATATGCACATCAAAATATTATATATACCTTAAATGTATATAAAAATCTAAATCAACTTCAATTACATGAAAATACAAAAGAAATTGATTATGTTTAAAAAATGCATTAAATGTAATAGCGGTGATAAAATAAAATGTTGTGCTATACATGGAAGTTTGATTTTTTTACCTAATTATTTGATACATATAGACATGGTTAATACATTGAAATATCAAATGAGTTTGATAATGTTTGGATTTCGTCCATTTCAAAGTAAGTTAATTTTGGTTCAATCAGAAAGTAATATCTTCAATTTATTTCCCTTTTCCAAAAAAGTAATGCTAGTTGTCAACTTTTTTTTTTTTTTTGATAATGTTTGGATTTCGTCCATTTCAAAGTAAGTTAATTTTGGTTCAATCAGAAAGTAATATCTTCAATTTATTTCCCTTTTCCAAAAAAGTAATGCTAGTTGTCAACTTTTTTTTTTTTTCAACTTTCTCTTATTAGCTCTAACTTGTTTCACTTACATGAAACAAAAAGGAAAATTGATTAATTTTCGAAAACCCATTGTCTTCCATACAGTATTTTGGCATATTTTAGAACTACCTATTACGAGGACAAAGCAAAGAGCAAAGTACAAACCCCCATAGAAACACAACTATAAAATTGAAAACAACCTCAGAATCATCATAAATGCATGGACCTACAAGATCCAAGGTTACAGTCTTAATTGTCCCGTTCTTTCGGGTCACCATATCTATGGCTCAAAATTGAGAAATCTGGCCAATCCTATAGGCGCTCAGTTGCATACTTGTGTCTAGCAGCTTATAGTCCCAAGCAGAAAGGACCATCACCCATAAAGTGGCTGTCCAAGTAAAGAGATGCATTCTGGGCATGTCGTCCATCCATGACCATGGACTGCAAGTCTTCAGAAGGTTTCCAGCCCACCTGTCCGAGCCTACCTGGTTGTGACTTCACATACACACGTTAATGTTTATTTCAGACTTCCAGGGAGCTTAGCTCACCCTGGCAAGAACCTTTCCTAGTATATGAGCAGTAACACACACAATCACATTAACAACTCAAGTTCTATAGCAAGCAAGGCTAGTAACTCAGGTTTGAGAAGGAAACTTATAATTCTTAGAAGCACAATTGGTATACCAAATAAAATATGCTGATATAGCTAAACATAACCCCAAGTCACAAAATTTGAAATTTACTCCTTTAAACCCCCAAAACCAGTGATAAACCTCCAGCAAGTAAAATGTTTCCTTTTCATTAGAACAGAAGATCCTTTGTTGCACAAGTAGTTCTAACTCTTCTAAAATGTTATCTAGAACATGTACACAAAGTTTCATCTCAAAGCAAGTTCATAGCAAAAAGTCAAATGCAGTTCAAACCTCTTCTAATGACAAACAAATTCTACAGCAAAAATTAACTTGTAAATTTTGGTATGGGAAGAGAATTTAGCTTGAGCTCTTCTAAGCATCTTTAAGCTTTTCGGACACACAGAAATACAAGTCACAAAACTGAGATTTGTCACTCTAAGTCCAAAAACTTGGCAAGTTTCAGCAGGAATTGAAATATTGCATTTCACTTACCACACCTATTCTTTCACAGTAAAAACACTTCTAACACATAAAAAATAAGACCAGGAACATGTCCACAAAGTTTCATGCCAATGTAAAGTTTCTAGCAAAAAGTCAAACTCAGGTTTGACCAACTATGAGATTTACTTAGTTTAGTGGTTCAATAGCTAAATCCTTTAGTAAACAGAGGCTAAAACCATCAAACATGCTTTGTACATTCAAACAAACCTGCTTGAAAATAAACTTAAAGACATATTCTACCAAAAATGCAATGTTTGAAACCAAAGCTAAAGTCAGTTCTGCAAAAAATTCTGCAGTTATGAGTCTTTGTAGCAAATCTCAGTTTAGGGCTCTAAACCAAAGTTTCTTGTTTGACACATAACAAAAATACAAAACCCACTTGTTTCCCAAAAATTAGACCAAAATGAGATTTTTAACCAATAAGTCAAACTTCAGTCAGCACTTTTCTACTTAAAGACAAAATTTGCAGGAACTCAAATTAAGCACCAGAAAAATTGAGAATTGATAACGCAAAGCTAATCATAAATCATTATAAGTTACTTTCCAAGGCAGGGAAACTAAGATTACATGCAACACTACAGGTTCATACATTAAACCAAAGTAAGAATCTTGGTCTCTACAGCAAACATCTTCAAAGGGCCTTGAGCAGAAAAGAGACGTTACCAAGATATGCAGCAGCAGTAATCTAGCGGAAAGTGGAAAAGTACCATGTTAGAAAAAAAAAAAAACCTCACGTGGAAACTGCAAAACAGAGATCAGAGAAGGCACAAAAAAACATTAAAAAAATAGTACCACAATTAAAAATATATGAACAAACATTTAAAGCAAAACGCAGAACTCTTAACTCCTCCAAACACAAAGTATTTAATCAAGTTATCATTTTTTGACAAAACAACCATACATTTGTCTTGTAGTCTGCATAAACTGCACAACCATAGACTCCACATCACATGTAACGTTAAGTTCAAATGCAACCTCAAGAAACCATATTAGACAATAAGAAAAGATTAGTGAAGAGGTAAATGATACTGACCTCTATAAGCTCACTTAGAATAACAAATGCAAGTAACAATGCCATATCAGGATCAAATCTGCGTAATACGAAAGAAATGATATGATTTAATATAACAAAGCAGGATCCCTATAGTAAAAAAATCAAAAACAAAGCACAAGTCAAGAAGCGCTCCAACCAATACAAACACAGTCATTGCATCTCAATACACTAAAAGAAACTGAAAAATATAAAAAAACCTGAAATATTAATTCTGGAATACCTGAACTTGATTAAAGTGTATAGAGCAGGAAAACTCCAGTTGCTTGTAGCTTCTCAAGAATCAGATTACGGTTTACGATGCTATATGTAAATGCTAAAACTGGCCCACCTGGGAAATTGAATCTCCCAGTTTTGAATGACAAAAGTAGGACAGACAATCAATACAAGCCTTAGTTTATTTGCCTGATTTTCCCTTAATGCTTCGAATTACCAGATTCATCATCTTTTCCAAAAATGGCAGCAAGGAATGCAATTGCTTGAATTTTCTTCCCTAGTCCCCTAACATTGATTTATCCATTAGAAAAAAACCTTCCATCAGTTTTCTAGTATAAATAAAAATCATTTAGAACATAAACAATCTCTGTTTAATATGTTTTTCTGTATATCATCACCAAGAACATCTCCAGCTGAATATTACATAAAGGTTGATACTGAAAACTAACATACAAAGAAATGCATGTTTTACAATAAGTACACTCACATATCATCACCAAGGATGCCTCCATGGTTGTTTTTATGTAGCTTATACAAAAACTTCACTCCTTCTTTCTGATTCTCAAGCAGTTGACAGTTGATAGATGCAACAACCTGAAAAAGACAATTGCTATTGTAAACTACAGCCCAACCTATTGCGACATACATAAAAGCAACAACTGAAAAAGCAAAACAAATCATACAATATTCCAAGCATTCCACAAAGCTCAGTGCCAAAGATTTAGTTTGCCTCTTTTGATGATTGTTCATGTTGTTCCAATAAAATCAGATAAAAGGACAACCAGCCAAATTGATTCCAAGCCTAGATACCCGTTTTTTTTTTTTTGGGAGGGGGCGCATATAACTTTCCTAGTTAACTATACTTATCATCAAGTGGTATTTGCCTTATAATGTTCAGGCATTGTGTTAGCTTGGATTTTTGCTATGTTGTGCTGTAAATTAATGGAAGCAGCCAAGGCAGCTGCATGGACAACCCCATCATTTTGGAGAGTTGTCAGTTCAACTCCAACCCCTGGTATAGTTGTTGTAGTACTATGTATCTGCTACAAAATGGAACTGTTCCACTAGACCTACTATCTGTCGTAAATAAAACTGATTCCTTCTCAACAGGAAAAGAAACACACCTTGCTACCTTAGAAGAAGGGCATTTATGGCTCAATCCATGAAAGTAAATTGTAAACCACTTAGAGGAAAACATTCAAGTTGTAAAAACTCAGTCATTGTCATAGTACCCCATGCACGTTGCTGTTTTTTTTTCTTTTTTGTTCAAGTGGAGATTGTTCAAGATCTCTCTGGTGCTTTAACTCTTCCATTTCTCTGTCCATGTACAATTTGAAGAATTTTTTCAGTTCAATATCAGTTAAATAGAAGATTCTTTTTTCATTGAAATACTGTATACCTCTTGGATTCTCAAATCCTTTTTCCTTCATTTTCTTGGGTAGAAGTAATGCCACAATCCAAAGAAACATATGCTCCAGCAACATGACTACAGATAAGGCACCAACTAGATGTTATGCTCTGATTACCCAAAAAGAAAATAATTTCGAACCAGAGAGAGGTTGTAACCTTAATTATTGTCCTCAATAAAAAAAAAATCTTCAAATATTTTTTATTCACCATCAATATAAGCAAAATGAAAGGGAATACCGATTTCAAACCAATATTTCAATGGCTAAAGAATTAAAATGTGTGAAATTGCATAGGATATTAATATAAACAACTCAAACCTAGAATTGGTATCAACTTACTATGAAATTGCATAGGATATAAATATAAACAACTCAAACATAGAATATGTATCGACTCACGGTTTTAGATCGTGAACCACCAGTGCTTTTGGCGGCAGCAAGACATCTGAAAGCATCAGTAAACAAATAATCAATGTATAAGTTGGCATACTAGATCTAAATATAATTATTCCTACATGTAACAAAGTGATTTGGCACAGGAAAAGTACTCTGTTGCTAAAGAGAATCCTTCTCTGTGAATCACACTTTCTCCGGCCTCAAATTCTTGTAGCTTTATGTCCAATTCTGAAAATTTCATACACAAAAGAAAAAATCAAAATAAAAAGTGACCGAACCGAAAGACTAAAAGGCCTCAAAATTCAAGAACATAAGAAAATAGGTAGAAAAACAATCAAAATCAAAGGAAAATACGAAAACAAACCTGACCCTGATGAAAATGTATAGAGCAGGAAAACTCGTGAATCAACAATTAATCCCCAACCAGGTTTAGTCAGAACTTAAGAGGGCGAGAGGCCATGGATGGGGGCAGAAATCGAAGCTGGAATTAGGGGAATGGGCGGCAGGTGATGGGAGGACAAATGGAGTTATCTTCTTTGCTACAGCTATTCAGGGAAGTCTCCAGCGGCTATAGATGGTTTAGTTCAGAACTGAAAACAGAGAGAGAGAGGCCGTGGATAGGAGGAGAGATTGGAGATGGAATGACAGGTCCGGGCAACTCCTGGGTGGGAGGAGAATTGGATTCATGCTGATCTGGTTTGAAACAAAACGGAAAATAAATCAAAATTAAAAATGGCATAAAGGGGAATCCTTAATTGCATTGATTGGCATTCCTTTTCTCAAATGATTTACCGAGGCCATTAAAGTTAATTTTCCTTCATTTATGGATTTTATTTACTGTCTTTCTTAATATCATCCAAATTTGTTGGCTTCCATTACACGTCGCCTTTAGTTTCAATGTAAACCAGTTAAAACAAACAATTAAGGGTATTAGTTTTAATGAAGGGTAGTTTTGGATTTTCAGTTTTTCTCCAACCGGGTGCTGTTGTTCCAAAAATGTAAATATGAAAAAAAAATGTCACATGTCAATCATTAAGGGTACCAATTAATGAAAAGACCAAAATTTCCCTAGAGATTGTCCTACTTTATATATATATAACTAATCTAAATACTCGACGTTGCCATGGGATTCAAGGGCTTCACAATCAAAGGAAATCAATAATTTTTCAAGGTTATTGAAATTTTAAAAAATTCTTATATATATGAAATAAGGAATTACAAAATCAAATGTCATAATGTGTACGGTAACTTCAATCCATAGTAAACATAACTAATAATATATTATAAATTCAAGTCCATTCATGACAATCATCGTCATTAAATTGAGCTATTGATTACTCAAGCACTGCTCCAATGTATTCGGAATCAATTTTTGTCAGCTTTTTGAATCGTCGGGGTAATATTGCTACAATAAGAAGTATAAATTTCTATTAAAATGTGCTTAATTGAATTATACAATTAAGATAATATATTGTACCTATCAAGAGAATGAATTGCAGATGTAGACGGTTGTGAAAAATTTGTTAAATGATAAATGAGACGCTCTCGAAACTGTGACCTGTACATTGATATCCACATGTAATTAATTGAGCGATGTAACTATTTGAGGAATATTTTTTAGAATAATATGACTATCTTAAAGAATTTTTTAAAGAAATATTTATTAAATAAATACCTAAGAACATAAATCATTCCGAATGATTGTTTGACTAAAAATAGTTATTATAGTATTCACTTTTTGTGTGCATAATTAATGACTTATTTATGAAATTAATAACTTATATTTTTTATTATATAATTAATAACTTCCATAATGATCGGACAGTTCAAAAATATCAAGGGCAAAGTGTAGGTTTTCATAAAATAAGGGGTGCAAATAGTAGGTTATGGTCAACCTCAAAGGGTAATTGTAACTTTCTCTAGATTATTTACATGATGAAATTTATTGTAATAACACAAGTTAGGTTCAATTAAAAAATGTTAGTGACAACTAAATATTTAATTTCTAAAATTGTAGTAAAATATATTCATCCAATATTACAGATTCATCTAATTTTTTTAAAAAAATGTAAGTGACAACAAAACATTTAAATTCTAAAATTGTTGTAAAATATATTAATCCAATATATAAGTTAAACTAACCAAAATAAAGCTAACAATCTAATACGTGCGTTATGTTTAAGAGATGGGTAAATTCTATTTATGGCCCTTAACCTTATTGTGTCGTTCTAAATAGGTCCTTAACCTTCATTTTATCCTATTAAAGTTGATTGTAGTTGGCAAGAGGCTGGGTCGGTTGGAGGAAATGTTGAATGGTGATTGTTGATGATGGAGCAAGTTGTCAATGTGCAGGGATGTGGCAGGCGGAGATGGTGAGGGAGGAAGAAAGGGGGAGATGATGGTTGTAGTGATAAATTTATTAGCTTGAGGGTTATTTGAGTGAGAATAAAAAAATGTAAGACTAATGTTGACATTTGTCACAAAAATTCTGTCAAAGTTAACCATGAAAATGACGAAAGGACTACGATTGAGACACAAATAGGGAGATTGGGGACTTTAATAGGACAAAATGAAGGTTAGGGACCCGTTTAGGATGACGCGATAAGGTTACATAAATAGAATTTACCCTTTAAGAGATGCATAAAATTAAAATGAATAAAATCTTCACCAATAGTACAGATGCATCATTAATATATTAATAAATGAAATTATTTATGAAAATTGAAATTTGTATCATCAATTATTGTATATAAAGTGACGTCAATTTTTGATGATGTTTTAGTAAGTAATAATTATATATAAAGAATTACAATTAATTAGATTATTGGGTAAATTATAAAAACCCTTCTGTAGTTTGATCTAACCTACACTTTGCTGAAAAAGGAATTTTTTTTGTTCAAAAGACATGTTCAAAACAATTTCTTTTTTGTTTCATGATGAAATATAATGGAATAATAGAAGTTAGGTTCAATTAAATAATGTTAGTGACAACTAAATATTTAAACTCTAAAATTGTAGTAAAATATATTCATCCAATATTTAAAAATATTTTTTTGTTACATTATGTAATACTCTATATTTTATTGAAAATATTACTATGTAGTAAATGTATTTTATACAAAATACATGTTCAAAACAAAAATTGACTATGAGTTGAGGCAAACAAATTGATACAAGTTGGGCCGTTCTAAATGTAATTCTTTAAAATGGGTTAACTATTCAGTAGTCAACATAATTGCCAAATTATTTATATTCTACTCTTTAGATTAAAAAATATGCGTCAACACTATGAGCATAATGATTTTTAGAAGAGTATTATTGTATTCTATCAAACATTAAGGACTACTATTGGTTTCTCTAAAAACTTTAAGTACTGTCTAGTTGGAATCTAATAAATTAGGGACTAATTGAGTAATTAAACCTAAACACAAATATGATTAGATACATTAGATTAGGTTAACATTACAGAGTGGCATCTTTACTTCACTTCCGTCTATCTTGCTCTGTTGGTTGTTTCTCGTCTCCGCTGTCCACTCTCTCTTCCATCCCTCTCCAACTCGTAGTCCGATCACTAGCCGCCAACAATCTGTAGGGTTTCGGGAGCCAAACAAACGTAGTGGAATTTAATCAAAACCCTTCAGGATCCAAGTGAAACGGGGGTAAACCGAGTGTTCAAAATTTTTCATACATAATTTAAATTTAAATCTCTCACCCAACTGTAGACTTGAATCACAAAACCTGAATGTTGATGTGTTCAAGCTCTCTATGGTATGCACACGAGCCTTTCGGGATCACCAGGCTTCCACCACATCCCGGCAAATGTGTTTCTCTTGTACTCATAGTATTAGCTTGTGTTCTCCATGGAATTGCAAGAGAAGAGTGGGGCTGTCCTTTTTAGGAGACTAGGGCAAGGCTATGAATTTTTCACTAAAAGTTATATTTATAATGAGACTCAACTTCCAGGCCTAATAGGTTTCCAAATCATACACTATGGTGAAAATTAAAGCATATAAGTTTAAGTCCTTGTGCTGTAATTTTCCCATTTTGTGAAGGTATAACAAACATAGTTGCTGGATTAATGCCTTAATAAAATATCATGGCTCAATATGCAAAAATACAATCATCTCATGATTGGCTTTTTGGCACAACACTAACACAATCACCCTTGGTAAATAGCGATTCGCCTCCAAAATTTCCATTTTCATATTTTTTCCCATGATTTTTTTCTTTGCTTTCAAGTTTTTTTTTCCTTCACTGTTTTTTAACCCATTGGCTTTCTTTAACTTAGATATCACTGGATCTGGTAAAGCCCATAAATCTACTCTAATTATTATTGTTGCTTTTACCGCCAAAGTTGATTTCTGTTGTTTTATTTTATTTTATTTAAAGATGGGAATAATTTCTATTCATGTGTGGATGCATAATGGGTATACAACTAATGAAATATTTCAAGTAAGGAATTTTTTTCATATTGGAGTTGTGACTACTTTGTTAGTTTTCGGTGTTGATATATTTCCGATCTGTTGGGTTTTTAGTGAAGGGTTATTATTTGGTGTTTTCAATATAGCATTTTGATTCTACTATGTATTTTTCTTCACTGGTTTTTAATCTTCGATTTCCATAATTGTCACACCCCACACAGGCCCCAGCCAATGCACACTCTGTAACACTCACCAACTGTTGCTCAAAAGTTGCCAAACTAATAAGTTTTCAAATGTTAATACCAGACTTTTCAATTCGGCCAACCTCTGTTTTTGGGCTTTAAGTCTTATTTTCTTAAGTTAATGGGCCTGGGAGGTGGCCCAGGAGGCTTTTAAAAGAATTAAAACAGTTACTTGCAAAAGAAGCAAAGCCTACTACCATTAACCTGCAACACAAGCAAGGCATACATTCATGTAAATAAGTGTCTAGGATGTGTGACTTTTTCAAGTGTACTACCATGCATGGCAACAAAGAAGCCCACATAAGTCATTAAGGTTTGAAAACCAACTTTCATATGCATATGATCATTTGGCCAAACTAGTACACAAGAAGTTTTCCAACCAAACACAACCATCAGTCATATATATACATGCCATAGCTTGGCTTAGAAATATCCAACATATACATACCATGAACCATAGACAACCAAGCATAACTTGGTAAACAAAGTACTCCATGTACAACAAAACCAAAGGGCACCCGAGACCACATATATGTACAACAAAAGAGTAGTCTAAAAGGGCACACCTAACCTGGCCACATGCCAATACTAACCCATAATCAAGCCCACCAAGTCATGCTTACTACCCAAGGGACCTACTCCCCAAAGAGCACCTTGAGTGTGCCATAAAAGAGCACACACTGCAAAACCAGGCCTATAGCCATGTTCACAGTCATGAAGGTAAAAACCACTATCAGAGCAATGGTCCAAAACATCCATGGTTGCACGCCTAGACAGTCCCACAACTACTCAAGCCTGCAAAACTTAGAGAATAAGTTTCGGCCGAAAGCTCACTACACAAGACTTGTAAGTATATAACCATAAGCCAAGCAATCATTGGAACTTACCTTGAACTCCAAGGTACACTAGCACACAAGCAAAACCTATACAACCACAACTACTCAAGCTGAATGTCCTTTCCTGAAACACAAATGTATGGGCAGTGAGTACAATTACTCAGTAGGATTCATGTGTATACAACTCATTATGAGTCAATTTAGTTAAGCCCGAGGCTTAACCTCCCTTCATTGAATTTCCTGCAAAAAAAAACACTAAAACACCAAGATACAATATATGCACAGGATGGCCGAAACAACATATGGCTCTAAACATAAAGTAAAGTGGGTCGGCACACACAAACAATCAAACAAGCAAGCAACTCACACACACAATCACAAGTCCTTCTCGGTCAAGGGCTAGCACGTGTTCATAGGCTTATAATTTCATTTCTCCTCCTCATTTGCAGCACCCATTCCACGAGAGCTCAGAATTACATAGTAAGCTGGCCATTCTCACTATGAATTCTAACACTTGCCTTTAATTGATTAGCTAATCAAACCATATAATGCCGAATCTCCACAATATGCCCTTCAAGTATACTAAGATCATCCAACATCATGTAACCATCACTTAGCAGCTCTAGCTACTTGATCATGGAAATTCTACCAAGCATTCATGTAGAACATGAACCCTACCTCAAATTTGAGCTTGAATGGTCTCGATTTTGCTCGAACTCTTTAAGATCGAGGGTGAACTCCAATCCTTCCTTCACTTCCTTTGAACCCAAGCTTGCTTACGCCTTCAAGCTTTCACTTTCTCTCTAACCCAACAAGAACATGGCAGCAACCTTCCAAGAACAACAAGGAATGTCTCGGTTGCTCATGAACATCCAAGGCTAAGCTTGAAAAAATGAAAGGATGAAGTCACCTTATGCCGAGATCAAGGAAGCCAAGCTTGATTTTGCCTTCAAGCTTGCATTTCCTCTCCAAGCTAGTATGAAACCGGCAGCACACTTCAAGAGCTCCTCCAAGAAGTCAAAAGACTAGGCTAAACCAAGGCTAAGGCTGAAATGATGGCTTAATTTGTGAGTGGAAACATGCATTACCGAGCATGTGCCAAATGTCACTAAAAATGGGCAAATGCTCACTCTCGGCTTCACTAACTTTGCATGGTGCTATTAAATCCTCAAGATCTTATAGTCCCAGTTAAATCAATCGGTTAGAAGTTCATAATGGCCACTTAACTTTGTTTCTCACCATTGGCAACATAGTCATTATTTCATGTGCACATTGAACCCGGACTTCTCGGTTTTGCGCTCTCATCACTTTGCACAATTTCATTCAAGTCCTTCAAGTTTTCATGCCATTTTCTTTGTATTTCTTTTATTTTTTGGGCCTGAGCCAAGCACTTGTTGGGTTTCGGGAGCCAAACAGCGCAGCGGAATTTAACTGAAACCCTCCAAGATCCAAGTGAAACGGGGTAAACCGGGTGTTCAAAAATTTTCATACCTAATTTTCGGTTGAGATCTCTCACTCAACTGTAGAGTCGAATCACAAAACCTGAACAGTTGACGTGTTCAGGCTCTCTATGGTATCCACACGAGCCTCTCGGGATCACCACGCTTCAACCACGTCCCGGTAGTTGCGTTTCTCTTGCGCTCGCAGTGCTAGCTTGCGTCCTCCAAGGAATTGCAAGAGAAGAGTGCGGCTGTCCTTTTTGGAGGCTAGGGCAAGGAGACCTGCGAATTTCTCACTTAAAAGTTGTATTTATAGTGAGACTCAACTTCCAGGCCTAATGGGTTTCAAAGCCCTAATCCAATTAGGATTTAATTTCGGGCTTAATAATGGCTCAACTCTTGGGCCCATTATTAATACGAAATTAAAGTGAAACCATAACCCAAATAATTAGCCCATGCACTCTAATGATCCAAATAGCTCTATGTGTGCGACCCAATAGGCTCTTACCACGTTGGCAATGATCATAAATCACATTTATGATCATAAGCAATGAGCGGTGTCTAGCAACACATCATTGCTACCCAAGTGACAAGATTGTCGATGATTCGACTAAACCTTTATGATCATCACCGATATATGCCATTGTCCCTTTGTCCAAGATATCAAGACTAAGCACGAGACATGGAATGTGTCACTCTCGTATAGCCCAATCTTTGGTTTCTTGATTACCGAGTAGACCAACTTAAACTGATGACATTGATATCGTATATCAACTCATCCGAGCATGGCCATGCATTTTCTAAGTCTCACTCTATCAAGGGGCCCGAAGATATCACTCCCGTTACATAGGAGGGACAAATCCCATCTTGATCATACAAATCCCTCCGCATGATATGTGACATACCCAATGACCTCCTTCAAGTTCACTCAGTTACGAGCAACAAAGGAAAGTATCAAAGTATGTGACTCACATGTAGGGAACCTTGATGATCTTAGGTCGAAGGACTACATATACCATGATCACTATGAGAATCACTTATGACACTCATATAACGATCCATGTAGTGTTCTCATGGTGGGTTGGTCCAGTACACAAGTTCTCCAACTTGTACCCATATGTAGACTACATATCTCATATTAGTCTCCACATATGCTAGTCGTTATGTATTATTGCAACCCGCTCCACAATAATACTAGACCAGGGACGTTTAAGAATATCATTATTCTAGGGTTACAATTATGTTTGTTAAGTTACGCAGAAACAAAACAACAAACATAATTGCTGGATTAATGCCTTAATAAAATATCATGACTCAATGTGCAAAAATACAATCATCTCATGATTGGCTTTTTGGGCACAACACTAACAATCTCCCACTTGCACTAAAGCCAATCATCCATGTATCTAATACCGATGGACCTAGAATGGCTATCATGCTTTTGCTGCGTAAGGGGCTTTGTCAGTGGATCAGCAATGTTGCTATCTGTCGAAGTCCTGCATATCCTTACATCACCCCTCTCGATGATCTCCCTGATGAGATGATAGCGTCGGAGTATGTGTTTGGATCGCTGGTGAGATCGAGGTTCCTTAGCCTGTGCGATTGCTCCATTGTTGTCACAATAGAGCTCTATCGGGTCGGCAATGCTTGGAACCACTCCAAGTTCAGTGATGAACTTCTTGATCCAAACTGCCTCCTTCGTAGCATCAGAGGCGGCAATGTACTCAGATTCTGTTGTAGAGTCAGCTACTGTCTCTTGCTTTGAACTCTTCCAGCTCACAGCACCACCACCAATACAAAACACATAACCAGATTGCGATCTAAAATCATCCTTATCGGATTGGAAGCTTGCATCGGTGTAACCCCTTACAACGAGCTCATCTTCACCTCCAAAGACCAAGAATGCATCCTTAGTCCTTCGTAAGTACTTAAGGATGTTCTTAACAGCTGTCCAGTGACTCTCACCAGGGTTCGATTGGTACCTACTCGTCATGCTCAAAGCATATGAGACATCGGGACGAGTACATATCATGGCATACATGATAGATCCAATTGCTGAGGCATATGGAATCTTACTCATGCGCTCTCTCTCCTCAGTTGTACTCGGACACTGAGATCTAGAAAGAGTGATACCATGTGACATGGGCAAGAATCCTTTCTTGGAATCTTGCATGCTAAACCTCTTTAGCACCTTGTCAATATATGTACTTTGACTTAGGCCAAGAAGCTTTCTAGATCTATCTCTATAGATCCTGATGCCTAACACATAGGCTGCTTCACCCAAGTCCTTCATAGAGAAACATTTCCCCAGCCAAGTCTTCACAGACTGTAGCTCAGGAATGTCATTCCCGATGAGTAGTATGTCATCTACATACAACACCAAGAAGACAATAGCGCTCCCACTAACCTTCTTGTAGACACAAGGTTCATCTTCATTTTTGATAAAACCAAACTCTTTGATTGCATCATCAAAACGAAGATTCCAACTTCGAGAAGCTTGCTTCAGTCCATAAATGGACCTTTGCAACTTTCACACTTTATTGGCATTCTCAGGAGTGACAAAACCCTCAGGTTGTGTCATGTACACATCCTCAAGTAGCTTTCCATTTAGGAATGCAGTTTTGACATCCATTTGCCATATCTCATAATCATAGTGTGCAGCAATAGCAAACAAAATTTGGATGGATTTAAGCATAGCAACTGGTGAAAAAGTTTCATCATAGTCAATACCATGAATTTGCTTGAAACCTTTTGCAACCAATCGTTCCTTAAAGGTAATCACATTACCATCCATGTCAGTTTTCTTCTTGAAAACCCATTTGCACCCTATGGGTTTTACCCCTTCAGGTGGGTCAACCAAAGTCCATACTTGGTTTTCATACATGGATTCCATCTCGGATTTCATGGCCACTAGCCACTTCTCAGAGTCAGGCCCCGACATAGCTTGTTGGTAGGTTGTGGGCTCATCCTGATCCATGAGCATCACATCACCAGTGTGAGTCATGAGAAATCCATATCTCTCAGGCTCACGCCGAATCCTACCAGACCTACGTGGGCTCTGTGCTACAGGAACAGACTCTTGAACCACAACATCTTGTGGTGTCTGTTCAGGTTCCATTTCAGGTTCGATGTCTCCTTGTTGTTCTTGAATTTCTTCAAGTTCTACTTTCCTCCCACTAGTTCCTTTAGAGATAAACTCTTTCTCTAAAAAGACACCAGTTCGAGCAACAAACACTTTTTGCTCAGAAGGATTGTAGAAATAGTAACCCTTTGTTTCTTTGGGATACCCAACAAAAAGGCATTTTTGAGATTTGGGCCCTAGTTTGTCAGAGGATTGACGTTTCACATAAGCGTCACAGCCCCAAATCTTCATAAAAGACAAATTGGGACGCCTCCCACTCCATATCTCATATGGTGTCTTTTGAACCGATTTAGATGGAACTCGGTTTAGTGTAAAAGCGGCTGTCTCTAGAGCATGTCCCCAAAAGGAGTTTGGAAGGTCAGCTTGACTCATCATAGAGCGAACCATGTCTAACAGAGTTCGATTTCTCCTTTCAGATACACCATTCCATTGAGGTGTACCTGGTGGAGTGAGTTGTGATACTATACCACACTCCTTCAGATAGTCAAGGAATTCTCGATCCAAGTACTCTCCACCTCGATCTGATCGAAGCACTTTGATACTCTTCCCGAGTTGATTCTCTACTTCATTCTTGAATTCTTTGAACTTTTCAAAGGATTCTGACTTGTGTCTCATAAGATACACATAGCCATATCTGCTAAAGTCATCAGTGAAAGTAATGAAGTATTGGAAACCTCCTCTAGCTTGTGTAGACATAGGGCCACATACATCACTATGTATGAGTCCTAGTAAGTCATTAGCCCTTTCACTTTGCCCTGTGAATGGGGCTTTGGTCATCTTGCCCAACAAACATGACTCACATGTCTCATATGATTCAAAATCAAATGAGTCCAAGAGTCCATCCTTATGGAGCTTGGATATGCGGGTCTCATTTATATGGCCCAAGCGACAGTGCCAGAGATAGGTCGGGTTTGAATCATTTAATCTGACCTTCTTGGTATTCACATTATAGATTGGATCTTCGAGGTCTAGAACATACAACCCATTGCTAAGTTGAGCACTACCATAAAAGATTTCATTCAAATAAATAGAACAACATTTGTCCTTTATTATAAATGAAAAACCTTTCTTGTCCAAACAAGAAACAGAAATCAAATTTCTACTAATAGTAGGCACAAAGTAGCAGTTGTCTAATTCTAAAACTAATCCACTAGGTAAAGTGAGAACATAAGTCCCTACGGCTAAGGCAGCAACCCTTGCTCCATTTCCAACACGTAGGTCCACTTCACCTCGGGCCAATCTTCTACTTCTACTTAGATCCTGCACATTTGCACAAATGTGAGATCCACATCCAGTATCCAATACCCAAGATGAGGAAGTAGAAAAGTTAGCCTCTATAACAAAAATACCTGAAGTGGAAGTCTTACTTCCCTTTTCCTTAGCAAGTTCTTCAAGATAGAGCTTGCAATTGCGCTTCCAGTGTCCAGGTTGCTTACAATGGAAGCACTCCCCTTCCTTTGCCACACCACCCTTTGGTTTCAGTGCAGCTGAAGAAGAACTAGCATTGGACTTTCCATTAGCTTTATCCTTCTTCTTGTTGGCTTTTCCCTTTCCCTTGCCCTTTTGAACCATCAAAATGGGCTTAGCCTTCTTAAGGTTTTGCTCAGCAGTTCTCAACATGTTGAGCAATTCAGGGAGGGACTTGTCAAGGTCGTTCATGTTATAGTTCATGACGAACTGACTGTAGCTTTCAGGCAACGATTGCAAGACTACATCAATAGCCAACTCTTTCTGAAGAGCAAATCCCAAATTCTCAAGATTCTCAATGTACCCAATCATCTTGAGCACATGAGGACCCACGGGACTTCCCTCAGACATCTTGCACTGAAACAATGCCTTAGAGGTCTCAAACCTCTCATGCCTAGCTTGCTCTTGGAAAAGCATTTTGAGATGTTCGATCATATCGAACGCCCCCATGTTCTCATGTTGCTTCTGAAGCTCAGATTCCATGGTAATAAGCATGAGGCATGCAACATCCAAAGCATCATCAGAATGCCTCTTGTGAGCATCCCTTTCAGCTCTTGGAGCAGTGGCAGCAGGCTCATTCGGAATGGGCTGCTCTAGGACATAAGCCTTTCTCTCTTGTTTGAGGACTATCCTCAAGTTTCGGTACCATTTGAGAAAGTTGGTCCCATTCAGTTTTTCCTTCTCAAGGATCGATCGCAACGAAAGTGTCGATGTGTTTTGTGCCATGGTTATCTACAACAGTAAATATGCAGTGTAAGAGTCATGTATTTTAATTCATTTAATAAGGACTTTTATTAAACGATACTCCCACTATTTTCCTCAAAATAATAACCCTCGATATTATTTCGGAACACCTCGGCGCTAAGGTATTCTAGTGGGCCAAGATCCATATTTGACCACAACCTGAGTCAGCTTTGGCTTTTCTCTCAAGTTACAGCTATTTAGGTAGGCAACTCCTTGCCAATTGCATCTTATGCAACTCTTGGATAGTTGGGTGAACAACACTTGTCCAAGCTCATCTCATGAACTTAAGCCCAACTCTATGCCTCTAAGTCCCTAATCCTATTAGGATGACTTAGTTAAGTCGAACCCAAAGTTAGCAGTTTGGATATCACTATTATCCCATCGCGCCTTACCAAGATGAACATAGGTGCTTTGCTTTGGCAAACCCACCTAATGTTGATCAAAGTCTTGACGAGTGCCAACATTTGGAAGGCATCACATTTAATGACTTAATATTTGTTTGAGGGATTTTTTTCTTTTGATCTCACCAATTTGTTATCTCCGGTTGTCTTATACATGCATCACATACAAATATAAAACATGCATCTCATGCTTACAAGAAAGTAAACGTGACATGGTTATAGCCCAAACTATGCGATATTCTCAAGCCAATGAGAATATCATAAAAGCCTAAGAAAAGAAAAGAGTCTTCACAAGCTCCTTATCTTCCTTTCTTGGCTGCCCTTTTGTTGTCATCTCCTTGGACATGCCTCCTTGGATGATCCTTAGACATACAACCTTGGATGATCCCATAATGCACTATTACATCAATAATAGAAACCTCGAGTTACATTCGAGGGGAGTAAGGTGAGAAGAGAATGTACAATGAGAGTAACAAGAGAAGGCACGACTCGCAGGCCGTATTTACAAGTACAACCAATCAAGGGCTATAACCATGCACCATGCTTCAAACACCAATCAGCATATCATGTCAAATCTCATTCAACAAAGATGCATGCCAATTTTCGCGTGTTGATTAACCAGTTTTTATTTATGTGGCGCTTCGCATACGGCGGTCCCGCTGGCCGGTCAGCGGGCGGTGGTTCCGCTGACCGGTCAGCGGACGAGGTCAAGGGGAGCCCTTGCCCTTGCGCCCCCCGGGGGGCGTGGGGGGCAGCGCCCCCCTAGCGCAAAAAATTCTCTTACAATTGCTTAGCCCGAAAAAAATTGTCTTCTATTTTGAGCAAGTAGGCACCCGAGACTCCTCTATTCGAGCCACCAAAAATACCTTACTTTCGGTGCCCGAACAGGCCGAATCCGAACCAAGCTAGGGTTTTTGCAACTATTGCAAGAATCCTAATCCATATAGGTATCTCATACCATTCAATTTGAGATTAATCTCATTAACCAATTTGTGTCGTTTCTTCATATATCTCATATGTTCATTACGAATTCCAGTTTCATGCATCTTGAATCAATCTAATTAATCATGGCCGAAAAGCAACCGAACACATAGCATCATGCGATTCAACACTCAATCCCGATTTAGGGTTTCACCAGTAGCTCTGATACCACTGTTGGGTTTCGGGAGCCAAACAGTGCAGCAGAATTTAACCGAAACCCTCCAGGATCCAAGTGAAACGGGGTAAACCGGGTGTTCGAAAATTTTCATACCTAATTTTCGGTTGAGATCTCTCACTCAACTGTAGAGTTGAATCACAAAACTTGAACAGTTGACGTGTTCAAGCTCTCTATGGTATCCACACGAGCCTCTCGGGATCACCACGCTTCCACCACGTCCCGGCAGATGCGTTTCTCTTGCGCTCGCAGTGCTAGCTTGCGTCCTCCAAGGAATTGCAAGAGAAGAGTGTGGCTGTCCTTTTTGGAGGCTAGGGCAAGGAGACCTGCGAATTTCTCACTTAAAAGTTGTATTTATAGTGAGACTCAACTTCCAGGCCTAATGGGTTTCAAAGCCCTAATCCAATTAGGCTTTAATTTCGGGCTTAATAATGGCTCAACTCTTGGGCCCATTATTAATACGAAATTAAAGTGAAACCATAACCCAAATAATTAGCCCATGCACTCTAATGATCCAAATAGCTCTATGTGTGCGACCCAATAGGCTCTTGCCATGTTGGCAATGATCATAAATCACATTTATGATCATAAGCAATGAGCGGTGTCTAGCAACACATCATTGCTACCCAAGTGACAAGATTGTCGGTGAATCGACTAAACCTTTATGATCATCACCGATATATGCCATTGTCCCTTTGTCCAAGATATCAAGACTAAGCACGAGACATGGAATGTGTCACTCTCGTATAGCCCAATCTTTGGTTTCTTGATTACCGAGTAGACCAACTTAAACTGATGACATTGATATCGTATATCAACTCATCCGAGCATGGCCATGCATTCTCTAAGTCTCACTCTATCAAGGGGCCCGAAGATATCACTCCCGTTACATAGGAGGGACAAATCCCATCTTGATCATACAAATCCCTCCGCATGATATGTGACATACCCAATGACCTCCTTCAAGTTCACTCAGTTACGAGCAACAAAGGAAAGTATCAAAGTATGTGACTCACATGTAGGGAACCTTGATGATCTTAGGTCGAAGGACTACATATACCCTGATCACTATGGGAATCACTTATGACACTCATATAACGATCCATGTAGTGTTCTCATGGTGGGTCGGTCCAGTACACAAGTTCTCCAACTTGTACCCAGATGTAGACTACATATCTCATATTAGTCTCCACATATGCTAGTCGTTATGTATTATTGCAACCCGCTCCACAATAATACTAGACCAGGGACTTTTAAGAATATCATTATTCTAGAGTTACAATTATGTTTGTTAAGTTACGCAGGAACAAAACAACAAACATAATTGCTGGATTAATGCCTTAATAAAATATCATGACTCAATGTGCAAAAATACAATCATCTCATGATTGGCTTTTGGGCACAACACTAACAGCACTAAGGGATGATAATCCATAGCTAACTCTAGTGACTTATATAAGTCATATGGTGTACAACTAAGCAATATCAATTGTCTAGTATGACAATCAATTATTACTTTATTTCCTCCTAGCTAGTTCATGCCTAGAATCACATCATAATCATATGCCCTTATACTAGTCCTGTGTTGACTAGCCTCCTTGTCTACTGCCTCAGCTTTAGGTGTGTTATACACCTTTCTGGAATTCTGCAGCTGAAACACCCTACTAGGGGTTGCATTGGGCCTCCTCTGGTCCTGAGGTGCCCTTGGTACCTGCCTGCCCCTGGATTAGGCACATTTGTTTTCATTTAGGGCATGGGAATCTACCCACCTTGTCCTCTAGGATTAAACCTTCCCAGCAATTTCCTATCATTTACTCTCCTTGGGCAATCTCTGACCCAATGGTCTGGTGCTCCACACTTGTAACACCCAGTGGAAGCCTTGAAACATGGCTTACTGCCATGAAACTTCACTAAAGTGTTGCATTGTGGACCATACTATTGTGGTCCTTTTTCTTTCTTATTTCCCTTTTTTCCTCGACTTGGGTCCCCTTCCTCTCTCGGCCTCTTTTGATGTTGCCTACTCTTGGACTGTTCCTTGAATTCCTGCTCCAATGCTAGGGCACTCTGCATAATAGAATAGTAATCCCTAGCTCCCACTGCCCTGAGGATCTACCTCAACTCAGGCCTTAACCCTCTGACAAACCTCTTTGTTCTCAATTCTTCTTGCCCATCATACTGAGGGGCATACCTTATCAAGCTGTTAAACCTTTGCTCATACTCCAGAACACTGAGGTCCTCTTGCTCTAATTTATCAAATTCTACCTGCTTTTGATCCTTTTGAGTTTCACTGACATATTGTTGGTGGAAGACCTGAAGGAAGTCTGCCCACCTCATGGACCTTCTCCTAGCTGAGGGCCTCCTTTGATTCCTTCCTTGGTAGTTTCTTTGTACTGCCCTCCACCAGAGTTAAGCATTCCCTTCTAGTCTGAAGGTGGCTAGCAGTACTTTTTGAGTGGATGTGACCTCCATTCTCTCAAAAATTTTCTCAGCTTGATATACCCAGAACTCAGCCTCATCTGGGTCACATCCTCCTCTAAAGACTGCAGGTTTTAATGTCAGGAATCCCTCTAGCTAGCCCTCCTTGAGTTGCCCTCTCCTGGGTCTCTCTTCTCTCACTTCCAAGCCTCTAGGTCTATCCCCTAGATGACCTGTCCCTTGCTGTTGTTTCCTTAGTAGAAGGTTCAGTCCTTCTAGAGTATATATATGCATCCAGCTCTTCCAAGTCTGGACTCTCCTCCTCATTTTCTTCCAATCTTTGCTCCTGCTTGACCTCTGATCTTAATTTCCTGGCCCTGGGATGTCTTCTCTCCTCATCACCTTCTTCTTCTTCCTGATTGCCTCCATTATTACTATGCTGATCATGATCCACTGGCTTTTTGCCATGCCTTCTTCTTCCTCTTCTGCCTTCTACTTCAAAGTTCTCCCCTGCTCCCATCTGTTTTGGGTTTTCCTGTATTGGAGGTTGGCCTTTAGCCAAGAATTACATTCCCTCTACAATCTGTGCCATAGTTGCCCGCAGGGCTTCCATCATTAATGCTACCCTGTCTTGCCTTTCTCTGCTGGGTCCAGGTACTTGTAACCTAGCATTTGGGATCTTGGGCCAAACTAGGCTCATTGGCCTTTGCCTGTATCTCAGGCACCTCTATATGCAATGCCATCTCTAGGAAGGGCTATTATATCCTCTGTTTGCCTCAGCGATTCTTTTTCCCTGCCTCTTATTCTCATCCTGCACTTTAAATGCAGATATTCACATATGCTCAATAATACAAGTCTTACATAATCCTATGTGGGAACTTGTCTAGGCTAGACACTCTACCATCTTAGAAGCTATATATCCTTAGGGTCTAATACCAAACAAAGCATGTCACACCCCACACAGGCCCCAACCCATGCACACCCCGTAACACTCACCCACTGTTGCTCAAAAGTTGCCAAACTAATAAGTTTTCAAATGTTAATACCAGACTTTTCAATTTTTCCAACATTTGTTATTGGGCTTTAAGTCTTATTTTCTTAAGTTAATAGGCTTGGGAGGTGGCCCATGAGGCTTTTAAAATAATTAAATAGTTACTTGCAACAGAAGCAAAGCCCACTAACACTAACTTGTAATACAAGCAAGGCATACATTCATGTAAATAAGTGTCTAGGATGTGTGACTTTTTCAAGTGTACTTCCATGCATGGCAACAAAGAAGCCCACATAAGTCATTAAGGTTTGAAAACCAACTTTCATATGCATATGATCATTCGGCCAAACTAGAACACAAGAAGTTTTCCAACCAAACACATCCATCAGTCATATATATACATGCCATAGCTTGGCTTAGAAATATCCAACATATACATACCATGAACCATAGACAACCAAGCATAACTTGGTAAACAAAGTACTCCATGTACAACAAAACCAAAGGGCACCCGAGACCACATATATGTACAACAAAAGAGTAGTCTAAAAGGGCACACCTAACCTGGCCACATGCCAATACTAACCCATAACCAAGCCCACCAAGTCATGCTTACTACCCAAGGGACCTACTCTCCAAAGAGCACCTTGAGTGTGCCATAAAGGAGCACACACTGCAAAACAAGGCCTATAGCCATGTTCATAGTCATGAAGGTAAAAACCACTATCAGAGCAATGGTCCAAACATCCATAGCTGCACGCCTAGACAGTCCCACAACTACTCAAGCCTGCAAAACTTAGAGAATAAGTTTCGGCCGAAAGCTCACTACACAAGACTTGTAAGTATATAACCATAAGCCAAGCAATCATTGGCACTTACCTTGAACTCCAAGGTACACTAGCACACAAGCAAAACCCACACAACCACAACTACTCAAGCTGAATGTCCTTTCTTGAAACACAAATGTATGGGCAGTGAGTACAATTACTCAGTAGGATTCATGTGTATGCAACTCATTATGAGTTAATTTAGTTAAGCCCAAGGCTTAACCTCCTTAGCTTCATTGAATTTCCTACAAAAAAAACACTAAAACACCAAGATACAATATATGCACATAATGGCCGAAACAACATATGACTGTAATCATAAACTAAAGTGGGTCAGCACACACAAACAATCAAACAAGCAAGCAACTCACACACACAACCACAAGTCCTTCTCGGCCAAAGGCTAGCAAGTGTTCATAGGCTTATAATTTCACTTCTCTTCCTCATTTGCAACACCCATTCCATGAGAGCTCCGAATTACATAGTAAGCTGGCCATTCTCACTATGAATTCTAACACTTGCCTTTAATTGATTAGCTAATCAAACCATATAATGCCGAATCTCCACAATATGCCCTTCAAGTATACTAAGATCATCCAACATCATGTAACCATCACTTAGCAGCTCTAGCTACTTGATCATGGAAATTCTACCAAGCATTCATGTAGAACATGAACCCTACCTCAATTTTGAGCTTGAATGGTCTCGATTTTGCTCGAACTCTTTAAGATCGAGGGTGAACTCCAATCCTTCCTTCACTTCCTTTGAACCCAAGCTTGCTTATGCCTTCAAGCTTTCACTTTCTCTCTAACCCAACAAGAACATGGCAGCAACCTTCCAAGAACAACAAGGAATGTCTCGGTTGCTCATGAACATCCAAGATCAAGGAAGCCAAGCTTGATTTTGCCTTCAAGCTTGCATTTCCTCTCCAAGCTAGTATGAAACCGGCAGCACACTTCAAGAGCTCCTCCAAGAAGTCAAAAGACTCGGCTAAACCAAGGCTAAGGCTGAAATGATGGCTTAATTTGTGAGTGGAATCATGCATTACCGGGCATGTGCCAAATGTCACTAAAAATGGGCAAATGCTCACTCTCAGCTTTACCAACTCTGCATGGCGCTATTAAATCCTCAAGATCTTATAGTCCTAGTAAATCACTCGATTAGAAGTTCATAATGGCCACTTAACTTTGTTTATCACCATTGGCAACATAGTCATTATTTCATGTGCACATTGAACCCGAGACTTCTCGGTTTTGCACTCCCATCACTTTGCATAATTTCATTCAAGTCCTTCAAGTTTTCATTCCATTTTCTTTGTATTTCTTTTATTTTCTGGGCCTGAGCTAAACACTAAGGGATGAGCCTTACAATAATCATTGTTGGTTTTTTTTTTATAGTTTCATTTTAAGTTTATCAAGTGGCGGACACAAGTAATGGATGGCGTACATGAATTCTTTCTAGCATCAATGACTTAACAGATCAACTGTATACAGTAATTGATCTGTTTGAATCACTGCTAGACATTTCATTAAACAGAAGATAATAACATTCATAAAAAATAGGTAAGTGTTGAATTGTTGTTTTTTTTCAAGGCAAGATTCATATTTTGCTTTACTAACATTTTTTGCACATTGAAGAATCTAAAAAGACACTTTTTAATTTTCACAGAATGTTTGGTTCATTGTTGGAAACAATGGATGTGGTCATAATTGAAAGGGTTGTAACAGCCAATGTTCAAATAGTATTATTAATTTTCTATCATATGTAATGCTTAACATTTACTGACAACAGTTGTTCTTACATTGTTCTCACTTACATAAATCTTTGTAAACATTTTTTGGTTTAAATCATTTTTTTGTCTTATGTTTTCTAGTCACATTGTTGATTGTAAAATGTGTATTTTACATTTGCTATAGAATGTTTTCTCTAATTACTAGAATTCATTGGATGTACTATGTTTTCATGAAAAGCATCTGGAGAAATTTAAGATAAGTATTCCTAATTTAGTATGACCCACTACCTTTAGTAGATTAACCATGAAAATTACTCTCACAGTACTTATATTTTTATAGGAACCATATTCAAACCTTCTTGCTACAAACAATAACACCTCTCCAACCAGTTAGCTATGTACAAGTAATCCCATAACCCTATACTTTGAACTGGTAGTAATGTATCATAAATGTTGACTAAGTGAATGAGTTGTTTCGCTAAAAATGCTCACTATGACATTTGATTAATTCATAAATTGGTAATGTAACATTTATTCACTAATACAACTGAAATGAACATTGAAATTTCACTTATATACCAAATAGTCAGATGTGTACAGGTAATCCATTGTCTGTCAGGCGCATTATGTACCATTTTAGTGTATACATTACACATAAAAAAACTATGAAATTATAAAATATGTGTTCACTTATATTGTTATTTCAATGTCCTATATTAATAGTATTTTGGTTAAGTAATCTTTACACTTATATTAACATGCTATTGGTTTCAGTTTTGCATACATTTTATGGAGTTGTGATGAAAGAACCTAGGAGATATAATACCTAGGAGATATATTGTAGAGCTAACCTACAACACTAAGGTAACTTTGTTCAATGTTCTGTACTGACAGTGTTCTGGTGAATGATTAAGAACTCTGTACATTTGTATTAACATTAATAACTGGGTTTTGTTTAAGTAAAGACTTCATGGAGTTGTATAAATTGCATACTTATATTGTTATTCAATATTTAATTTGAGCATTCTGCCTAAGATATATGTGCATCTGTATTAACATTTTATTGGGTTATATGTAGCAGCCACTTCATGGAGTTATAATGAAATCACACAGGAGCTATATATATTGGAGACTTACAACACTAAGGTGACTATATTCACATCCACTAATTTGATAACATAATAAGATTAAATTGATATTTTGAAAAAATAACATGTTTTGAATGAGATAATACCTCTTCTGCTCTATTGGGTATATCTTGAGCCTACTTTACTGTTCTAGTCTTTTCCTGAGCTTTCCTATTAAATTATTAGAGCACAAGGTGAAAAAGATCCGGCTATAAATAATAATCACTTTGAAATAAAAGAGGGTCTGATAGAAGTAAGTATGATAAAATGAATTCAATAGCTGTATAAAAAGTTAAAGCCATAACTATGTTCACACCCACTAATTTGCTAATATAATTTGATTAAATTGGTATTTTTAAAAAATAACATGCTCTGAATGAGATAATACCTCTCTTGCTTTATTGGGTATATCCTAAACCTACTTTACTGTTATGATATTTTCCTGAGCTTTCCTGTTAAATTATTAGAGCACAAAGTGAAAGAGATTAGGCTATAAAAATTATAACTGCTAAATAGAAAATGATATGACAGAAGTATGTATGATGACATGAATTCAATAGCTGTATAAAAATTTAGAATCGTATCTTCTGCAGTGTTCGTCAAAACCTAGAACTCTGATTTTATACGTGAATGTTGGTTGTTAGAAATTGGGTTATTTCAAATTCAATGGCTAATTTTAAGCCATTAGTTTATGCATACCTATATAGAATATAAATCAGAGTATGTACTATGTAATTTTTTATAGTGTATCTTAATAATAAATTATAGCTAAATTATGGACAACTTCCCTTTCAACTTGCCATTCCTAAGTTTAATACATGACACGACTGAGTTGAAATCAAGGATTTATTATTCCTGAAAATCAAAGTATGTAATAGGTAATTTTTTATAATATATCTTAATAATAAATTATAGCTAAAATTATGGACAATTTCTCAATCAACTTGCCATTCCTGTGTTTAATACATGAAATGACTTAGTTGAAATCAGGGATTTATTATTCCTGAAAATCAGAGTATGTAATAGGTAATTTTTTTATAATATATCTTAATAATAAATTTTAGCTAAAATTATGGACAATTTCCTAATCAACTTGCCATTCCTAAGTTTTTGCAATGAATGTGTAATTCCGTATTTGTTAAGCATTAATTGAGTATTTGCATGGAATGTAAAGAATTCAATGTTTATTAATGTAATTTTATGATTTAATGTGTAAATATACCCATTGATGGAAAGTTTTAAAGTTTTACAGATTTTGCATACGTGGGACAAAATATGTGGCTTGATTGCAGCAAAAGGAATATTGTAATGCACAGAAGACATGTCTTGATTGTAGCAGAACCAATTGGCGGAATTCATGACCTGATTGTAGTTGAAGGATCAATTCCAATGCAATATTATTTTATTTATGCACTGCATTCAACGTGCAATTTCATATCAGTTGAGCATTAAATGATTATTTCCATGGAATGTAAAGCATTAAATGCTTATTAATGTAACTTAAAGCAATCATTCAGATACAAGAACATCAACCGCTTGTGCAATTCATACCATGAAATGATTCGTTTCATTAAAGTAGGTTAATGCCGTTAAAATTGTTTGCCAATTCTGTTAAGGGTATAATTGTGAATAAATTTTTAGCATTTTTCGGTACAACGGTTTTACACACAAAAAGTGCCACATGTCATTCCTTAAGCAACCAAATTAAGGAAAAGACAATAGGCTCCCTTAGATATGTCCTGCTTTATATATATATAATTAGATTAGATTGGATTAGATTAGATTTATTTTTAAAATTAAAATTCATATATATATATATATATATAGATCAATTTCTTTTATTACCCCTAATATATGTAGGAGTGACAAAATTTGATCCGACACGAAAACCTGGACCGGCTCACTAGAATCCAAACCCGACTTGACTAGAAAAGTCAATGATCAGAGCCCGTTGTACCCAACTTGACATGAACTTGAACCCAATTAAAGTGAAACTTGAAATACCTGAACCCGGAATAACCCAAACCCAAATTGGACTGAACCAGAATAAGCCCAAACTCGAAATAACCCAAACCCAATACTAACCTAACTCAAACCCGAAAAGACCCGAGTCTAAACCCAACAATATATGATTTCTAGGGTTTATTGAATTAGCTAATGACTTTATGACATCATCAGGTTTTACGTTACAAAATTGCTAGATTTACCTCAAACTCTTGAAAGTTGACAAATTTGCCCAAAAAATTTTAATTTTGCCTAGAACTTTCTAAAAACCTTCAATTCACATCCAAACTTCTCCATTTCACATACATTGACCTCAAATGACCTCTAGGGCTTCAAATTAGTACCTAAACTAAATTAATTCCCATTTTGACCCTAAATAGTGATTCTAAATTCCTAAAAAATTAAAACTCAAAGTGATTGCATAATTTAAATGTGTATGATCCTACCAACTTCTTAAGTTCTAAAATAACCAAGTTTATAGTTTCATGAATCAAATTTGCAATGTTTTGAATTAGGTATTTTTGTTAAAATAATTGTATATTAATATATTTAAATTGAGTTAAATTAAATTTTTTAGTTTATTTTTTATGCCTAGTAATTTTTTAGTCATGAGGTACCTAAATGTTAAAATTTTCATTTTAGTTACTCATAAAAAATTGTAACATGGGTCTCTAAATTTTTCAAATATTTGCATAAAAAAAATCAAAATTTTTAATTTAAATTTTAATCAAAATCTAAATAAAAAATTAAATTATTCTAGTTATTCCAGCTTATGCACAAAATTAGGCCCCAATATCAACCCAAATCTGACCCGAAACCCAAATAACCCGACTTGAAGTTACCCAAGACTGAAATTAACCCAAGCTGAATTATACCCAAATTCAAAATCTACTTGACTCGAATCTAGACAATTCAATCTGAGCCCAAATTGATGCTAACCCGACTAAACCCAAACTTAAATGACCTGATGTCAACGTTGTGACTTGTATGGGCCATGGGCTATGTTTATGATATACATGAAATGCACATGAATTGTGTATACGAATGCTACAAGTCATGGACATGAGAAAATGAATGAAGAAAACAACAAGCACTCACGAAGGGTCTTAAGGAACCTTAGGTGAACTATAATAGAACCTATGGGAAAGTGTTACACTTGTGAGCTAAGAAGGGGTCAAATCATATGCCCAGGTAAACTTGGAAGTAAGAACTCAAAAGTTGGGGTAAAACTGCCAAAGAATTTGAGGGCATCAAGGGAACACCAAGGAGGGGCACAAGGTCGCTCGCGGGCATACTATTGTGTTCACCCTTAACACTATGAAGGCTTTAAAGCCTAGTTCATGAAAAGCGATTGTATAAGATTGATGCTTAGGATTAAAATGAGAATGAAGGCTACAATGTAGGACAAGAAAAGGTGAATAACACATGGAAGCCATAGGAAGCACTCTAGAGTACACTGAAGAGATCTAGACTACACTTAAAGTGCACCTATGATCAAATGGAAGTTTAAGGGCCTAATTGGCTAAACTAATGCACAAAGTGGGTACTCAAAACATGCCACTTAAAGAGTTAAACAGGTCAATATGATCTGTAAAATGACTTAGGCAACTTGGAGGGAGTTAGACGAAAAAGTGGTCAAAAGTCTTTACCGCAAAGGCCATTTCGGCTGAATGTTGCACTGCTTGACTAGGCTTAAATTAAGGTTGCTTCTTAGTTGTTTCTTGCTGTAATGTTGACCTCCAAAGTCTGGCCAAAACCTTTAGCAAAGCCACCGAAAAGAATTTTAAAGCAATAAGAACAAAAAGGAGCAAAACCAAAGCATGAAGGCTTTCAGGTGAACTCATGGTGGCGGTTATGGTACATGAAGGATTTCTTGCTTCTTTTCCATCAATTCTAAACTAGGTCAAGGTCAATATAAGGCTTCTTCTCCTAGATTTTGGATGGGAAAAAGTTGGCCTAGGGGATGGCTTTGGCTGAAGGAACCTAGAGGCTATGTTAATGGGCTATATGTGCATTAAGCACTTTGGTGAGTTAGCAAGTTTACTTTCAGCAAACATCAGGGTTTTTAGCAAGCATGGCCAAACTTGCTCAATTACCTGGAGCTCTATGTTAAATTGAACCTAATTAAAATGATTACTTGTAAAATTAAAGCAATGTTAAATTAAACATAATTAAAGTGAACCTAAGTAATGTTGACCTCTAAAGTCTAGTCAAAACCTTTAGCAAAGCCACCAAAAAGAAAGTTAAAGCAATGAGGAACAAAAAGGAGCAAAACCAAAGTATGAAGGCTTTGGGGTGAACTCATGGTGGTGGTTTTGGGACATGGAGGATTTCTTGCTTCTTTGCCATCAATTCTGAACTAGGTACGGGTTAATATGAGGCTTCTTCTCCTAGATTTTGGATGGGAAAAAAATGGCCTAAGGGATGGCTATGGCTGAAGGAACCTAGAGGCTATGTTAATAGGCTATGTATGCATTAAGCACTTTGGTGAGCTAGCTAGTTTACTTTTGGAAAACATTAGGGTTTTTAGCAAGTATGGCCCAACTTGCTCAATTACCAGGAGCTCTATGTTAAATTGAACCTAATTAAAGTGATCACTTGCAAAATTGGAAGAAAATGCTTACTTGCTACGTTAAGTGAAATCGTGTATATGGTGTGTGTGTGTGTTTGCATGATTCTTTAATTGTGTGTGTGTGCTAACCCTGAAATTTTGTATGTTAATGTCTTGTATTATATCGTATATTTTGCATTTGGTGTCTTCTTTGTCTTTGTTTGTAGGTTATTAAGCCAAATTGGAAGTTTATATGTATAGCAATGTTATAAAGATTGTGAAGGCACTCGGTGCTGAATTGGGTCCTTACTAAGTACTTGCGTACTCACGCTTTTTTTGCTTATTTCAGGTAAGGAAGTGGAAAAGTAAGGGCTAGGAAACCTATTGGAGAGGTTTATCTATAAGGAGGTATTATTCGGATTAATTGCTTATAAAAGAAAGCTTGGAAAAGTTCATAAGACTGAACTAATGGTTGTGTTGTGTATTGGTTTTGTAGGCCCTAATGGCTATAGTGGGACTTGCTGCATTTGGATGCATCTTGGTATGGGTTTGAACTAGAAGAATATTGAGGCAACTGTGGCCTAGGTGTCAAGTGAAAGTGGAGGTCAAAGTGACAATGGGCATAGAGACAGTTTGAACTATGCCATGTACCATGTAGTTTTGGGCCATGTAGTCCCTATATGCACAATTTTGGTTCTATAAATGCTTGTATTTAGCTAATGGCATGGGGACTTAGAGGAGAACATGGCTTGTGCCTTGTATGTACATAATGGGGTTAGGTAAGCCTTAAGGCACTAAGTATGGTGGGCTAGGAAGAATGCATGCATGGCTTGTAATTAAGTAATCTGTTATGTATGTATGTATGCATGCTTGGACGTGTGTATTGGTTGACATGGCAAGTATACTAAGTAGGCTTCAATTAAGCCTCCTAAAGACATCAAGACATATACCCATAACTCATATGCACACATGCCCTCAAATGCCCTAATAGGCCTTTTAGGCACCCTAGTGCGTAAGGCATGACTATACCCCAAAAGGTAGTAAGAAACAGTTGATTAAGTGCATTCAGGTTGATTAAGTTCATTCACTAGAATAACACATTAAACGAAAGACCTAACAAATTAATTAGTCACCTTTAATACCACCCAAGAAAGTATTAAAAGTTAGGGTAAAGTATCCTGGTAGTCATGACCTAATTCACCACATGAAAAACAACCGAGTGACTAAAAACAATCGGGTGACTAACAACAACTGGGTGACTAAAAATAACTGGTTGATTTAAACCTCTTAAAAGGTTTAGGGTGGAGGTGAATTAGGCCCTGACAGGGTTGGTATCAGAGCTTAAGGTTGTATAGGGCCTTAATGGTTTATTAGGCTAATTTTCACTATAATGCACAACCATTTTTATGTTTTACAGGAATAAATGGCCAGAGGTAGAAACAGAGAAATGAGAGACTAGATTAACTCTAGAGCTGATTAGTTATATGATCAACAGCTTAAAAATGAGGTGGTAGCTGAAAGTAGGACAAGACCTCTTAATGGGGCCATAGAGCCTAAATCCAGTGTACATGGCCAACAAAGGATGGAACATATGATGGGCATGATGCAAGCTGCCATTGCTCAACTTGTAGTAGACGTGCAAGCTCTTATTAAGGGCCAGGCATAGGCACCTAAAAGCACTATTGCTGATGAAGAACAAGACAAAGAAGAAAGGGTGGAGAGAAAGCCATGAAAAGAACCAATAAGAGAAAAGCAAGCCTGCAGGCTTGAAATGAAGAATAAGGACATGATGGTGAAAGAAGAAAAATAAGGGGTAGAAAGTTGAGATCACAAATCAAGAGAAGTAATGAGAATAGAGAAGGAGAGCAGGTAGGCACTAATGCTGGAAAAATGGAGCCAGCTTCACAAAGCTCAAAAGAGCTAACTTTTCAAAGAAAGATCAGGGCCCCTAAAAAAACAAAAAGAAAGACCATAAAAGGATGGTTTAAGAGAAGGCTAGCTGAAAGACTTTTTGGCACTTAAACCTATAGTGTTTAGGGGTAGTGGTGATCTAGAAGAGGTTGAGTTTTGGATTTACTAGATAGAAAAGTTATTTGAAAGGATGGAAATCACATCCACCAAAAAGGTGCTGATAGCCACCTTTAGGCTAGAAGGTAGTGCAAAGCTTTGGTAGAGGACAGTACGAAGGGTATATATGAGTAAGAATGAAAGATAGCCCACAAGAAAGAAAGAACCTATGAGGTAGGCTGAGTTCCTCCTAGTGTTCCAACAATAGTTTGTCAATGAAGCTCTCAAGGATCAGAAGCAAGTGGAGTTTGATTTATTGGAAGAAAGAACTACGTCTGTTAGGGAATATGAACACAAATGTGGTAGTCTTTTCAGATATGCTCCACAGTATGATGGACAAGAAGAACTGAACACCAAAAGGTTCATTAGAGGATTGTGGCCTGAGTTGAGATAGATACTAAGGGCTATTTGTATCAAGACTTATTATGAGGCTGTCCAAAAGGCGCTGACATTAGAACAAGAATTTCAATGCCCTACTACTGGAAACATTAAGGGGTTCCCATGGGACATCAAAGTGGAAGGAATAGAGCTAGGGATATGCTGGGAAAGGCTAAAATGGGAAGAGAACAAAAGATTCCCAAGGAAGCCCAAAGGTTTGGACCCTAATGCCAAACCTGTTAAAAGTATCATGGTTTTAAATCATGCTACAGACTTACTAAGGGATGTTTGGAATGTGGTTCTCAGGACCACTTGGTTAGAGATTGCCCGATTAAGAAAGAAGAAAGAAAAGCGTTGGGCAAGTTTGGGGCTCTTTGGCCAAAAAGCCAACAAAGCAAAAGAAAAGTGGTGGTAGCACCCCAGTCACCCAAGCTGACACAGAAAGGATCAGGTTTGCCCACACTAGCTGAAGTCCAATCGCTAGCTGGGAGACTATATCAAATTGAACGATCAAGGAGAAGAGGAGAGGCCAGCATTGGAGAAAAGGCCATGAGCCCCAGCAAGCTGAAGAATGAAGCATTGAAAGGTAACCTTTACCTTTATGATAAGCTCATTTTTGTGCTTTATGATACTGGTGCATCCACATCTATCATTTCAACTAACTTAGTAAGGGAATTAAACATAAAGGTAACAACTTTACCTTAGATGCATATGATCAAAACAGCTAGAAATGAACTTCTGATTTCACATCACATAGTCAAAGATTGTGTGATTAGGCTGAATGAGCTGGAACTAAAGGCTAACAAATCATTCTGGAAACCACTGGATATGATATAATCCTAGGTATGAACTAGTTAGCTAAAAATAATGTTGTTATAGATTGTCAAAGTAGGAAATTGATACTACTAGGATCAATACAATACTCTTTAAAAGACTCAATAAAGTTTGATGTTGGGCAAGTAAAAGTTATGGATTGCATATCTATCCTTTTTGAAGAGGAATACATGGGCTTAAATGATAAAAAAGTTTAAGACTGAGCTAAACAAGATTCCTATTATGAAGGAATTCCCAGAAATATTTTCTTCTAAGCTACCAGGTTTCCTTCCCTTAAGGGAGATAGAGTTTGAGATTAAGCTAACTCCAGGTGTAGCTCCTATATCTGCCACACCATACAGGATGGTAATTCTTGAGATGAATGAATTGAAAAGGCAGTTGGATGAACTCCTTGAAAAAGGATTCATTAGGCCAAGTGTATCTCCTTGGGGAGCACCAGTACTATTTGTGAAAAAGAAGGACACTTAGGTTGTGCATTGACTATAGAAAGCTCAATGCTATGACTGTGAAGAATAAGTACCCTCTCCCTATGATTGAGGACTTATTTGATCAACTTATAGGAGCTACAATTTTCTTAAACATTGACCTCAGATCAGGGTATTTTCAACTAAGAGTCAAGGAAGCAGACATTCTTAAGACTGCTTTTAGAGCAAGATATGGTCATTTTGATTATAAAATAATGCCCTTTTGGCTTACTAGTGCCCCAGCTTTCATTATTGACCTGATGGAGAAGATATTTAGACAATATCTAGACCACTTTTGTGGTGATCATTATAGATGATATCCTAGTATACTCAAGGGTTAGGAAGAACATGAAAAGCCCTTGAAAATAGTGCTAGGTGTGTTAAAGAAACGCCAACAATATGGTAAGTTGGAAAAATGCCATTTTAGCACCAATGAGATTAAATTCTTAAGCCATGTGATAAATGGGCAAGGAATGGCTGTAGACCTAGCAAAAATTTAAGCTATCTTACAATGAAAGCAACCTCAGAATGTCAGAAAAATAAGAAGCTTCTTGGGTCTCGATAGCTATTATAGAATATTTGTACCAAAATTTTCTGTAATGGCAACTCCTTTAACCAAATTAACAAGGAAAGGGCTGAAATTTGAATAGTCTGAGGATTGTGAAAAAATCTTCCAAGGCCTTAAAGATAAGCTCACTTTAACCCCTGTGCTAATACTACCTAATCCCAATAAACCTTTTAAGGTTTATACAGATGTGTTTATTATTGGATTGGGATGTGTTAAGCAAGAAAAGCAAGCTATAGCCAATGGTTTAAGGTAACTAAGACCACATGAGAAAAATTATCCAATGCATGACCTGGAACTTGCAGTTGTGATTTTTGCTCTTAAACATTGGAGACATTACCTATTAGATTATAAGTTCCAAATCTTCACTGATCATAAAAGTCTTAAGTATCTTTTTGCATAAAAAAAGTTGAATATAAGGCAAAGGAGATGGTTTGAATACCCCTAGGACTTTGACTAAACCATTGAGTATAATGAAGGCAAGGCTAATAAAGTGGCCGATGCACTGAGCTGGAAATGTAAAGCTATTTTAAAACATAGGGAAGAAGAAAATCAGAATGAGCTTAATAGCCTAACTTGTTTAACTAACAAGTGGTTAGGATGGGAAAATGTTCAACTGAAAGCGACAACCATTCAATCAACATGGAAAGAAGAAATATTAAGGGCACAATAGTAGGATCAAGATCTTACTAGAATATCTGGGTAGAGACACAGAACACTATTCCAAGGGTTCTTTTATAGGCAGAGATTGTTGTATTTCCAAGACAGTATTTATGTACCCAAAGTGTATGGGTTAAAAGAACAAAATTTGAAAGGTGCCCACTTTAGTAAGAGAAGCATACATCCTGGAATTGTGAAGATGTACCAAAACTTTAAAGAACACTTTTGGTGGCTAAATATGAAAAAAGGAAATTAGCACATTTGTGTCCAACGATGTGGTATGTCAATAAGTAAAGGTGGAACATGAGAGGCCAGGGGGTAAGCTACAAAGTTTGCTCATACCAAAAAGAAAATAGGTATCCATATCCATGGATTTCCTAGTGAGTATGCCCATGACAAGTAGGAAGCATGATACTATTTAGGTAATTATAGATAGACTTACAAAGTTAGCCCACTTTTTACCTTTTAATCTCACAGATCCTCTAGATAGGCTGGCTTAGTTGTACATTAAACAAATAGTGAGATTACATGGTATCCCAGATGACATAGTTTCAGATAGAGACCCAAGGTTTGTGTCCAGATTCTATAAATCATTACATCAAGCTTTAGGAACAAAATTGAAACTAAGTTCAGCCTACCATCCCTAAACTGATGGGCAAAAGGAGAGAACTATGCAAATCTTGAGGACATGTTAAGGTGCTGTGTACTGGATTTTAAGGGAGAGTGCGATCAACCTTTACCCTTGATAGAATTCTCCTACAACAATAGTTATCACTCAGTGATAAAGATGGCACCGTATAAAGCTATATATGGGAAGAACTGTATTGCCCCTCATTGTTGGCAAGATCCTCAGGATAAAGTAGAGATAGGACCAGAACTAATCAATGAAATTATTGAGAGGATCAAGATGATCTAAGAGAGAATCAAGGCTGCCAATGATCGAAAGTAAACCTATGCTAATTAGAGAAGCAGAAGAGACTTAGAATTCCAAATAGAAAACTATGTGTGGATTAAAGTCTCCCCAATGAAGGGAGTCATGATATTTGTAAAGAAAGGTAAATTGACTCACAGATATATTGGGCCATTTCAGATACTAACTAGGATTGGTAATGTGGCATATGAGCTAGAATTACCTTCAGAGTTGAGTCACATACACGATACCTTTCATGTTAGCATGCTCAAGAAATACTTATTTGACCCACAATAGGCCATACCAACTTCTGATATCCTAATGACCCCTAGCCTTACCTATGAAGAGGAACTTATAAAGGTTTTAGCTAGGGATGTGAGAAAGTTGAGAAGTAAGTGGATAAACATGGTGAAGATCCAATGGTTTCACCATTATGAGTAAGAAGCTACCTGGGGAACAGAAACTGATATGCTCAAAAGGTACCCATAGCTATTGCCCACATTACTTGAGAATTCGGAGGACCAAATTCTTTAAGGGGGAAAGAGTGTCAGGCCTATAAATTGTATGGGCCATAGATTGTGTTTATGATATATATAAAATGCCCATGAATTGTGTATATGAATACTACAAGCCATGGACATGAAGAAAGGAACTAAAAAGCAAACAAGTACTCATGGAGGGTCCTAAGGAGCCCTAAGTGCATTCTAATAGAACATATGGGCAAATGTTACACTTGTGAGCTAAGAAGGGCTCAAACCATGTTCCAAGGTAGACTTGGAAGGGAGAACTCAAAATTTGAGGGAAGAATACCTAAGAATTTGAGGGCATCGAGGGAACACTAAGGAGGGGCACAAGGTGGCTCTCGGGCACACTCTTGTGTACACCCTTAACACTGTGAAGGCTTTAAAGCCTAATTCATGAGAATGGATTGTGCAAGATTGATGTTTAGCTTTAAAATGAGAATAAGGGCTACAATGCAGGCCAAGAAAAGGTGAAAAACACATGGAAGCCATGGGAAGCACTCCAGAGTACATGAAAGAGCTCTAGAATGCAATTAAAGTGAACTTATGTTCAAATGGAAATTTGAGGGCCTAATTGGCAAACTAATGCACAAAGTGGGTTCTCAAAACATGCCACTTAAAGAGTTAAGTAGGTCAATATGATGTGCAAAATGACTTAGGCAACTTGGAGGGAGTTAAACCAAAAAGTGGTCAAAATTCTTAGCGGCCAAGGCCATTTCGGCTCAATGTTGCATTGTTTGACTAGGCTTCAATTAATGTTGCTTTTTAGTTGTTTTTTTTTACTATAATCTTGCCCTCCAAAGTTTGAACAAAACCTCTAGCAAAGCCACGAAAGAGAAAGTCAAAGCAAGGAGGAACAAAAAAGAGCAAAACCGAAGCATGAAGGCTTTTGCGTTAACTTATGTAGTGCCTATGGTACATGAAGGATTTCTTGGTTCTTTTCCATCAATTCCAAACTAGGTAATGGTCCATATGAGGCTTTTTCTCTAGGATTTTGGGGGGCAAAAAACTACCCTAGGGCATGTCTATGGCCAAGGGAACCTAGAGGCTATGTTAATGGGCTATGTGTGCATTAAGCACTATGGTGAGCTAGCTAGTTTACTTTTGGCAAGCATTAGGTTTTTAGAAAGCATGGCCAAACTTGCTCAATTACTTGGAGCTCTATGTTAAATTAAAACTAATTAAAATGATCACTTGCAAAATTGGAAGAACATGCATGCTTGCTATGTTAAGTGAAACCGTGTATGTGGTGTGTGAGTTTGCATGCTTCTTTAATTGTGTGCATGTGCTAACCCTTAATTTGTGTATGTTAATATCTTGTATTATGTTGTATATTTTGCATTTGGTGTCTTCTTTATCTTTTTTTGTAGGTTATTAAGCCAAATTGGAGGTTTATATGTATATCAATGTTATAAACATTGTGAAGGCACTCGGTGCAGAATTGGGTCCTTGCTAAGTACTTGTATACTTACACCCTCTTTTTCCCATTTTAGGTAAGGGAGTTGAAGAATAAGGGCTAGGAAACCTATTGGAGGGGTTTATCTATAAAGAGGTATTATTCAGATTAATGGCTTATAAAAGGAAGCTTGGAAAAGTTCATAGGATTGAATTAATGGTTATGATGTGTATTGGTTTGCAGGCCCTGATGACTGTAGTGGGAGTTGCTGCATTTGAGTTCCACTTGGTATGGGTTAGAATTAAAAGAATTATAAGGCAACTATGGCCTAAGTGTCAAGTGAAAGTGGAGGTCAAAGTGACAGTGGGCGTAGAGACAGTTTAGACAGTTTGAACTATACCATGTACCATGCATGACATCTAGTGAACCAGTTTTTGGTTGTATGTAATTTTGGGCCACGTAGTCTCTATCTACCCAATATTGGATTTGTAATTGCCTATATTTAGCAAATGGCAAGGGGACTTAGAGTAGAACATGGCTTGTGCCTTGTATGTACATAATGGGCTTAGGTAAGCCTTAAGGCACTAAGTATGGTGGGCTAAAAAGAATGCATGCAAGGCTTGTAATTAAGTAATCTAGTACGTATGTATGTGTGCCTAGACGTGTGTATGGGTTGACATGGCAAGTGCACTAAGTAGGCTTCAAGTGAGCCTCCTAAAAACACGAGGACACACATCAACAACTTAAACATACACATGCCCTCAAATGCCCTAGTAGGCCTCATAGGCACCCTAGTGCCTAAGGCATGACTATACCCCAAAAGGTAGTAAGAAGGATTTGATCAATTGCATTCACTAGAATAACACATTAAACTAATGACCTAATTGTTAATGTTGTGCCCAAAAAGCCAATCATGAGATGATTGTATTTTTGCACATTGAGTCATGATATTTTATTTAGGCATTAATCCAGCAATTTTGTTTGTTGTTTTGTTTCCGCGTAACGTAATAAACATAATTGTAACCCTAGAATAATGATATTCTTAAACGTCCCTCGTCTAGTATTATTGTGGAGCGGGTTGCAATAATACATAACGACTAGCATATGTGGAGACTAATATGAGATATGTAGTCTACATATGGGTACAAGTTGGAGAACTTGTGTACTGGACCGACCCACCATGAGAACACTTCATGGATCGTTATATGAGTGTCATAAGTGATTCTCATAGTGATCATGGTATATGTAGTCCTTCGACCTAAGATCATCAAGGTTCCCTACATGTGAGTCACATACTTTGATACTTTCCTTTGTTGCTCGTAACTGAGTGAACTTGAAGGAGGTCATTGGGTATGTCACATATCATGCGGAGGGATTTGTATGATCAAGATGGGATTTGTCCTTCCTATGTAACAGGAGTGATATCTTCGGGCCCCTTGATAGAGTGAGACTTAGAAAATGCATGGCCATGCTCGAATGAGTTGATATATGATATCAATGTCATCAGTTTAAGTTGGTCTACTCGGTAATCAAGAAACCAAAGATTGGGCTATACGAGAGTGACACATTCCATGTCTCGTGCTTAGTCTTGATATCTTGGACAAAGGGACAATGGCATATATCGGTGATGATCATAAAGGTTTAGTCGATTCACCGACAATCTTGTCACTTGGGTAGCAATGATGTGTTGCTAGACACCGCTCATTGCTTATGATCATAAATGTGATTTATGATCATTGCCAACATGGCAAGAGCCTATTGGGTCGCACACATAGAGCTATTTGGATCATTAGAGTGCATGGGCTAATTATTTGGGTTATGGTTTCACTTTAATTTCATATTAATAATGGGCCAAGGAGTTGAGCCATTATTAAGCCCGAAATTAAATCCTAATTGGATTAGGGTTTTGAAACCCATTAGGCCTGGAAGTTGAGTCTCACTATAAATGCAACTTTTAAGTGAGAAATTCGTAGGTCTCCTTGCCCTAGCCTCCAAAAAGGACAGCCACACTCTTCTCTTGCAATTCCTTGAAGGACGCAAGCTGGCACTGCGAGCGCAAGAGAAATGCATCTGCGGGGATGTGGTTGAAGCGTGGTGATCCTGAGAGGCTCGTGTGGATACCATAGAGAGCCTGAACATGTCAACTGTTTAGGTTTTGTGATTCGACTCTACAGTTGAGTGAGAGATCTCAATCGAAAATTAGGTATGAAATTTTTGAACACCCGGTTTACCCCGTTTCACTTGGATCCTGGAGGGTTTCGGTTAAATTCCGCTGCGCTGTTTGGCTCCCAAAACCCAACACTAATAAGTTAATTAGTCACCTAATAAGTAGCCTCGCACACCATAGGAAAAACAATTGGGTGACTCAAAACAATTGAAAGACTAACAACAATCAGGTGACTAAAAACAATTGGTTGATTTAAACCTCTTAAAAGGTTTAGGGTAGGGGTGAATTAGGCCTTGGCACCTGACCCAAACTCAACCTGACCCACCTAATTGCCATCCCTAAATATACTTCATGTATTTTGAAAATTAATATATTTCATTTTACATGTTTCTTTACACATATTAGCTCATCTTAAACGCACAAAATGTATGCAAAGGTAAGTTTAGTTTTTTATTTTTTTGTTCCTTTTTTTACTGGCATTTTTTTTTTTCTATTCTGTGACAACTTTGCTAGTCAATGATGGGTTTTGATCAGGTAAGTATGTTTATTTAAGTGATTGAAGATTTTCAGGATCTTATGATAACATACTTTTATGTTATCTACTCATATATATGCCACATGCATATTTGTTCATTTGAGTTCAACATGAATATAGGCATGTATAACATGTTATATAGCATGTCAAGATCACATACATGTTGTGTTAAATAAATCCTAGCATGCTGCTAAGAACATACATAAGAAATGAAACCTAACATGCTACTAAACCAAGAAAAGATGTGCACCTTTCTTCTTGGTTATCTTTGGCAAAACCTTGAGGGAGAACTTGATCTTAGAGGGGCACCTTGAAGCTTGAATAGAGATGAACAATCTCTATGTAAATCCACCCACAATGCTCTCAAAAAGTGTTTAATATTTCGGCCTCTAAAGGAAATAGGAGGAGAATAATTTTCTCTCAAGAAAATGGAGCAAATGGAGTGCCAAATTCGTGCTTAAAATGGCCAGCCACTAAAGGCTATTTATAGATGACCAAAAGGCACACCTTTACACCAAGAAAGGTGTCTTTTAAGCCAAAGAACACTTCCTTTGGCTAAGGGTCATGTATGGTGGCGAAAATACATGTCTTTTAGCCAAGGAACACTTCCTTTGGCCTATAACCACCCCATAACTACCTTATGGGCGAAAATACATGTCTCCTGGTCAAGAGACATCTTCTTGGTGCTATAACCACCCCACCCATGGCCGAATATACATGTCTCTTGATGTCAAAGGACATCATTCTTGGTGCAATAACCACCCCATAATATACATGTCTCTTGATGTCAAAGGACATCATTCTTGGTGCAATAACCACCCCAACCACCTATGGCCGAATATACATGTCTCTTGAGGTCAAAGGACATCATTCTTGGTGCAATAACCACCCCAACCACCTCATGGCCGAATATACATGTCTATTCACTCAAGGAACACTTCCTTTGGATGAAAGGACATGTTCTTTTAGCCAATAGTCATCTCTTTTGATGAAGAGACATACCTTTACACAAAAGATGTGTCTCTTGGTGGTTTTGAGCTAAAAGCAAGGTGAGCTGGCACAAAGCTAGCTCACTATGCTACTTATGCACCATTGAGCTCCTTTGAGCTCCAACCAAGCACCATGAACTGAGGTCCAGCTCCTAGAGCTGACCTTGAGCTGGAGTTAGCTGCTCTCAGCTGAAGTGAACTGAAGTCCAGCTACATTCAGCTACCAAAAGCTGAAGTGAGCTGACTTGAGCTGACTTGAGCTTGAGCTGAAGTCCTGCTACTTTGAGCTACTTATAGCTGAAGTGAGCTGACTTGAGCTGAAGTCCAGCTACATTCAGCTACCAGAAGCTGAAGTGAGCTGACTTGAGCTGACTTGAGCTAACTTGAGCTGAAGTCCAGCTACTTTGAGCTGACTTGAGCTGAAGTCCAGCTACTTTGAGCTACTTATAGCTGAAGTGAGCTGAGCTGACTTGAGCTGAAGTCCAGCTACTTTGAGCTACTTATAGCTGAAGCTGACATGAGCTAACTTGAGCTGAAGTCCAACTACTTTGAGCTACTAATAGCTTATGAGCTGAAAGTGAGCTGACTTGAGCTAAAGGGAGCTACTTCTAGCTGCCTTAGATAGCTATTCAAGCTAGAGTTAGCTCAATGAGCTCAAATCCTATCTTAAAAGGATCTTGGTGCGCCAAGAATTCCAACAAACTCCCACTCGCACTAAGATGCTTTTAAACTTCCAGCTCCCACTCAAAACAAACTCCTTAATCCTTATAGCCGAAATAATCTAGACACTTCTACATATATAGAGTTGTGGGTGCGACCTCAGGCACACACACACCAAGTCTCTTCTATTGAGGTTGTTAGACTCTCAATAGAAGATTGTCCTCTCCTCATAGTTTGAACTTCTTCAAACTTTCTTTGAACACATCAAATTCAAGTGTGTTGCTTAAACACATCAAGCTTGCTTGAACACATCAAGTTATGCCTTTTCAGACCCCAGACATATGATACACTTCTTAATCACAATCAGTCTCTTTCTTAGAATTTCAACTCCTTGAAATCCATGATTGTATTAAGCATTGAGTACTCATTTCAATCACTTGTCATTCAATCTAGCATACTACTCACAGTAATATGTGGGCCCAAGATTGAATTTAGTGAACGTGTATCATCTTAATGTCTTTCCTTTTAGCTTCAACTACTTAGGTCAATGAGTTAACATGATTACCCAAAAGGAGGATACTCCAGTCTCATTTCTCTAAGACCTTCGACAACCAATCAAAGTAATCATAATTAACTCAACTTCCTAATAGCAAGCCATAGTCACTAAGAGTCTGATTCGAAGAATCTCACACTAAGCAAGAATAGAGACAACTTGCTTAAATTCTTCTCTGGTCGTATTTCATGGTCATGGAACACTTGGAAACACATCCATTAAAGTTCCATAATACACTTCTAAGGTGTTTTACTCATGTCACTCCCACTTGGAGTGATCTCCATTCCAATTGAGGAGTGTGTCATTTCTCCCTCTTAAAACACCATGAAGTGTACTCCTCTTAACACATAAAAGGAGGACATGTCAATAACCATGAAATTTCTCCATGTAAGCCTTAGCTTACATTTAACATAGGCTAGGATGTACGAATGGTCATACAAACTGAATGCACCAAAGCATTGAATCTTGATTACTCATAATCAAGGCGACCATAAAAGCTAAAGTGTCATGTGTTGGAGCATGACTCCCACTTAAATGTATCATTCACTTAAGTTTCATTTAAGTCTTTAGCCAGTCTCATCCTTAATCTTACACAAAGATCAAGGGCAGATGACTTGTGTGAGAAAGTCATCCTCTGCCTATGTTTGACATGTTCATTTGTTCGTTGTGATTCATAAAATTGAACTGAGTATTTCATAAAATAATCTGTATTATTTCAAAGAAATACATAACATGTGTGACACCAAAGAGGTGAAGTACATCCAACATTTACATTCTTCTAAGACCCATTGCTCTAACATGTCGAGCAAATACAAGTGGTGGCAATGGCTTAGTGAGAGGATCTGCCACCATCAGGTCTGTAGAAATGTACTCAATCCTAACTTCACCCTCTTCAATTGCATCCCGCACAAAGTTATATTTCATGCTAATGTGCTTGGTTTTTCCATGGTATTTGGGGTCCTTGGTATAAGCCATGGCTGCCATACTATCACTGTAGATAGTAATAGGTTTCTCAATAGAAACCCTGGACTCCAAATTCTTAAGGAAATAACCTAGCCAAAGGGCTTCTTGTACAGCTGAGGCACATGAAACAAATTCAGCCTCCATTGTGGACAATGCTGTACAAGTTTGCTTCTTACTACACCAAGTAGTAGCCCCACCATTTAGCATGAAAAGATAACCAGATGTAGACTTGCTGGAGTCTCTATCTCCTCCCCAATCAGCATCAGAATAGCCACGTAAACCAAGGTCTTTACCTTGGTAACAAAGCCAATAATCCTTAGTACCCTTGAGGTACCTTAGGATCCTCTTGACACTCTTCCAATGCTCCAGACCAGGGTTGGAAGAATATCTTGCTAGAAGTCCAACCGCTTGGCTGATGTCTGGCCTTGTACATAACATGGCATACATCAAGCTACCAATGGCACTTAGGTAGGGGACCTGAGCCATCTCTTCCTTCTCCTTTGGAGTCTTAGGACACAAGTCCTCTCCAATCTTGCAACCATATGCAAGAGGTGTACTCATGGGCTTTGCGTTTGTTAAGTTGAACCTTGCAAGAATCTTATCAATATAAGGTTCTTGAGAAAGGGCCAACAACCTTGCCTTTCTATCCCTCAGGATTTTAACCCCTAGGATAAAGGCAGCCTCCCCCATGTCCTTCATGTCAAAGGTGGAAGACAACCATCCCTTGATGGTACTTAACAATGCAAGCCCATTACTTGCAATCAGTATATCATCTACATATAGAGTCAATACTGCAAAACTAGACCCAGAAGAGTACAAGTATACACAATGGTCTTCATGCATCATCACAAAGCCATAGCTTGTGATTGCATGGTGAAACTTCAAGTACCACTGTCTTGAAGCTTGCTTAAGACCATAGATAGACTTCTTTAGTCTACATACCTTGTCCTCTTGACCCTTTTGGACAAACCCCTCAGGTTGTCTCATATATATCTCCTCACTCAATTCACCATTGAGAAAGGCGGTCTTTACATCCATCTGATGTAACTCTAAGTCTAGATTTGCCACAATGGCAAGTAATATCCTGATGGAAGTGAATTTCACAACAGGAGAGAAGGTGTCTTTGAAATCAACACCCTCCTTCTGTGTAAAACCCTTGGCCACCAAACGGGCCTTGTATCTTTCGATACTTCCATCAGAGTTCACCTTGATCTTGAGAACCCACTTGTTCCCAATTGCCTTACGGCCTGGAGGAAGATCACTTAGCTCCCAAACCCCATTGAGATGCATTGAATGCAACTCATCCTTCATTGCATTTAGCCACTCTTCCCTTTGTGCACCCTCAAGAGCCTCCTTAATGTTACTTGGCTCATCTATCTCAGATGCAACCAAATTTGCCTCACTATCCAAGATCCACCATTCTTTAGGTGGTCCAAATTTCCTCATTGATCTTCTCAATGTAGGCTGAGATGGAGGCATCTCATGCTCCATCTCTTGAGGCTCAACATTTTGCTCTTGAGTATCCTCAACTCCCTCTTGAACAAAACCTTCTTCTTGGAGGTCTTGCTCATGTTGGTCCACAACAACAGGCATTTCTGGAGCCATTGCTCCATGTGGTTGAGGTACTCCCTCTAGAGTAGGTGCATGTGTCCCAGGTGTCCTTATGACACTTGGTTGATCCTCATCTAGGATCTGGCTTAATGAGGTTAAGTCACCACGCTCACCAACTTTGGGGAACTCATCCTCCACAAAGTTAGCATTCCTTGCATCAAAGATGTTCCCAGTTTTGTGACTTATATCCAAGAACACATAACCCCTAGATTGTTCAGCATAACCAAGGAAGGCACACCTCCTCCCTCTTGGACCCAACTTTCCCAAAGGATGGTCCGTTATGTGAACATAAGCTAAACAACCCCAAGGGCGTAAATAGCTTAGATTAGGAGTTTTCTTCTTCCATAACTCATATGGAGAAGAGTTCACATTCTTGGTGGGTACTCTATTAAGGACATGAACTGCACACAGCAGTGCATCACTCCAATAAGTGATGTCTAAGTTGGCCTTTGCCATCATGGAACGTACCATGTCCATAAGAGTTCTATTCTTCCTCTCAGACACTCCATTCTGTTGGGGTGTCCAAGGAAGAGTGAACTCCCTCTCAATACCCTTCAAGTCACAAAATGCCTTGAATGCATTTGATGTATACTCTCCACCCCTATCTGTCCTCAAGGACTTAACCTTCTTACCTACTTGGTTCTCAACCAAGTGTACATACTTCTCAAAGCATGCCAAGGCCTCTGCCTTGTTTCTTAGTAAGTAGATGTGGGTGAATCGAGTATAATCATCTGTGAATGTGATGAAGTACTTGAATCCATTTCTGGATTCAACCCTCATTGGCCCACACAGGTCAGAGTGAACTAAACTTAGTGCCTCACTTCTCCTAGTTGCTTTGCCAAAAGGCTTTCTTGTGGCTTTGCCCTCTAGGCATGATTGGCAACTTGGAAGGACAACCTTGGTCAAGGAACCTAGCAAGCCACTCTTGGCTAGCTTGTCCATTCTATCTTGACCAATATGACCCAACCTCTCATGCCATCTCATTTCATTTGTGACCTCTGTCACATAGCAACTAGGACTTGCAACAGAATGGTCAGTTGGCTTCAACTCATAAAGCCCATTATTAACTGAGCAAGTGCATACTATCTTATTATCTTTAATAATAGACACATTATTATTAAAGAATTTAAAGCAATAATTGTACTTCAACATACAACTTATAGAAATCAAATTTCTACAAATGTTTGGTACATACAATACATCTATTAGATACAAATATCCAATATCTATAGGAATTCTACATGTTCCTATGCCTTCTACTTCCAGCCTAGCATCATTTCCCACTGAAACATGCTTAGCTCCTTTTGAGAGCTTCCTGTAGGCCACGAACCAGGACTTGTCCCGTGCTATGTGGTCTGTTGCTCCCGAGTCTACAATCCACAAAGAATTGCACTCAGTTAGTAATGTACATGACACAACATGTACAATGGAAGTAGAAGGGTATGTATGTACCTTGGGTGGACCCTTGCAATCTTTTGCAAAGTGTCCTTTATGCCCACAGTTGAAGCACTTCAGCTTGCTTATGTCCCGCTTCTTTTTGAACTTTTTCTTGGAAGCAGGACCTTTTCCCTTGCCCTTCCCTGGCCCTCTTTTGCCACCACTCTTCTTCCATCCCTTCTGAATAGAGGATAAGGCAACATATGCCCTAGAATGGTCCTTGAGGGCCATTACCTCAGCCTCAAGGAGAAGGTGACGAGCAATGTCATCAAATGACATTATTTGAGGGTTATGGCGTAAGTTGACCTTCATCAACTGCCATTCCTCATCGGGCAAGGAACGGATTATTGCTTGCACTTGTTGCCTATCAGTGAGCACATGCCCTGCTACCTTGAGTTGGTGGATCATGCGTGACATTTCACGCAAGTGAGCACTCATAGAGTAATCAGCACGCTTCACATAATTCTCAAACCTGAGAATCATTGAGCGTTATTTCTCTATAGAAACATCTCCATACTTGGCCTTGACTGAGTCCCATATGGCCTTAGCCCCCTCAAGCATGGAGAATTCCACCATAATCTCATCCACCATAGTGGAAAGGAGAGTGACTCTACACATAGAGTTCTTCTTTAGGAATGCCTCATAGGCAGTCTTATCCTCTCCCTCAGCAGGAGGCATGATCTCTTGAGTGAGTACATCAAGAGTATCTTGCTCAGTTAAAATGAATTTGACTTTCTGTTGCCAAATTGAATAGTTTTCACCATCCAATTTGAGGTCACGGTTTAATTCAGCAACAATATTCTTACAAGCCATCTACATTGATGCAATTCACATGTTTTAGTTCAATTTACACAACAAGACTCAACAAAGCAACATGTGTATGAAACAACTTCTAACATGCTCATATATGGCAAAAGAGATGCATATAGCATTCGATCAGAAATACATAAACATGCTTTCATTGCTTCATACACATATCCTTCGTCAGCCTTTATCAAAATCATACACATATGTATGATCCTAAATCATGCTTACTACATGCAACATATACATTTTCATGACCTAGGCTCTGATACCAATTGAAGATTTTCAGGATCTTATGATAACATACTTTTATGTTATCTACTCATATATATGCCACATGCATATTTGTTCATTTGAGTTCAACATGAATATAAGCATGTATAACATGTTATATAGCATGTCAAGATCACATACATGTTGTGTTAAATAAATCCTAGCATGCTACTAAGAACATACATAAGAAATGAAACCTAACATGCTACTAAACCAAGAAAAGATGTGCACCTTTCTTCTTGGTTATCTTTGGCAAAAACTTGAGGGAGAACTTGATCTTAGAGGAGCACCTTGAAGCTTGAAATAGAGATGAACAATCTCTATGTAAATCCACCCACAATGCTCTCAAGAAGTGTTTAATATTTCGGCCTCTAAAGGAAATAGGAGGAGAACAATTTTCTCTCAAGGAAATGGAGCAAATGGAGTGCCAAATTCGTGCATAAAATGGCCAGCCACTAAAGGCTATTTATAGATGACCAAAAGGCACACCTTTACACCAAGAAAGGTGTCTTTTAAGCCAAAGAACACTTCCTTTGGCTAAGGGTCATGTATGGTGGCGAAAATACATGTCTTTTAGCCAAGGAACACTTCCTTTGGCCTAAGAGGAACCACCCTTTGGCCAAGAGACATGTCCTTGGGCCGAAATGATGTGTGGCCAAATATACATGTCTTTTCTAGCCAAAGGAAAATACATTCCTTTAAGGCCAAAGGACATCATAACCACCCCAACCACCTCATGGCCGAATATACATGTCTCTTGATGTCAAAGGACATCACTCTTGGTGCAATAACCACCCCAACCACCCCATGGCCGAATATACATGTCTATTCACTCAAGGAACACTTCCTTTGGATGAAAGGACATGTTCTTTTAGCCAATAGTCATCTCTTTTGATGAAGAGACATACCTTTACACAAAAGATGTGTCTCTTGGTGGTTTTGAGCTAAAAGCAAGGTGAGCTGGCACAAAGCTAGCTCACTATGCTACTTATGCACCATTGAGCTCCTTTGAGCTCCAACCAAGCACCATGAACTGAGGTCCAGCTCCTAGAGCTGACCTTGAGCTGGAGTTAGCTGCTCTCAGCTGAAGTGAACTGAAGTCCAGCTACATTCAGCTACCAAAAGCTGAAGTGAGCTGACTTGAGCTGACTTGAGCTAACTTGAGCTGAAGTCCAGCTACTTTGAGCTGAGCTACTTTGAGCTACTTATAGCTGAAGTGAGCTAACTTGAGCTGAAGTCGAGCTACATTGAGCTACTTGAAGCTGAAGTGAGCTGACTTGAGCTGACTTGAGCTAACTTGAGCTGAAGTCCAGCTACTTTGAGCTACTTATATAGCTAAGTGAGCTGACTTAAGCTGACTTGAGCTGAAGTCTAGCTACCTTGAGCTAACTTGAGCTGAAGTCCAGCTACTTTGAGATACTTATAGCTGTAGTGAGCTAACATAAGCTAACTTGAGCTAAAGGGAGCTACTTCTAGCTGCCTTAGATAGCTGTTCAAGCTAGAGTTAGCTCAATGAGCTCAAATCCTACCTTAAAAGGATCTTGGTGCACCAAGAATTCCAACAGTTTTTACTTATGTAACTCAAGTTAGCACCTTGTTAAGCAAGAAAGACAAGCTAAGTTAAACAAAAAGGAGTTCCTAAGTATGGTTTGGCACCTTGAAGTCAAAAGGGGGAAAATGGTAATATAGGCCTAAATGAGCGACATGACTATAATTTTGATAAAATTAGAGTCATACAAGAAATTTTGACTAATTAAGTCAAGACAATAAGTTATCCTACTTATTAGATCCATCTTTGAAGGAAAAATGAAAAAAGTTTCTCTAAGCTCTCAATTGAGCCATTTATGTCTTAAGTAGCTTAAGTGTCTAAGAGGTTATGTCATGGAACGGGGTCCCAATGCCCCAAATTAGTTGGCTTGTAGGCTCTTAGGGACTATGAATCGCACTTAGTAACTATTGGCTAACTATTACTCATCAGTAAAATTAAAACAATTTACGTGCAACCAGTTTCTTAGCCTACCTAGCAAAAAGATATGCATGCTTTCGTCCTGGCAATGCAAACAATTAAATAAACTATTTCAAAAGCATTACTCAAGCATTTCATTTAAAATTTACTTAAACCGTGCCAAGATAATAAAATACTAGTGATAGCTAAAGGGCTATTACCCTTAGAATTCCTAGGTTTTCTGGTGAGCACCACCCTCGGGAAAGACCAGCACCAGCCTCGGAAAGGAAGAATAACCAACCTCGGGAAGGAGGGGGCCCACACTATCCTTGATCCCCTGACCTTGGTGACCCACCACCACCCTTGGGGAATAGCAGGACTGACCTCGGAAAGGTTGTGCACTACCACCCTCGGAATGGAAGACCCAGCAAGTTCGGAAAAGAATATCGCCATACTCGATAAGGAATAGAATCTGCTAAAGGTGCCCCACTTTGCCGAAAGGGTTCCCCTAGTAGCCCTCTGTTGTAATATCGGACTGAAGGGGACCTCCTATTCCGAAGAAGCCTTATACACCGAAGGGGTCTCATGAAGACACGACAAAAACAGTTAAGGAGCCTCTGACGCGGGACCTCGCATGCGCCCTTGACACAAAGAACTCCCACACGGCCCTGACCTCTGGCCATAACAGGCTAGGGCTAGCAGGAGATACCTATCTATGGAGGTACGGATCACATCCGACAGAAAACGTGTCATGATCTAAGTGGGTTGTGTCAAACAGCCTCCTTCTTACGCCCTCCTATAAATACCTGGGAGTAACCTTGCTAAGCGAGGATAGAGAACTCTCTACTCTTTATTCCACTTTCTGCTTCGTATTTCCAAAATACTGACTTGGGCATCGGAGGCTCTTCGCCCGGAAACACATTCCAGGGAGTCTCTAACCCTCATTTTTCTGAGTCTTGCAGCCACCCTCACATCGAAAGTCTGTCATTCAGATGCCTTCATACCGGAAGTCTTTACTTCAGGCCACTATGTCACACAACGAGGATGCCAGTAGGCATCATTTGGCGCCGTCTGTGGGACCTCACTCCTAGGTCACCATCGTTGAGACCCAACGTTCTAAGGACAAATGACTCATGAAGTTCCTGTCCGCGTCAAAAACTCAACCAGCGACTGAACAACCCGTTGTAGGGACTTCTTTGCCCGAGGATGAGCATCCTCTGATGGTCACGATGAGTTTCTTGTGCAATTTCCAGCGCTCTATTGTGGCATGATGACACAACGGCTTGACCAAAGGTGGTCTTAACCACCTTCGGTCTGAAGGGCCTTTTTGCCAGCTGCTCGCTGAGAGAGAAGTCCTAAATCTACTCACTGGAGTTCAGGAAGTGGGGACTTCTGCGATGAGTCCTCAACAGAGGATGTACCCCTCAGAGGTCATCGTGTTAGAGAAACGGGGTCAAAAGCTCCTAAAACTTCCCACCGGCGGAGTTCATCATCAGATGAGAGGTCACAATCCCCACGCCGACGAAGTTACTCCCCAAAAAGGAAACGTCGCTCTCCATTAATGATGGTCACCAAGCAACGAGAAGAAACCAGTACCACCGCCCGATGGAGAAGATCCTGGAGAGGTTGGAAAAAGTAGAGAGGCAGATTTTTGGAAAGCCTGTCTGGTTAAGGCTGTCGGAGACCTTCACCAGAGAAGAGTCAGCCTTCATCCACGCAGTAGTAGAGGCACCCATGCCAAGTGACTTCCGAGTACCACGCTTGGAAATGTACGATGGGCGTAGTGATCCTCAAGCCCACCTCACAAAGTATAGACGTAGCATGGTGCTGATGATGCCACCTTCTACAAGTGCTTTGAGGTCACCCTTTCAGGGCCGGCGACTGCGTGGTATAACTCCCTAGCCCCCGGAACCATAGCGGGTTTCCAGGAGTTGTCCACCTTATTCACTCAGCAGTTCATTGGAAGTAGGTTGACGGTGAAGATGCCTGTCCAGATGTTCAACATAGCGCAAAGGAATGGGGAAACCATTCGCGACTATGTCGAGAGGTTCAATCGGGAAGCCCTGAATGTTCCAGACTGTTGCCCAAAAATTTGTATCCTCGCAATGATAAGGGGACTTCAGAGGGACTCACAGCTTTTCTATGAGTTCTCCAAAGACCCCCAGACACCCTCGGAGAATTCTACCGAAGGGCGGAACAACACATGACAGCTGAAGAACTAAGGATGGGAGGGCCGAAGTTCGACCATATTTGCTCCGAGGGTCTAAGCCATCAACCTCGCTATCCAGCTGAGGTTAGAGGTAGACCTCGGAAGCAAGGGGGCAAGAAGCCAATGACGTTCACCCCTCTGAACACCACCAGAACAAACATACTGCTGGCCATGGAAAGGCAAGGGAGCCCTATTCAACATCCGAAGGCCATGACCTCGGAAAACAAGAAAAACATGAAGAAGTTCTACTAGTTCCATAGGGACCATGGTCATGATACTGAGGATTGCTTCCAGCTGAGGAAGTACATCGAGTCTCTAATAAAGTAGGGCCAACTTTGACGTTACCTGGGCATGCCCTCCCCAAAGGGGAGGAGGGAGGAGGAAAGAAAACTAGAAGAAAATACAATCATCTCATGATTGGCTTTTTGGGCACAATACTAACAGAAAGCACCCACCACCTCCAACTAGAGTGATCCAAACAATCACTACTGGGACGCACTCGGCCGAGAGGAAAAGGAAAGTTCGTGAAATCTCAATGATGGAGTTCGGGAACCCATCGAACAAGTTCATTCGGAAAGATGGGTCTACCGTGAAATTCCCTCAGGACGATCCCCTCCTAATCATGGAAAGGATAGGGATTTGGGACGTTAAAAGAGTGCTCATCAATGATGGCTCCATTGCCGACATACTTGTTAGTGTTGTGCCCAAAAGCCAATCATGAGATAATTGTATTTTTTCCACATTGAGTCATGATATTTTATTAAGGCATTAATCCAGCAATTATTGTTGTTGTTTTGTTTCTGTGTAACGCAATTGCAAACTTCTAGTCCTAATGGGTTTCAAAGCCCTAATCCAATTAGGCTTTAATTTCGGGCTTAATAATGGCTCAACTATTGGGCCCATTATTAATACGAAATTAAAGTGAAACTATAACCCAAAGAATTAGCCCATGCACTCTAATGATCCAAATAGCTCTATGTATATGACCCAATAGGCTCTTGCCACGTTGGCAATGATCATAAATTACATTTATGATCATAAGCAATGAGCGGTGTCTAGCAACACGTCATTGCTACCCAAGTGACAAGATTGTCGATGATTCGACTAAACCTTTATGATCATCACCGATATATGCCATTGTCCTTTTGTCCAAGATATCAAGACTAAGCACGAGACATGGAATATGTCACTCTCGTATAGCCCAATCTTTGGTTTCTTGATTACCGAGTAGACTAACTTAAGCTGATGACATTGATATCGTATATCAACTCATCTGAGCATGGCCATGCATTTTCTAAGTCTCACTCTATCAAGGGGCCCGAAGATATCACTCCCGTTACATAGGAGGGACAAATCCCATCTTGATCATACAAATCCCTCCGCATGATATGTGACATACACAATGACCTCCTTCAAGTTCACTCAGTTACGAGCAACAAAGGAAAGTATCAAAGTATGTGACTCACATGTAGGGAACCTTGATGATCTTAGGTCGAAGGACTACATATACCATGATCACTATGAGAATCACTTATGACACTCATATAACCATCCATGAAGTGTTCTCATGGTGGGTCGGTCCAGTACACAATGATAGCTGAAGTACTGCATTCGGTAAGTCGAGTGTTACTCACAAGGAGTGCCTGTGGAGACTTCGGAAAGGATGAAGTCTGCCGCCTCTAGCATACGACTTCGGTGGCCAGCCAGTGTCACACCTCACTCAGGCCCTGGCCTACAAATTTCTAGTGTAACTCACAAGCCCAACCCAAAATCCAACTCTTTCTAATTCGGCCAAGCAAGCAATGGCAACATTAAGTCTTATTTTCTTAAGTTGAGAGGCCTGGGAGGTGGCCCAGGTGGCTTTTAAATAAGTCCAACAATTGCTTGCAGCAGAGGCAAGGCTCAATACCATTAACTTGCACAACAAGCAAGACTTTAAATGATAACTTGCATAACAAGCAAGGCAACACTTAATGAGATTTTAAGTGCATAAGGTGTGCATTCAAGTGTGCTATCTATATGACAACCAAGAAGCCACATTATTGGTTTTGACTTTGAAATCACAAGTTAATATGCATGAGTTCTTCTCGGCCAACATAAGTATACATGGAGGTTCACATAAACATGCTCAAGCATAAGTCCATAATCACACATAAAAGGTGCCAAACCTTGGCCCATAACATTCACATACATGTACAAGCACAAAACCATCCTTAATGCATACACATAACTTGGCTCATAAGTTCAACAAAACCTACCAAAGCTAGGTATTTAAGACTACACATATATACATACACAAAAGGGGTAGTCTACCTAGTGTCCAACATGGCTACATGCCATGAGCCCGAAAGCTATCCAGGCCAAGTTTATGTATATACAAACCAAGACCATAACTACTAATGGTCAAACAGAACCTTGAGAATCCCATACAGAAGTACACACTGCAACACCAACCCAATTGCCTGATTCATTGTCATAAATGCAAACACTATGATCAGAGCCAAAGTCCAAGTATCCATAATGCCTTCCTAGACAGGTCCCCCACACACTACAGCCTGCAAACTTAATCCATAAGTCTCGGCCAACAAGATATAAGACTTGTAATGAGCTAATTTCAATAGGCCAAGCACACATTGGCACATACCTTGGGAAATAAGCAAGCTAATACAAGACACAAGCACAGAGCAAGCTAGTACTACTCAGGCCGAATGTCTTTGCCTGAAAATAAATAGGATGGGCAGTGAGTAAAACTCAGTAGGATGCACTTTCAGTAATACAACTCAATAAAGAGTCTATTTAGTTAAGCTGAGTATTCACTCAAAGCTTAACCTCCCATTAGCTTAGCTTAACCTGCAAAACAAACACAAAAACAAAGGAAACCAAGCATATACATATACATGATAATTAACCATGGCATATAACCCACAATATCATAAACTTGGTTAGCAAGCACAAGAAAAGCACCAAAGCACACAATACACACACACACACCACAATAAGCTCTCGGCCAAATATACCATACATGTACTCATGTGCACTTGGCACACAAAACACCTTCCAACACACCACTTCCACTTAGAGCTCCAAAATGCTAAGCAAATAGGCCACATTTACTAGCATTTCTAGTACATGTACACTAGTCAATTAGCTAATCAACAATCAACTGAGTGAAAACTCAATAGCCCATCAAGCAACTAAGGTCATTTGGCAGATTTTAACCATCACTTAGCCACTCTAAAGACTTGAACCATGGTAATTCACCAAGCATAATCAAGTGTTAGTGAACCCTACCTCAAATGCTTTCGGTCATAAGCCAAACTTCCAATGCCCAAGTGTTCTTCAGTCACAAATGCCTACCAACAACAAATAGGCATCAATCACACTTACTCATGGACTAAATACCATGTACTTCAAGAAGAACACTATGCTACATAAGTTCAAGCTCTCGGCCAAGATGCTCAATTTTAATACATTGGTGTTCTTCATCAATTTAGCCCATCACATAATCATCTAACCATCAATAAACCTTACCCATGGTGCCATTACCATGTAACCAAGTGAAGAACACCAAATTACACTAATTCAAGCCCTCGGCCATAATGCCCATTTCCAAACATTAATGTTCTTCAAGCATCTAATCCAACACAAAGCTTGCTCAATTAGCTTAGTACAATTTCAATTGAACATTTAAGCTCCTTGTTCATGGAAGAACTACCATGTAATCAAGGAACATGAAGAAATACCTCAAACCCTAGCATGAATTGGCTCGGCCTTCCTTGAATTCCCAAGAATCAAAGCTTGATTCCAAGTTGCCTTGTGCCGAAACTTGCTTCCAAGCTTGAATCCTTCAAATGCCCTCAAGATTTCTTGGATTCAAGACCAAAATGTGGATGAACTCTCATGGAAGAGCTCTCGGCCAAGGCAAGAGCAAGGTGACCCAAAATGAACAAATGGCCTTGGCTTAGTTTCGGCCGAAAGACACATGTGAATTAGTTAGCAAATATGCTAACTTTTGTCTTCCATTTCTTTGCATGAAACAATGTAGCCCTTAACTTCACATGATCACAAGGCTGCCACTAAAACACATGTCTAACTTGACCTTTAAGTCACTTCATGGCCTATAATGCCATGCACACAACAACCACAAGTACCAAAGTACCAAAAATCCCCATGTATAACCGGCCATATAACTAGAATTAGTTCTAGTTAACAAACTAGAATAATAATAGTTTATACTTTAGTGGAAGACAAGACTTGACTAGTAATCATTGTTGTCCACCAATTTAGGTCTAGTATTGCACTAGTCCTCATAAAAACTTGCATGGCCGAAATCACCATCTTAAGGTTTGTAGTTTTAATTGTATCACTCATTTAAGTGTACAATTTGATCCCCTTTCTCTATTTTCTGTCTATTTTTCCATAGTCTAGTTTCTAGGTGCAGTTAAGTCCTGAAAGTTCCTAGTTTTGCACATAGGTCACTATACCAGTTCCCATAGTCCTTTTCATCATTCCTGTCTGTTTCCTGGGTTTTCCTTGGCCTAAGCCAAGCACTTAGGAGGTGCCTAACAGCCAGCACCTTTGAGGATGACAGCTCCGACCTCGGAAAGATAGCGCGTCGCCTCCCTCTAGAAGCCGAACTACCTTTGGGGAGAAGGACCTGCCATTCTTGGTAGGGAAACCCCCCCGAACAAGGAACTTCTGTGCTAAGGAATCCCCCAAACTACTAGCACAACCCTGGAAGAAAGGTCTTCGCTCCGAGGGACGTCCTCGAGTAAGGGGACCTCGGGGGTACGGCAGAAGCATTTAAGGAGCCTCTGACATGTCGCCTGCACATGCTACACGCCACCCTCACATGCGCTCTAACACGCCGGGACAGTCCACATCCTGTCATGTAGGGCTATGACTACCCCAGCCCGTGGCCCGAGGAGCCTACAAGCGGCTGGAGGCCCCCATGCTTAGAAGGTACAAATTACATCCGACTGAACACATGTCACGATCTGAGTGGGCCACACCCTCCTATATATACCCAGGAAATGGCATCACCAGGGGATCTTCTTTTTGGGACTCTCACGAAAAGAGATAACAGGCGAGAACTTCTGACCCTTAATACTTCTCTCCGCCTCCAAAGAGCTAACTTGGGCGTCGGAGGCTCCTCCCCGGAAAAAGACTCCGGGGACCTCATAAGCCTAGTTTTCTAAGTGTTTCAGGTAGATCCTCCTGGTAAACATACACTTTAGGCTATGACCACCAGATTCAGATGGATCCCGAAGACAAGGAAAAAACTGCCTTCATCACCAAAGTCGGGACCTACTACTATGTCAAAATGCCCTTCTGTCTGAAGAATGCAGGGCCGACGTACCAAAGGCTGATGAACAGGGTATTTGACACCCAAATTGGGAGGAATATGGAAGTATATGTCGATGATATGAGAGTTAAGAGCAAACTTCCTAGTAGTCATATCTTAGACTTAAAGGAAACATTCCACCGACTTCGGGAATTTGGAATCTGTCTCAACCTGGAGAAGTGTGTGTTCGAGGTGAATGTGGGCAAGTTCCTTGGATTCATGGCATTGGAAAGAGGAATCGATGCCAAGCCGGAAAAGGTTAAGGCCATGCTGGGATTCCGAACTCCCACAGCAATCAAGGATGTACAAAGGCTGACTGGGAGAATCACTTCGCTCAGTAGATTCATCTCCAGATATGGGGATCGGTGCCGACCATTCCTCAAAATGCTCATCAAAGCAGCAAAAAATGAAGGTACCTTCGGTTTGGGGGAACATCCTTGGACCGAAGATTGCCAAAAGGCCTGGGGTGAGCTCAAAAGTTACCTAACCCATCTGCCGACGCGTCGGCAGTCGAAGGAAAGAGAACCTCTCATCCTTTACCTTGCCGTCAGTGAAAAAGCGGTGAGTTTGGTGCTTGTAAAGGAAGAGGGAGGAAGGCAGTGGCTAGTATACTATGTGAGTAAATCCCTACATGGCGTCGAAGTTAGGTACCCTCTTTTGCAGAAGGCTATTTATGCCTTAGTATTGGCGAGTAAAAGGTTGCGACCTTACTTTCAAGGACACCCTATTACTGTCCGAAGTAACCTACCTCTTCGGGACATCATGAGGAAAGTTGATCACTCGGGAAGATTATCAAAGTGGTGCATTGAGCTTGGTGAGTATGACATCACTTATGAGCGAATAAGGGCAATAAAGGCCCAAGCACTAGCAGACTTCATCGCTGAAGTCCCAAAAGCCGAGGATACCGTTGGGGGCCTCGGGAAGAACGAACTTGAGTGGACACTATTTGTTGATGGAGCCTCTGGTTCTAAACATCAAGGAGCTAGACTAATCCTTCGTGGTCTTGAAGGTATGGAAGCCATGAAGGCCTTTAAATTTGGATTCAAGGTCACCAACAACGTCGCCAAATATGAAGCCCTCATAGCAGGCTTGCGCTTAGAAAAAAAAGAGTTGGTGTGAGAAATCTGAAGGCCCACAGTGATTCCCAGTTAGTAGTCCAGCAGATGGCGAGAGACTATGGCACAAAAGACCCAACCTTGGCAAAGTACCATGACCTCGTCAAAAAGCTCATCCAGGAGTTCAGCACGGTGCATATAGAAAATGTACCTAGATGAGATAATATGGAGGCCGACACTCTGGCCAAATCAAAAGAGTCTATTGAGGTACTGCATCAGCCGAGTATAGCAGTAATGTGCATAACAACCTCGGGACAAGGGTGGAAGGACCCTATCAAAAAATACCTCTCAACCTCGGAACTTCCCGAGGACCCTCTTGAAGCAGCCAAAGTGTGAAAGCGTTCAGGAAGATACTTCCTAATTAGGGAGGAGCTGTACCGGCAAGGGTATGCAACTCCATTACAGAGGTGTATCAGTGAAGAGGATGTTGAAATAATCCTCAAAGAAGTCCATGAGGGAGCCTGTGGTTCACACATAGGAACCGATGCCCTTGCCGGGGTCCTCCTTCGGCAAGGATATTTCTGGCCTACTCTGAGGAAGGACGCAAGGCAGTTCGTCCAGAAGTGCGACAATTGCCAAAGACACGCACCTATCCAAAGACTACCCTCAAAAATGATGACTTCGGCAAACTACCCCTGCCCCTTCGCCGTATGGGGTATAGATCTCATTGGCCCTCTCCCAACAGCTCCAGGAGGAGTAAAGTTCTGCGTAGTCGCAGTAGATTATTTCACCAAGTGGATCGAGGCAGAGCCTCTAGTGACAATCTTGGAGAAGGACATACAGAGGTTTGTCTGGAAGAACATCATATGCAGATTCGGCATACCGAGGGTGATAGTAGCCGATAATGGTTCCCAGTTTACCGATAAAGGTTTCCAAGAATTCATAGTCAACCTCGGGACAAAGTTGCACTTCGCTCCGGTGGCCCACCCTCAGAGCAATGGACAAGTTGAAGTGTCCAACAGAACAATAAAGGATGGCCTGAAGAAAAGGTTGAAGGAAGCAAAGGGAAAATGGCCAGGAGAGCTTCTGAGCGTGTTGTGGAGCTACCGAACCACTCCGAGGAGAGCCACGGGTGAAACACCCTTCTTACTCGTGTTCGGTTCGGAGGCCATTATTCCTGTCGAGGTTATACAACCATCGGTCAGGATACAGGTGTTCGACGAAGAAGGGAACAACCTCGGTTTGAGAACCAAGTTGGACCTCATTGACGAGCACAGAGAAATGGCCGAGCTCAGAAGAAAAGCTTTCCAGCAGAGAGTAGCCATCGCTACCAACCTGCATGTAAAGCGAAAAGGAATTAAAAAGGGGGATCTCGTCCTCCGAAAAGCCGAGTTCGAACTCCGAAGACCATCTCACGGAGTACTTCGGGCGAACTGGGATGGACCCTATTTGGTCCTCGAGGAAATTCGTCCTGGAGTCTACAAGCTCGGTGACACCAAAGGTGGAGAATTGAAAAATACATGGCATTCAGATTCCTTGAAAAAATTCTATACTTAGAAGAAATTTCTAAGGAAAAATTGTACAATTCTCCCCAAGGGTGACCGACTGAACATGGTGAAAAAACTGAATGAGGTCTTTTCCAAAAATGCCTGTGCAAAACTATTTCCATTTTTTATCAAAGGCATATTTGACCGAACATGTTCACTTCTGAACGAGAAAATAAAAAACGGCCGATTCTGAGGTGGAAGACCGAACATGGTCACTCCAAAGGGGTAAACTCGTGAAAATGGTCAGTCTTCACCAACTGAACATTGTCGTTAAGAAAGGGATAAAACTACGACGAAGGTTAAGTTGCGCGGAAGATGGTCAACCAAGCATAGTTGCTCAATCCCTAAAAGCGCCTAAGTGCACACTTAGAAAAATTTTCAAGTAGAAAGTCATGCAAAAACACCAAGGAGGTATGACTGAAGATGGTTTCTTCTGAAGATGAATATCTCCTTCGCCCGAACATGGTTGCCGAAGGGGAGTATTTTCTAAAATGCATGACTGGAACTTAGAAAAATTTTCAGAAATGAAAAGATGCTAAGTACGACGAAAGTGGTTGTCCGAACGAGAGTATAATCGAAGGGCAACTTTGCCCAAAAGACATTGATCGAACGTGATCGACGCAAAAGGGACTTGACTGATTTGAACAGGGGTTAAATTTCACAGAGGATGATGTTTTCCGAAGGGGTACTGACCGAACATGGTCGTGACACCCTTTGCATCCAAAGATGGTCCATTAGAGACCTTAGCCAAAATTTTGAAGAAAATAGAGACTTCATTAATATGGTGATAAGAGTACAAAAGATGGATTAAAAAAGAAAAAGAATAAAAAGAAGGCCTATTCGTGATCCTGGGCATCCGCCGGCTCCTAACCATCACTGGCATCATCACCTTCGGAGTCTTTATCGGTGACAGCTGCTTTAGGCGCCGAAGGTGGAATGGCAGGAAGATTGAGGAACTTTGCCCTCGACCACTGCCAGGATGGTCCTTTGGGGATGTCCAGGGCTGCCAAAAAGGAGAGGTCGAGGTCAGGGAATCTGGACAAGGCTAGGTGACGGGTCAGGCAGAAGCCGTCCTGATACGACCTCTTGGTTGCCTGATCAGACTTAGCCTTCTCCGCATCCAGGTCCGCCAGTTCTTTTCTGAGCTCCACGACCTCCTTCTGCAACTTCTTCTTCTTCTTCTTTCCCTCATTCTTTAGCTTATCAACCTCAGCCTGAAGCTTGGAGTTGAGGTCGAATGCCTTCGCCACTTTGGTAGCAGTGTCCTCCATCTCCTTTTGAAGAACCTCATTGGCCAAGGTCAGAGCTATCACCTTTCCACCAAGGTCTGACATCTTCACGAAGAAGTCTTGGATGAGCCCCCCTTGGCTTTTGAGCATCTCCTATCGAAGATTAGCCAGATCCTCCTTGGCTATTTTATTCAGCTCGCTGTACTTGACGACAAAGCTAGCCAAGAGTTCCTTGGCCTTTGCCAAGCACTCCTCGAACAGACTGCCGACCGAAGATTGCTTGGCAGCCCAAGCATGGAAATACCCAGTATATGCCAAGAGTTGCAAAAAGGAAAGACACTGAGTAAGGAACAAAAGGGCAACATCAACACAAAAAATTCCTAAGTATTAAAGGGTAGGAGTTTACCTAGGCAGCCTGCTCACTCATCCTCGCGGCGAGGATCTCCGCGTTCAGACACTCCTCAGTTAGAGACTGAAAAGTGGCATTTGTAATGACACCGTCGCCAACTGAGGAACCATCTTCTGGCTATCCTCGGAGAACAAGTTCATGTCCAGAACGGCTCCATCGGAACCTTCCCCATTGGGATCTTCACGTCCTGAATGATGGGTTTCGGGAGCCAAACAGCGCAGCGGAATTTAACCGAAACCCTTCAGGATCCAAGTGAAACGGGGTAAACCGAGTGTTTGAAAATTTTAATACCTAATTTTCGGTTGCGATCTCTCACTCAACTGTAGAGTCGAATCACAAAACCTGAACAGTTGACGTGTTCAGGCTCTCTATGGTATCCACACGAGCCTCTGGGGATCACCACGCTTCCACCACGTCCCGGTAGATGCGTTTCTCTTGCGTTCGCAGTGCTAGCTTGCGTCCTCCAAGGAATTGCAAGAGAAGAGTGTGGCTGTCCTTTTGGGAGGCTAGGGCAAGGAGACTTGTGAATTTCTCACTAGAAGTTGTATTTATAGTGAGACTCAACTTCCAGGCCTAATGGGTTTCAAAGCCCTAATCCAATTAGGCTTTAATTTTGGGCTTAATAATGGCTCAACTCTTAGGCCCATTATTAATAAGAAATTAAAGTGAAACCATAACCCAAATAATTAGTCCATGCACTCTAATGATCCAAATTGCTCTATGTGTGCGACCCAATAGGCTCTTGCCATGTTGGCAATGATCATAAATCACATTTATGATCATAAGCAATGAGCGGTGTCTAGCAACACATCATTGCTGCCCAAGTGACAAGATTGTCGGTGATTCGACAATACCTTTATGATCATCACCGATATATGCCATTGTCCCTTTGTCCAAGATATCAAGACTAAGCACGAGACATGGAATGTGTCACTCTCGTATAGCCCAATCTTTGGTTTCTTGATTACCGAGTAGACTAACTTAAACTGATGACATTGATATCGCATATCAACTCATCTGAGCATGGCCATGCATTTTCTAAGTCTCACTCTATCAAGGATCCCGAAGATATCACTCCCGTTACATAGGAGGGACAAATCCTATCTTGATCATACAAATCCCTCCGCATGATATGTGACATACCCAATGACCTTCTTCAAGTTCACTCAGTCACAAACAACAAAGGAAAGCATCAAAGTATGTGACTCACATGTAGGGAACCTTGATGATCTTAGGTCGAAGGACTACATATACCATGATCACTATGAGAATCACTTATGACACTCATATAAGGATCCATGTAGTGTTCTCATGGTGGGTCGGTCTAGTACATAAGTTCTCCAACTTGTACCCATATGCAGACTACATATCTCATATTAGACTCCACATATGCTAGCTGTTACGTTTTATTACAACCCGCTCCACAATAATACTAGACTAGGGACGTTTGAGAATATCATTATTCTAGGGTTACAATTATGTTTGTTAAGTTACGTAAAAACAAAACAACAAACATAATTGCTGGATTAATGCCTTAATAAAATATCATGACTTAATGTGGAAAAATACAATCATCTCATGATTGGCCTTTTGGGCACAACACTAACAGTTTGGACACTCCTTAGTCAACTGAAAAGTGGCATTGTGATGACAACCGTCACCATCTAAGGAGCCATCTTTAGGCTATCCTCGGAGAACAAGTTCATGTCCTCTGTGAAGGTCCAGAAGAGCTCCATCAGAACCTTCCTTTTCGGGATCTTGGGGTCCTGAAGGGCCCTCTTCTGGGCGTGATCTTCCACCCAGGGAACCTGCACTACTTTGCCTGCAAAATCTCGGTGAAGTTCCATCAGTATGTTATCCTTTAGCCACACATCTATAAGGTATAAAATACCAAAAATTCCCAAACTCATAGAAGAATGACTAAGGGACAAACCTGGAGGAAGCTTGGCATCATCGCCCTCGGAGTCACTGACCTCGAGGACCTCAGTGGGAACGTGTTTGCCTTTCCTCCTTCGGCGTTCCTCAATCTCCTCGGCTGGAAACCCCTAACCAAGTAACTTACTCTCTTGAAGCGCCTGATACGTGAGTTCGGCCCGAAGGAGCATTACCAACCATGCGTTCTTCTCGTCGAAAAGAGGTTTCGGCATGTTGAGGTTGGTAACGTGTTCCTTGATCACCCCCAACTCCCAAAGGACCTCTTCGATCATGAGGTTCCATCTAATAGGAAAGGGGTACAAAGAACTCGGAGGGACCTCGAGATTCCAATCTGCGATAGCCTGAATGCAGCTGTCGAACTCCTCAAACTGGGCTTCTAACTCTAAGTTTAGCAATTTTCAGGGATCGACTAAGTCTATATCCAAAGTCCCCTGAGCCCATTGGGTTGGCACATGCTTCCACTTTTCATTAACCTTCAGGAAGAAGAACTTCTTCTGCCACCCTTACCAGTTGTCCTTTGTCCCGAAGGTGAATGTGTACTTCCTACTCCCAGATCCCCAAGGAAGCAAAAAGTAGAACCCACCCCTCGAGATGAGGTGGAGTTTGAAGTATTGCATGAAGAAGATGAAGTGAGGCTCTATCTTGAAGACCCCATATATGTAGAGGAAGGCGTTGAAGTAAGAATAGGAGTTTGGAGGAAGTTGATTCACAGCTATGCCATGGAATTGGCAGAAATCGCAAACCATCTGTGATGAAGGATACCGAAGTCCGGCCTTCAGCTGGGCCCGAAAGACGGTAACCTCGTTCAAATGATACATGTAACTAGGCATACCGGGACTAGGTAGCCTAGTAACAGTGTAAGAGGGGAGAAAGAATTTAGCTGTCCACTTCTCTAACTTCTCCGGAGTAGCACAACTTGGATGAGAGTTCAGGGGAAGGCAACTCTTGGGGATAGGTTGAACAGACAGAAGCGGGATTGGAGTAGACATGTTCAGCAAAAAGAAGTCCAACCTCAGGAAGGTGAAAAAGAAGAGGGGAGACAAAAAAAACACCGAAGAATGACTTCAGAAAGAAGACCCACCTAGCTCGGAACAAGGAAAGAACTTCGCAAGACACCGCAGGTAATGCCAGAAATTGCTCCGACGCTAGCACCGCTACTGGAAAAGAAAGAGAGGAGGAAAATTTGAGAGCAAAAGATAGCAAAAGAACAGAAGTGTGAAAAAACTGAGGAGGAAGGGTTTATATAGGCCGAAGGAGGCAGGCAAAGCGTTGCCATAATGAACCCTCGAAGACGAAGAGGCGCGACCGACGTAACAGACACGACTGTTCGCCAGTCACCAGGTGACACATCTCACCCGATGCGGAAAACGTGGGCATACCTCTTGACAGCTGCCAGACCTAGGCAAGTCTTTCCCAAGGAGACGCGTCTATCTATCCAGAAGATGTGACGATTCACTGACAAGCAATAAAAAAACCCAAGAGACAAGTATATGCTTCGGATGAAAAAGTAATCTCAGGAACACCAAAAGCTCATCTACTACCTCAGTTAGAAGAGGTGTTCTAAGCCGAAGAGGAACCTTCACCGAAGAAGGTAACGTTGGTAAAACAGTCAGCTAATATTTACTGAGACATCAATCATCTGCCACAGTCCCATGAGACACTTGCAAAA